>VWZD01012265.1:143978-285403 GCA_013396695.1 Sakesphorus luctuosus
CCTCGCCGCTGCCGGGCGCCTCGGCGGGCATCCTGCGGGAGAGAAGCGCCGTCAGTGCGGCTCGGGGCAGGGAAGGATGGATGGAGCGGGGAGCGAGGGGGAAGGTGCGAAGCGACGGGGAAGGGGTAGTGGGGGAAGGAAAAAAATCAATATAATTAAAGGGGTGGAGGTGCGAGTGCTTGGCAGGTGCCGGCGCTCCCGTACTCACATGGAAAGGCACTCCCGGGGATGCGGTTAAGAGATAACGGTATAAAAACACAGGAAAAAAGCCGAGCTGGCCGCTGCAGGGGGAGGCAGAGGGGACTCAGCGCCGAAAAAAAAAAAAAAGCAAAAAAAAAGCCAAAGCCCAGGGAAAGGCGGGGCGGGGGGACACGCGACCGCGCGTGGCTTTGAAGTGCTGCGGGCTGCGATCCGCTCGTGTGAGCTGCGGCTTTGGCACACGACGGCGCGGCGGCCCCGTTCTTATAGCGGCGGGCGGACAATGGCCCCGTGGCCGCCCCGCGGGGCCGCGCCGAGGCGGCAGGTCGGCCCCGTGCGCCGCGCCCTCCGGAGCGTGCCCGCAATTACCGCGGGCGGCCGCGCATCTGCCGCGCCCCCGGGGGACGGGGGAGAGAGGGGGGGTCCCCCCGCTTTGTGCCCCCCCGTGTGCTCGGAGGACAAAGCGGGGCAGGGGGGTCGCGGCTCAGCGCGGGGGTTGGAGGGGTCACCGTCCCTCTCCGGCCGAAGGGGCTTCAGGGTGAGCTTAAACCGCTGCGAGCAGGGGGTTTGGGAAAAAAAAAGTTAATCTGGATTTCCAGAGGATGAGCAGTGGATTATTCCCCATCCAGATGCGGGAGGAAGTTTTTGTCAGGTTTTCGTTGCACCTTGTGGTTTTTTCAACATGAAAATGCTCCGAAACGGTAAAACTCAAAGCAGGTATTTCCCTGCTGCGTTTCTGAGGTGAATATCGACACGCACTTTGGCTTTTGTGGGTTTCACTTTGAGAAGGGGTTTGCAGGTGTTCAGAAAGAAGTTCCAAAGGAGATTTATTTTATAAGGTTCGGTGGTTGTATTCACCATATATATACATTCTATAAACATAGACACATATACACATACACAAGCACATATATACATACACACAATGTACATACAAAAAATCACCTTTATCTGGATAAAAACAAGTGTGCTGTTTTGATTGTAAAGTTCTTGCTGCCTCTGCTAATCCCCATTCAGTGCCTGGGTTATCACTGGCTCACACTTTGGGAAGCCGCAGTTTTGTAAGTAGCTAAAAAGTTCCCTAATTCTGACATCTGGCTCTTCGCATCCTGCTCTCGGTGCTGCGAGGAAGCCCCATTGTCAGCACTCAGGTACTTGCCGCCCTGGAAGGTTTTCCGTTTCACCGCCCATCAATAGCCATTTTCAGGTGCCTGTGCCTAAACTCACATGTATTTACACGATTTCCCCATATACAAAATACAAAATGTACATTGATTCCCCCCCTTTGATTTTCTCCATCGCCTTTGATAAACAGGGGAAATTGGCAGCATAAATAATTGTCCATCTCTGCATTTTAAGTTCACATCAACCATTCTGTACTGGAACCTGAGAGAGGAGTTCGATATCAGAGTTACTCCTTCTGCTTTCCAGCCTCTCTGAGATGACCCACGACACCCTCAAACTGCCACAACCAACTTCTGTGTGCCAAGAAGATCACGCACAGAAGTGAGCAGTCCAAAAAGCCCTGGGTGATGAATATTAACCAGCCTCAAAACAGAAGTAGTTTGCCAGCACTGAGCTTTCAGGATCAGCTCTCTTTCTGCTTTTTAACATCTTCATATGCTTGAAGAGCTTGAGTGTGCAGGTCTTGGGCCTGGCTGTTCTCGGGAGGGACTGGGCTCTCTCAATCACCGGACCTGCAATCAGGCTGAAGTTTTTAGGGCCTTTGCATACATAAATGACTTTTCTTCGCTAAGTAGTTCCACTTCACTGAGTTACTCATGTCCTTAAGTGACGGCACAATTAGAGGCCTCGGTCAGCCGGCAGAGATTGGCGGTGGAGTTTTCAGCAGGAACCAGGAGAAAGTCAGAAAGCACCAAAATTTAAAGGTTATGGAAGCATATGGCAAAAAATGTTCAACTTTTGTTACTGTGCACTTTGTGTATAGTGATATAAACTCCAGTGTTGTCTGCAACACTTTTATAGTCTTTTGTTTAGTTGTCTTTGATCAGTCAATAGTTTATTCATTAAAATGTTTATGATTCCCCAGAGTTTCACAGACTTTGGCACAACCGATCACTTGTCTGAAAGTTTGCAGTGAAAGCGCATTATTCATTAGTCCTTATCCATCATTTGCAGTTTGTCATTTGTTATTCTCCTGTTTTAAAAGTTTGTGCTCCAATCAAGGAGGGGAGAGAGCACCATGTGTCTCTGTGATCAGTCACAGCCATGAATAGCCAGGGCTGAAGTGAATGTTTCACAAACAACCCATAGGCTGAAATTTGTTTGCATAATCTATTCACTGCGTACTTATGAATAACGAATGCATTCACAGAACCAGAATTGTTTCAGGAAGCCTTCGCAAACAGAAAGAAGTGCTAAATATCTTGGATAATTTATTCCCGATGAATAATTCAACCCGTTCTATCGCAGGCAGTCTACTAATTTTGCAGATAAATTATTCAGCCAGCACAGATAATAGCTCTTACACCTTATGGGCCTGCTCCAGTGGAAGTCAGCTGCTGAAGTTTCATGAAGTTTCCTGGGATTGGGAAAGAAAAAAATTCTGAAATGGAACAGGACTATTGATTTTAAGGAGCACAGAGTGTGTTCCCAGCATCTCGCTGATAACCTTAGTCTGAATCTTAGCCTTTGCTATGAACTTTGCCACCTTGATGTAAGTGCAGCAAGGCTCAGATGGACTCATGGATGTTGGTAGTTTCACATTTTAGCTCTGAGGAAGTTGCCAGAAATGCTTCAGCATTTGCTTTGAGACACCTTGCAGCACTTTAAAAAATGAGAGGAAAAAATATTCAAACAGATTTGAGACTTGTGAGGCCTCAAGAATGAAGCTTATTCCTCTGCCCTCGTGTTGAGGCATCATTCATGGACTTCAGGAGAAGTAGGAGTTCATGAGTAACGTTGGAGGAAAGGCTTTTGGAGAAAATGTGCCTCCAGGCACCTGGCACTGCTCTCCTGATGCTCTCCTCTTTCCTTCACAGAAAAAGCCAGTCAGTGAGAAGATGCCATTCCCTGGTAAGTGTTTGTGGTACCTTGTAAGGGTAAATAAATCTCCATGTTAGAAATCAGCTTCATATTTCAAAAGCAACCAGAATTATGATTATTGGAGCAGTGTTAGCATCACTTTTCTCTCCAAGAATGGAAATGAGTGGTTCACAGTAAAACTGCTCCCTCAGTTGGAAGATGCTTCAGAGGAGTCAGAGATACATCATATTGCTCCAGATCTTAAGATGCACATGGTTTTAAAAACTCACCAAACTGTGTCCTTTGTTATATTAGTATGTGAGGGCTTGAACTAATGCTGGGATGAGTGTCAAAACAATGCATCAACCAGGAGAACACTGCTTTTTGCTCCTTCATTCCTCGGAAGCATGGCCAGAAAGAGAAGGCAGAGCTGCCTGCAGAGGATGCTTGAACTGAACGTAGAGAGGTGATGTGGCTGGTGGCAAAGCTGTCACCCTGGGAGCAAAAACCTCAACCCAGGGCCTTGCAGGAGTAAAGGAAGGCTCAAGCTCTCTCACCCCTGGGGATGCCCAGGGTGGTGCAGCAGGAATTTTAAAGACAGGTAAAAGACCAGAAGATGGCTCAGTGGGACAGCTCATCTCCTTGTGCTGGTCTGGGCACGGTGTAGAGCACGGTGGTGTCTTGTCCAGCCTGGGCTGGGCACAGACGTGCAGTGAGGGCTGTAAGGGGAGGGATGGACATGCAGGGCTGTGCTCCTGGGGTCGTCACCCAGCTGGAGTCACCTTCCATCCCCTGCCTGAGGCTCACAGAGGGCTCAGGAACTGATGCTGTGTCTGCTGACTACTGGACAGCCCGATCTGTGAAAGGGCTCTCAGCCTGCTGGGAGGCAGCGTTAACCCCTTCTGGAGCAGGGGCCAGTTCTCCTACCAGGGAAACACCTCAGGGGCTTTGAAGGGTTTGGGCTCCTCTCCTACCTGCCCGTGGCCAGGGTGAGGCCTGGGCCGTGTGCCAGGGGCTGCTGGCGGGTGGGGGGCACGGGGGCATCGCAGGGAGTCCCCATGTACAGGGGGGGTCCTGGCCCAGAGGAGCCAAATCCCCTTTGAAATCCTGCACAAATGCCTGGGAGTTGCAGTCAGGGCTCCCAACCCCTCCAGAGGGCTCTGCAGAAATAGTGGGAATGTTTTATTTTCAGGTTTTAAATGTGTGATGTAACTTTTCCTTGTTTTTGGAAGGGAGGGGGTTGAGTAGGTAAACGATTGTTCCCTGCAAGCACAAATGTATTTTGTTTGTTGTAATTAAAATGTTTTAATGAGACAACCATAAAATCAACCATTAATTATTTTTTTTCAAACACTTCTGCTTCCTTTTGAGCTAGGTCTATTTAGAAATAGTTTAGAGAGTAGCCTGCAGTTTTATTCTTTCTGCGGTATTATACACAGGAGTGGAGAAGTCATTTATAAATAATTACACAATGTTTTGGGTCTTTGGGTTTGTATAATATATCAAAGCGATTAGTACACGCATTGTTCCATTGTAAATGGTTTTTTTCCCTTCCTTTCAGTTTCACTTGCCTTGTCTTCTATCTAAACCTTTTTCGTGAAATCCTTTGTCTTCCTCATTCTTTTAGCTTGTTACAGTGCAGGGACATTCTTCTTATTCAAACACTCACAGCATGAGCAAAGAAAGCTACTTCTGTCGCATCTTAAGTTTTACCATAACTTTCTGGCATTTTCTTTTCTTCTGATTTTCCCAGACTACTGATAGGGTAATGAAGAATTATAACATACATCAATTATTGGTGCTCATGGTGTATTATGCTTCTGAATTCAAGGGGAGATAAAGAGTAAAAAAAAAAAAGCCCCACTTTCTGTGGTTTTGAGGCACATGAGAGAGGACTCGGCACAGATTATTTATAACATCTTTCTGAGCATCAATTATCTTTGACTCCTACAACCACTTCCTTGTCCCACTGGTTTTATGGCCAGAAGGAGTCATTTTTGTGTGTGGTAGCTGTGGCATTTAACTTGTTTCTTTGATGAGGAGCCCAAACAATGCATCTTCAGGCCAAACAATCTATCTCCCCCGAATAATAGCCCAAATGTCACTCAAGCACTGCGGGCTGGGAAATGTGTGATCGCGATAAAGGGCCACGGGGAGAAAGTGTGGAGATGGAGGGGTCTGTGAGGGATCCACGTGGGGCTTCCCAGCACTGGGACCCCCGAGGAGATGGGCTGGACCTGGTGTGGGGTGCAGGTGCCTGGATGGGACAGGCTGCCTGAGGTTTCAACAACCCTAATCCAAGTTATCCAAGGAAAAGGGCCAAACCCTCCCAGTGTGGCCACGCTGTTGAGGCGCTCCCTGCCTGGCCTTCCCCAGCCTCCTGGTTACCACATCGACTGGGAGATTAGGATGTCACCTCCAAAAATTAGCCCTTTCCCCCCACACCTTTATTGTGTGAGAGCTTTTTCTTCTTTTCCCCCTCCAGCTTCTCCCGCCCTCAATTCCCCCTCTATTGTTGATTTGTGTTTTGTTAATTGAAGCTAGAATGCTTATCCCAAAAGAAAGAGACAAAATTCACTGACTGCCCTGCAGAAGAAATCCCCCAACAACATCCAAAAGAGGAAGGTTAACTACACGCTGACATACTCAGGTTTTCCTTTATACCTTCCATGTCAGTAATTCTGCTTAGGGGTGGCAAACCTGAAAGAATTAAGCACCATAATGTGGGGCTGAAATTGAGTCTGAGTTCTTGGGGGCATTTTGGGGGTTCCCCCCCCAGGCCTGGGGGTCCCCTCTGGCTCTGGTTTGGAGTCCTGCAGCCGGGGGAGGATGCTCCAGGACCACCAGCAGCCCTTGAGTCCCGCCGCGGGGGCCAGAGGGATTTGCTGCCATTTGCATAGCAGGTGTTGGGTCCTGGCCATTCTTCCTTAAGCGAGTTTTAATGCGGGATAAATTACTGGGAATTAGGAGGAGGCAGGCGACGAGAAAAGCGCTCATGGAGTCTTCTCCTCATCGCGGCAGGGGAATTGGAGAGAATGGCTAAAAAGAGGAGAAAAATTCAAATGCAGCAGGGTCTGTCCCAACCCAGGGGGTTTGGGGTGTGCAGGGTTTGGGGGGAGCTCTCCCCAATTCTTCCTGAATCCGAGGTTTGGACTCGGGGATGCAGTAATCCCAGGATGGTAATGCAAAGACTGGCCTGAGTATCTTTGATTGAGTAGTTCTGGAAGGGGAGTTTAAAATGTTAATCCGTGGTATAATCCCTTCCCTGGCATTGTATGGACAAGGGTTGAACCCGAAGGGAATTGCCTGTTTCCTTCCCCAGGATTCGGGGCGGGAGGGCAAGGCTGGGGAGCAGCCCCATCCTGGGTGTGCACACACAGACACGTGTCTGAACATGCACACACACCTGTGTGTGCCCACCACGTGTGTGCATCCAGCCATGAACCCCCACGGGCACACACACTCACATGTGTACACACACACACTCACACATGTGCACACACACTCACATGTGGGCACTCACACTCACATGTGGGCACACACACTCACATGTGGGCACACACACTCACACATGTGCACACACACTCACATGTGGGCACACACACTCACATGTGGGCACACACACTCACATGTGTGCACACACACTCACACGTGTGCACACACTCACACGGATGCACATGTGCACACACAGGCACCTCCTGCGATGGTACTGAGTGTTACACGTACATGTATGTGCACATCTGCACACAAAATAGGAGAGGACGGCCGGGTCACTCGTGTTCACAGCGGGTCTGGATCAAAATTCCCTGTCTCACCACAGTCACTGCTTTGCCCTGGCAATTAGAGCACGTGCACATAAAAGAAAATTGAGATGTTTCACAAGTTTTTAAGTGGAGAGTCATTTTGAAGTGCATCCCCTTGCAGGCTGTTGGGGCAGGTAGAAGAGGCTTGTCTAAAGGGACATCAGTGTGAAACCATCCAGATGTCTTTCACACCAAAAGAGACCGAATGTTTTATAAATAAATAAATAAATAAATGTCATTATCACAGAATCCCAGACTGTTCTGAGTCGGAAGGGACCCACAAGGATCATCAAGTCCAACTCTTAAGTCAATGGCCCACACAGGGGATTGAACCCATGACCTTGGCATCATTACAACCAAGTTTTAACCAACTGAGCTGATCTCAGGTCATCTATAGTAAAAGATTGTATCAGCGAGGAAGAAGCTGATATCACCTCAATTAAAAAAAAAAGCTGGTGAATTCATCCCAAAAGAGATGTGAGGGCTGGACAGGGACCTGCTGGTGTTTGCAGGAGCCCCAATGCCTGGGCAGAGCAGGGCAGGTGGGAAAGGAAAGGAGACACCTCCAGTCACCAGTCCTGGCCCCAGGGATGACCCTTTGGGGTGCAGGTCCTGTTGCCCCAGCCATGAGAGGGACGAGGGTGACACCCCAAGGCTCAGCACTGCAAATTCGGCTGTGCAGGGAGGAGGATTTGCTTCTCATCTCTGTCCACTTATTGCTTTTATAGTATTAGTTTAAAAAATCTTTTAAATTAATGCAGTAAAGAATGACATGACCTTGATGACAGTTGTAAAGATTTCTGAGTGAGAAAAAGTGATAAAAGATTCTCCTGGCTGAGGGCTGGGGGTTTGGGGTGGGTTTTGGGGTGGTTTTAGCTGTGGTGGGTGCTGGGTTTGGGATAGTTGGTGTCGGGCAGTGCTGGCTGGGCCACAAGGAGCAAAACAGATGTCACAGTAAAGAGGCCAAACACAAAGCTGGACAGCGGGGTGGGCAGGAGGAGGAAGAGATTTAGTTTGACTTAAACAGAATATGATTTTTAGAAAATGTCAAAACGAAACATGGAGTGGCTTCTGAGTTGAGATGCCCCAGTGAGAACACGCAGTGATGGTACCCCAACTCTATCTAAACTAACCTTCTTTTTTTTTTTCACTGCACCAACTCAGCCTTTTGAAGGTTTTCAAACACATTTCATTAAGCTGGGTTGAAAGCAAATGGTAAATAATGTGTAGACTCTCTCTGCTTTCTGAAATGTAAAGGAGCCCTTTGCACTGACCTAAATGGCCTCTGGTTATCCATTTAACTTACCACTTACCTTAGTATTATATGTGCAATATATCCCTTAAAGTTCCTGCTTTTCAGGGATAAAAGCACAGGTATGAACAGCTTCAATTCTAACCTGAATCCATCCCTTGTTAGTGTCAGAATCTGCAGGGAAGGTGAGGGACTCCATCGTGCCCACAGCCAGGTATCATCTCTCAGTATCTCTTCATGATGATGTCTCCAGGTATAAAGAGAAAAATAGAAGGACAGCGTTAAACTGCAGGTGTAGCAGCCCTTGAAAACTTCCAGGCAGCACATGGGTCCAAAGTGCTGGGTTTGCTGGGACCAGTACATGATGGTGCAGCTGAACTGGGCTGAGAGAGGGAAGGAAAAATCCTGCAGGAGGACAGGGCAGGTGCTGTGCTGTATTTCTGGAGTGTGACTGTGGAGGATCAGGGTGTGCAGCTAAGTCTGACCCACAGTTAGGTGACAAGAATAGTTTTCAAGGTATATCTTAGCCCTTGTAATTACTGAATATCTTTCTACTAGTGTAGCTTTGAGTTTTACACCTGCTAATACAGTTTAGAATGGCTTGAAGGGATAAAGTGCTAAATAAATACAAAGTACCAGTTGCAGCACTCAGGGAATTAGACAGTGGAGCAGCACGATCAAGGGAAAGTAAATTCCCTCCTAGGTGAGGGTTTATTTCCCTTGGGACTGGATGCATTTCCACAGTAATGAGCTCCTCTGAAACAAGAACTTGGCTAATGAGGGGAGCCAAGTTTGGCTGACGTGTTTCTGCTGGGTCTCTGGTGTGGGGATGCTGCTTGCTTTTCCAATTTAAGCATGTATTAAATTGCAATAAAATAGCTAATTATGAAGGAAGAAGTGAATGTACTTCTTCGGACTATAGCTGTCTTTTGGTTTTAAGCCTCTTGGATAAAACCCAAGATATTTTTTCCTTCACCTCAGGTTTAATGCATGGCAAGTCTGGAGCCTCTTTCCATTTACTCTGGTGGGAATTGGAGGTAATTTCTCTGGAGCTGATGCAGCTCCACTTCTCCAAAGCAGCTGTTGGGCTACTTTGGGCTCTGCCCCTCTCACCCCACTGTGCAAACAGGATGGGAACCAACAAGGCTGGAAAATCGCTGAGAAACATCATTCACAAGATCACTTTTTATTCCTTGTCTTTTGGGCCTAATGTATATACAGCTGGTGCCTATCCCAAGGAATCTCTTTTTCCTTATCTTTATTTATTCCCCCAGAAAAAAATAGTGTATGTGTTGGGGTTTTTATAGTTTTCAGTGTTTGGTGTTATTTCTCTTCATTAACCTATTACTGACCCCAGAGCTCCACCCCACAGATGACATACCAGGTGTTGAGAATGTTGCTCTTCAGCCACGAACTCCACCCACTGGCTTCACCAGAGAGAAAAAAAAGGAAAATCCAGCTTTCCTGACTTGTAAGTGATGGGAATAACCACAAGGTGTCAACCTCCACCAAGCTCCAGCTCGGAGCCGGTTCTGCTCTCCCGACAGGGGCTGGGCTGGGATAACCCTGTGTGGGGGCTCTGCTGGAAAACCCGGGTGGTTCTTCAAGGAAGTGGGGAAAAATCCCCTACAATACAGAAAATTGATTGCTTTGCCTCCATTCTTTGCTTTATGGCAATGCTTCATTTTTTTTAATGTCTTTTATAATGTTCTAGTTTAGCCAAATTCAATGTCCTGCTCCATTCTTTTCTCTGGACCACAGAAAAACATTCACAGACATTGTGACAAACCCAAGAAGTCTTTTTTCTTTTTAACTTTAAAACTAGATGTGAATTTTCCCTTTGTAGAGCAGCATTGTCCAGTGTGTTGTCCTGCGCAGTCCAAGTGTTGGGATTTAACCTTCTGGGCAACCCAAACCTGAGTTTCCTCACAGGTATCACAGACTATTCTGAGTTGGAAGGGACCCACAAGGACCATCGAGTCCAACTCTTCAGTCAATGGCCCACACAGGGGACTGAACCCATGACCTTGGCGTTATTGCAACCAAGTTTTAACCAACTGAGCTGATCTCAGGTGTTCCCTTTGGGGATGCAGTGTGGGGTGGTCCTGTTTTGGCCTAGGGTGTACCACACCTACCAAGTGCCATTTCTTTCTGCAAAACACTGTCCCAAGTGCCTTTAGGTTGACAGCAATCCCGAGGATTTCTTGCCTTTTCTTTTCTCCCTTGACTTCTTGCAGCCTGGGCTGAGCGTGATGTCGCCGGTGCCGTCGCTCAGAGCCAGATGTGATGCTTTGGCATTAGTTACTGTAATCAGCAGCTGGATTTTCCTGCCAGAACTGTTTTAGCTGTTGCACAAAAGCAGAGAGGGAACACCCTGCCAGCCCCTTTCACTTGACACTGGTTCTTGCTGGGGAGGAGTGGCACTAGACTGGGAATCACTGGCCAAGGAGGGAGCTGAGGAGCTCAGGGTTGGTTTGTTTTTCCTAATGCAATGGCAGAAGTGATGAATCTGGAGAGATAAGAAAGGAAGTTGAAGTAAAGCCCAAAGAACAATGTAAATGATGTAATTATGAAGGTAACAGAAATGGAGAAGTATTTTTATGTAACACGATTGAGTGGGCAATAATGAGGTAAAAAGACGTTTCTTCCGGGATTAGAAGTGAGCTCCAAACTGCCAAGGCCTACTGGAAGTGGAGGGGGAAGGGGGGGAAAGAAGCCTGTTGTAGCACTTCTTTTCCTTTAATAAGCTTCTTTTTCTGGGAGTCCTGAGTGTTCAGATGTAGCACACTTAGTGCCTAGTAACCCAACAAAGCTTTGATTGGTGCCTCTGCAGAAAGATTTTCTTTTCCTTGCAGGTTTCTAACCATGAAAAAACCCCCCTGAGATCAGTTGCTTCAGAATCCTTAATTAAACACAACAAAGAAGGACAATTAGAGCTGTGTTTTCCTTTTGTCATACAGCAAATCCTGCAAACCTCAAAACCCTCTTCTTGCTCCAAGATTTATGATAGGAATAAATCATAATTATTCCTATAATTATCAGCCTGAAGTCAACATCAGCAGGATTTTTTTTTCCCCTTGGAGTTGATTCTGAAATCCCATTCAAGAGGAATTCACTAACCTCTTTTATTGTGCAGGAAGAAAACCAAAACTGCAGGCATGGTGATTTTCCCAGGCCTTGGCTGCCTCCTTCCTTTCCTGTCACTTCTTGTCACATCATTCCTCCCTCCCAGGTCCTGAGTGCCAATGTGCAGCCCAGGAGCTCCTGTTGGGCTGGATGCCCTCCATGTGTGTCATCAGAGCCAAAGAGCTCATAATGCAAACAGGGAAAGGATGAGGGAAAAATCCAGGGGGATTTGAGGACTTCAGAGGTCAGCAAAAGAACCAGAAATACAACCTATCACTGAGGATGAACACTCGTGCACGTTGCATCCCTCCAGGCATTTCTTCCAGTGACCTTGGCTTTGTTTTGGTGGTTGGATGAAGTTGTGCTCATGCCCAGCAGAAGGGAATGAGTTCTCCACTTCAGGCATTGAGTGAAGTGTGCATGTTTTTGCTGCTGGGAGGTCAGAGAGTCCTGCCTGAGGACAGGACCCAACCACAGAACCTGGGGAATGGTGGGTCCTGTGGGTCCTGGAGAGCTGGTGGCAGGAGGGAGAACCATTGGGCAGGAAAACCACGCTGGGCAGAAACTCCTGATGGTTTTAAAGGACTTGAGGCAGGTGCTGTGCTGCAATCCAGTTTCCCACGTTGGTGTGATGGACATGGCTCCTGTAGGCACAGAGCAGCCAGGTGACGTCTCCTCCCTTAGTGAGCACATTCCAAATGGACAGTGTGAATAGGGCTGTGTAAACATCTGAGCAGGTTTCTCAAAACACAGCTGCTTTGCTTTGCTTTTTGTTTGGTTTTCCTTCGCTTTGAGAGTGTTTCCTAAACCAAATGGAACAGCTGAAGCTTTTCCTGCAGAGCTGGGGACGAGCATTCCCAGTGACAGCAGCACAGTGAGCAAGCTCTAAAGTGATTTATAATGCAGACGGCTGTGGAGGTGTCCCCTGGATGGCTGAGGCGGTTTTTGGTTACCACTAGATGTCCCTTCAGCCCTGCTTTCCCCCGCTTCTCCTTCAGAACAGTCATCTGGGCTGGGACCTGCTGGCCACGGCCCAGGAGCTGCCAGACACTGAAGTGCTGATGAGAGTTGAACCCCAGGCTGCTGGGGCCTCCCAACCATCCTTTTGATCTCACACAGTTGTGTCTTGAGTAGTGCTGGCTCATGGAAATAAGGATGCTCTGGATGCTCATAATCCACCTTCTGGATCTGTTCTGGGTATTAAACACTTTAATACCTGTAATGTGAATCAGGGGCTGTTACTGCAGGGCCACTGGTGAGGAGAGGTGATGGTCCAAGGAGGCAGCCTTGGAGGGTAAAAAGGATGGTGACTATCTCAGTTTCACATGGTGACCAAGTGGTGACCCCGTTTTGTGCAGGTGTTGAACTTTCCTTCAATGATATGGTAGCTCAAACACCTTTGTTGGCACATTCCAAAGAGATGTTGGTATGTGTGGGATTTTCCATGTTGCCTGGATGCCCAGAATTTTGCCGACAGTATTTCTGTGTGTACCAATATCTGTGAGCACCAGTGGTCACTCAAAGCATCTGGAACTGCTTGCAAATGGCAATCCCAGTTGCTGTTCTGGGGTGGGTTATGTCAGGTAAAGGAATTAGAGGAAATCTGCCTTGCCAGAAATGTGGGCTGGATAAAAGGATATCTGGGGGCTCGTGGGGCGCAGCTTTTCAAGGTAAAATGAACAGGAAACACTCAGCTCTCTGTGGTTTAGGATCAGAGATAAAAATCAATGACTAACAGGCACAGAGTTTCTGGCAGAGCAAACACAGAGTCAGTGAGAGCTGCAAACAGCAATCCCCCCAGATACCTGTATTTCCAGTTGTAACCTTGCACACCTCAACTCATTGAAGGGGAAAAACTGATCAACAAATCCGAGCACGAGTGCCAGGCATGGAAGATCTACAGAATGCCCTGGCATGAACTCGGTGCAGCCAGGCTTTTCAAGGTGGGCTGCCCATCCCTCTGGATCTGAAGCCCAAACTCAGCCCAACCAGCTTACCTTTTTCCAAAGGTGCCAAACAAGTAGGAATAAGTGAGGTCTTCAGATGCTGTGCACATCTGGATTCCAAAGCTTCATTTTTGCAAACTGGCTTTGGAGGAAAAATCCCCCAAATGTGGCTGGAGTTTCATTTGTCCTAATGGGAAGTGTGTTTTGGAGCCTGCAAGCTCTGTCTGGGCTTATATAAAACCTGTGAAGTGATGTCAGGTTGCACAGAGGCCCTTTACCCTTGGCCAGGCACAGTTCCCTGCCTCTGGATCCCAGTGGGATGACGAGTCCTGGGGGTGGTGGCTTTTTTATTCACGTTCATTCCCATTCTCTACAAATATGGGCCCAGAAGGGACCCAGCTCTGCTGATTACTTGGCTCAGGGAGCATTTGTGCTGCTGTAACACTGCCTTGGACTTCCCCCTCGGGTCTCAGGGGAGGCCAGTGCAGACCCTCAGCCCCCCCATCACTTGACCATCGAGCCCCACGTTTGCTCCCACAGCCCTGATCAAACCTGGTCAGTGCAGAGCCAGCACTTCCACCACATGGACGTGGCCAGGAAAGGTCCCCACGTGTGTAACAGTCTGGCATGGCCTCATGCCCTGATTTAGGGAGCCTGGGGCACAGCAGGGCCTGCCCAGAGCCACCTCACACAGACCACCAAGCAACCATCACTTCTTAATAAACTTTTCTGGCCGTTGCTGACTTAGGCCATATATGAACAAGTGAAAAGCAAGTGGTGAAAGGCTCTGTGTAATATTACTAATCCCATGTAGTGGGAAAAGTGTTGAAAAGGCCAGGCAGGTCTCCCCACTATTGTGTCCTCTCTCTGCAGCTGCTTGGTTCACCCCTGTGCTTTTATTAAAATAAAATCTAATAGCACTGTTTCTGAATGGGGGCAGCCTGTGGAGACCCAGAGGAAGGATGGGGTGTGTGCAGGTCTCCTTTGCAGGGCTTTTTGCTCCATTTCCATGTGCTGCAGGGTGCTGGGGAGCAGCTTTGCAGGCTGGAGGGGGGAAGCAGTGGGCTCCTGCCCTCCTCGGGGGCTCTGGGAAGGGTTTTCACACTTGTGGAATAAAGGAACTGCAGGGTCTGAGTGTGCTGCCCCTGCCCCCAGGAGGCTCCTGCTTACCCTGCACATGTTCAGGCTCCTGGGAAGGTGAACTGGGAACTGGGGAGCACTCAGGGCTGGCTGGTGCGTGCTCAGACCATCCTCCAGCAGCTTAATTTTTCAGTCTCAAAAGCACAAAAATATGGTTTGCATATGAGGGAGGCTGGACTGAAGGGTCTCCTGTGGCTTCACGGACTGCTGGGGAAAACAAAAGCAAATCTTAAGGATGCTGCCAAATCTTGGTGGAGGAGGTACCTACATGGATGTATGACAGTTAAATGTTTTAGCAGAGATGTTTCAGTCTGAGGGCAAGTGGCTGATTTGTGTGTGGCAGTTCCCTTCTGATAAAGAACTTTACAGCTGTGGATCAGGGACAGCAAGGAAAGCTCCTCCTGCTCCTGGGAAGGTAACAGCCCTGCCTGGACATGCAGGTTGGCAAGCTTGGGAAAACCAGCTCAGACTCAGCTTTTTCTCTTCACGGTTTCATTATCTGTTTTTCATAGTTGTTTTATTCAAAAGACAGATTTTAGTTTAAGGGAAATACAAGTATTGAACCAAAGGGTTTGGGGTGGGGTTTTTTTTTGGTTTTTTTTTTTTTTTTTTGGTGGTTTTGGTCTGGCAGACCAGCTAAGAGTCCTTTGTACAGACTGTCCCCTGCGAGGTGTGAACCACTGGGAACTCAGTTTGGGCCATCAGAGCCCCACACAGCATTCCCAGGAGCATTTAACCACTTCTTGGGCAACCATATCCATATTTTCCCAGGAAATGCATTACCCAGTAGCCACTAAATAAGCATAAACCCTTTCTGAAGTCTGCCAGGATGGTGACATCAAGGCTTCTCAAGCAGAAACTCCTGTCTCTGTTAAAATGTGACTCAGGGAAGGAGAGGGGCAGCTCCTGGATCTGGGTTTGCCCAGAGATGGGCTCAGATGCTCAGCCACAAACAGTACCTTGTGGTCGATATCCCCAGGGATTTAATTGCTAAAATACTCTGGGATCTTTCTCAAGACTTTTACTCGCAGGTGCCTGAAGCTTGAGCTTCATCCTCGTGCAGAACAGGAAAATATTTTGAAGTCTAACAGCTCTTTCTCCATCAGCTCTGCCAGGGTATTATCACAGTAATTAAAACGGCACAGGAAGAGGAGGTGGTGGCTCACAGGGGTTTTTTTTGTTGCCTGACTTTTATTGTACAACCTTCCCTGATCTGACCCAGATCTTTCCTAAAGCCACTTTTTACTTGGTTTTATATGGATCGGAGTGGTTGATCTACGTTCACTTAACTGGCTGTAGGCATCACCCTTATTTATGTCACAGTGTTCCTCGTGCTTGGCTAAAATCCAAATCCTAAAATGAGAAAGGAAAGTAAATTGTACCGGAATAATGTTTTCTAATTCCAGAGTCATCAAGATGCCATATCCCTAATCAGCTTCTCTGAGTCACTGCTTTTCTCCCCAAACCAATTCATCCACAAAATAAAAAATGATTAGAAGTGGCTGGAGTTCCCTGATGGCTTAAGGGAATTTAAAAGCAATTGTCAACCTTTTTTAAATATTTTTTTTTTATTTTTTCATTTGTCTTAGAAAGAAATATGAAATCTGCATGCAACCTTCTAAATATTTCAAACATTTAAATAGCATATGATAATTTAGCAGTACAGTACATTATACAGCAAGATAATATAGGGAGACTTCCTATAGTATATTTACAAATGAAAAGGTAGTTTTGTTATATTAAAAAGAGGAATGCACTGCTTAACATTGAAGTATTACATTCAAAATAATGATATGCTGTATTGTGACTAAAACATACATAGGTATTTATATGTTTGCCCTATCATGTTTTTCATAAAAAGGTACCTTTTAAAGGCTTTCTTTGTTGTTGTTGCTACAAATCTAGGAAATCATACACAATAGTCTTGAAGCTTAAAATGTCTCAGTGCTGAAGCCACAAACTTTCTGTAAGCGCTTCAGGTGAAAACAAAACGAAACAACAAACCAACAAAACCAACCAAACTTTTCTTTTCTTAGTAATAAAAATAACCTAGAAACGCTTTCTAATGCATGGAAGGTTAAATGGAGATACGGGACGCTTCGCCTTGCAGCAAGACCTCAAGTCCATGAAAGAAGAGGTACTCAAGTGATGCTCACACCCACCCGACGAGGTGCTGAGGGACCTCCCTTCTGCAGGTACAGCCACAGTTCAGTGGCATCTTCCCCAGAAAACTCGTCTTTGGTCCCTGCTTTGCCCCTGACTAAGGTGGAGGCTGCAAACACGACCAGGAAGCCCAGCAGGGAAGCTTTCCCACTGCGAGAGGGTGAGGGACATGGCAGTGGAACACCTCAGGAGCTTATAAAGCTCGATTGCAATCATAGTGCAGTATGAATGAGTAAGAATTAAAAAACAAACAAACAAAAGCCAACAAAACAATCCCAAAACAACTTCTTTAGAATGAAAAGCACGTGTGTTTTGTTCCCAATTTCAGTACGGAGCAGACGGGTGTGAAATCAGAAGTGCAACAGGTGCTTGGGAGATCTGGAAGCCTTTTGCACGTGGCTATAAAATGTAAAAACTGACCCTTGGTAAAAAGTGCTTTATAATAATATAGAATTTGTGTCTTATGTCTGCAAGAGAGAAATGATCTTCTGTAGAGCCCAGTCCTATGCCAGCCAAGGGAATCCGCTCCACTCCTCACCCCACTTCCTCTTATTCTTCATAAACCCTAAACAAAGAAGAGCCAAGAGCAGGGTATTTAAACTGTGAATGAAACAAGTCCATTTCAACAATAACAATACTTAATAATCAACGTACAAATAACAAAACCTCAGAAAACAAATTTTTAGCCTTTGCCTCAGTAATCTGGAAATGAAGTTATTGACTTCAGCAGTCGCCACATTGCCCTCCATGTCCATAAAGCACCTGGGAGGAGTGTTGGGCTTGGACACCGCCACATCTTGGAGGTATGTGGGAAATAACACACTGTGCCACGATTATCAGGAGAAATAAGATGCAGAAATCCACATCTGCTGCTTCTCTCTGACCATTGGAAAATCCCTGTCTTGTATACAAATGTTGAAGCTTATCATGAACTGTAAATAAATAATAAATTCACAGTATCTGTTATGCTTGGAATAGTATTACTCTGCCATTATTCCAGATTATGTCCTGATGAAACAACTTGCTGGGCTTGTCTGCCAGCATGTTTCCTGGAGGCACAAGCCTGGGGCTGAGCATCCTTCATCTTATTAATTATGGCATTATTAAAAAAAAAAAAAAAGAAAGAGGGCAAGAGTAAATACGTGGTTATGCAACAGCCAGGGCTTCCCCACGTGCTCTGTTTGTGAAGCAGATGCAGGGAGCTGGCGGGGAGTCTGGGGAGATGGCTGGGGGCTTGTAGCCACTGCCACTCACAGTGCCCTGGCACTGCCCATGGCACCGGGCACCGCGGGCTGGGCTGGAGCTCACCGGCACCCCTGCACCTGCAGAGAGCTTGCTGCTCACTGTCCTCATTTCATCTCGATTTTGGGGAGCACAATCCCCACCAGATGAGGAGGAGGAGGGCTTGGGGTGACTGTACTGTGTGTGGAGGCTCTTTCTGTGGCTGGAGAGGTGGCAGGACTTGGGCAGCTCCCCCTAATTACAGATGGGGACATCAGCACTGGCCATTCATGTTTCTTACTCTGTCTTCTACCTGGGACTGATGACTTAGGGAAAAAAATCTTCTTTACAAGGCAGAAGGTGTCAGATTTCTAGCAGAAAATGACTGTTTTTCTGGGCATGATACACTGGTTAAAATTGGCAAACACCTCTGTCATCAGATACTGATGATGTCAAGGTGGTGTGATTAAAGTGTGTGACAGGGCTCTCTTCCCAGCTCTCCTGATTGCTTTTCTCAGGACTGTGTAAAAGTAGTTAAAAGCTTTTCATCTTTGATTTTCACCCAGAGAAGGGAGGTGAGTGTATGTAAGCCATCAGCTGACGAATATTTTGACCAAAAATAATTACTATTTATAGTCAGAACAGCCTAATCCTAAAATAGAAGTGAGAACTCTGCATGTGGCAGGAAAGAAATAATATCAAGGACATCCTTTGAAAATTGTAATTTCGGTAATGAAAATACATCCTCTGTGGTGGATGGAGTGCATGAATCTCCATGTCTGAGAGCTGCTGGTTGCCTGACTTGCCACCAAGGTCCTCCCCCATTCCCAGAGGACTTACCTGCCCTTTTCTTTCCATACTCGGTACCACTTGAGCAGCCTCACTGTGTTCTGGCGTTTGGGGTTCAGGCAGTGCTGCTGCTCCCCCCTCACCTTCGTCCACAGGGTCACACTGCAGGGCAAGGCACACAGGTTAGGGCAGGCACAGGCGATTCCCACTCCAGGGTTGGGCAGGGGGGCAGTGCCAGGCTTTTTGTGCTCTGTGTTTTATGGCAGATATTTGAGGTTATTGGAATTACAGAGCAGCAGGTTGTTGGCTGTTCCAAATCAGTGTAAAACCCACCCACTAGTTCTAATCAGTGGGTTTGCTCTGCCTATCTGTTAGATACCATCTTTTGAGCCTAATAGATTATTCAATTAGAGCTCACTCAGGCAACCACACGAGGAAACTGTTCCTTTACACTCAACAAGACTTCATTCGAGAGAAAAATCAAGCGGTTTTCTGGCTTTGACATTAATTTTGTAAATTAGAAAGAACCAACCAAACCCAAAACCACAATTTGTATTGGAAATATTAGTTCTCTGGAAATACTATCCATAACAGGGAAAAGCAGTGACTGATTTAAGTAAAACACTATAATGGAATTATTTAAATGCTGTTAGAGACGTGAGTAAAATGAAGGCAGAAAACCAGAAATACCTATGGACACTGATGGGCTTCTTTTGTGGTTTGGCTGAGGAAGGAGCTGTTTATCTTCTAACACAAGAAAAAGTGCCTTTCAAACTTTCCCAGCTCACCCTCTTGGTGCAGAGAGGACGTGCTTGATGAAGCAAAACGTGCAGCCTGTATGAACGGAGCTAAGGCTCTCAACATATTTCCAGTTTTTAGGTTGCACAAGGTGTTCAAATAGTTCTTTTATTCAATTAACCTTCCTCCCAGCTCCCCTTTCTGCTCCACCTCCATCAGGTGTAAGATAAAGTCACAATAAGTTAAGGTGTAATTTTCCAGGTTGTTTTCTGGGAGGATGTGCCCCTTTCCCCAGTGCATGGGGAAGTGGTGGAAGCCTTCAGGAGCCTCCCTGGTGGCTGCAGGCATAGAAAGGGAAGGGTCATTGCTAAAAACATGGACTGTCTGTGTTCCAAGGGTGTTCTCAGCCAACCCCTCTGGAGAATAATGTGTACATGAGGAGTTTTCCTGCAGCTTTGAATGAGGGTGAAAACAAATCTTATCACCAAGGGCACAGGGCATGTGAGTTTTAAGGGTCTTGAGGTCAGCCCAAAGTTCTTCCATGCAGCAGCACCTTCTCAGCTGTGCCATCTGCACTGGCTGATCCACACCTGGGCTTGGGTTTCTCTTCTGACTGACCATACAGAGTATTTCCAGAAAGGAATGGACAGGCTGAATCACAGGAGGAGAGGAGCAGGAACACCTCTGAGAAGCAGAAAGCTCTGCATTTCCACCCGAAGTGGTGAAGGACACTCTGGATTTGCTAGATTCTGCAGTCTGAGGAGGTGGACATGCAGGTCTTGCTTCTCAGGTGAACTGGCTCTTTCCTCAGGCTGACAGGCATTGCTTTGACATCACACGGAGGTTTTCTGCTTTGGTGTTGGGAGGATGGACAGCAGAGGAGACATTCCCAAGGTATGCCCACAGTCCTCTGCAGTTCTCAGGCAGTCCCTGGTTGGCACAGGGTTGGGTGGCAGCAGTTTTGGGCACCCTGAGCTACCCTAGCCCTGCTTTTGGGGATGCTGCTCTATATAAGGGGATGTGCCTAAGGGGTGCTGTGGGAGATTATACCCTGAGTGAGGAGTTCTCTGGGTGGGCTGCAGGAAGAGGTTGAGAGGGATGGAGAAGTGACTGAAGCATCAAAACTTACACCTCCAGTGGGATTTGTCCTTTAACTGCCCAGGTCTTGGTGGCTGGAGCCTTCACCCCTGCTGTCTGAGGGTCTCTGTGCCAAAATCCTCCCCAGTATGTCTGTGCCTCCAAAGGGTGTGATGAGCAACCCTGTGTCAGTCTGTGCCCCCCAGCACCCTGTGCCCTCACACAGCTCATCAGCAGGGATGGTGGGGCTGCACCTCTGCCCTCAAACACGCTGTCTCCACAGACACAAGGATCCTGGCTCTGGTCCTTTCATCCCAACTTGGTGTGGGGACTGCCATCTGCCTCGACTGCCCCTTGAGAAAGACTGCAAGCAACATCTATTTCCCATCAGCTGTTCCCATCCTGACACATCCCAACTTTCTGGGATGAGGCAAAACATGGAGGGGTGGGGGTGGGGGGGCTGAATATTCAGGCAGAAAGAGTTAAACTGCTAAACTTCCCTCCTATTTTCTGCTGCTTTCCCTCATTCCAGGAGACAGATACACTCACAATTAGTGGTAGATGTACCATGAATCTTGATAGGTTTTGACTAGACTGAGTGCTCAGTTTAACTGTCTCTTACCCTGTACCACAGCTCTGCTGGGGGGGTTATGGCCCAAACCTCCCTAAACTGCACCTCCCCTACCTCCAGCTTCTTTGCTCAACATCATTTGTGTCATATTTCTGCTGTATGAAAACATAGGAGAGCTTTTGAGGAGGGCAGAAAGCTTTGACAACACGTTTTAGATGATCACTGCAGCAACAAAAACTCAGTTGCAGGAATTTTTTAGCTGCTCTGTGCCTTGTCCAGAGACTCCCGGATCAATTTGTCCTCAGAATATTAATTTCAGTTTGCTTTCATTGCTGAGTTCAGGCCGCACGAGGGCAGCTGGAAAGGCAGCGCTGGCAGTGGGGCTGCCCTGCCCCACAGACACCCCCGGTGATGGGAGATGAGGGGACAGTTCTGTCCCAGCAGCTGCTGCAAACCCTGGGCAGCCCTCAGGCTTGAACAGCATTGCTCGACATCTGCATAGCTGTGGGGCTGGGAAAGCAGCTCCTCCTACACATGGTGCTCCAGCTTCCCCAACTTTCTGACTGGAAGTGAAACGTTGCATTACTGAGATTTATTTTTTACCCCCTGGTCCCACCATCTGCTTTTGGGCAAATGCCTGGAGTGGGATGTGAAGAGTTAGTGTTCCTCCACACCATCATTTTGCTTTTGAAGGGTCAAAGCAAACAAGGCAAAGCTGGAAGGAGCTGATTCAGGCAGGGATGCTCTGCAAGCATTTTTCTCTTCAGGTCACTGTCAGCTGATTTGGGCTTCAAAGAAGTGGCTCTGATGTTGCCTGAGCTCAGCATTGCTCACAGTGATGCTGCTCTAGCTCTGGAGGAAGCCTAAGGAAGCTTGGATCTCCATTCCTCCTCCACAAGTTCTCGCTGAGTCTGGCGAGGCCGTTCTGTGTGGGAAGTCCGTGGTATCTCCTGGTTTGTGCCAGTTGGTTGGGCAAGATCTGTCCCCAAGGGCATTACAGAGAGCCAGAGGTGGTGCACGACCTGGCAGGACTCACATCCTGCTGTAAGCAAGTGGCAAATGTTCCATGAGGGAGCACAAATGCAGGAGCAGAGCAGTCCTTGGTGTCCTGGGAGTGTGGCTGCTCTTGGGACCCTTTTCCCCCATCTTGGGTGGCAGAGGGGTTCGGTGAAATCCTCTTGGCTGAACTGCCCTTCTGGTCTTTATCCAGCCACTTGTGCCAGTTGGATGGTGCTTTGTTGGGGGAATCTTAAGACATCCAAAATAGGACAGAAACCCCCCCACCCATACATAAAATCCAATAAAACCCACCTCCTTTTGAGCCAGTCAGGACAAAAATCCCTGTGCCTGCCTCACCTTGGCTAGCCACTACATCACTGTGAGATATCACAGTAGCATTGCTCCTAACTGGCAGGGAGACCAGGAAGAAAACATTTTCTTACATGCTGTGTAATCCCAGGGGATGAAGGGGATTGCTCTGGTACAACACAGACAAAAATCTGCCTCTGGTTGGGGTAACTCTTGCAGAAACACCATGACCCAAACTGCCCTTGTTCATTCTTCATTCCCAGAATAACTTTAGTAAATAGTTCTGAATTGTACAAGTAGCTTGGAGTAAAATTTGTCACTATTTTTGCTTGAACTAATGATTATCTTTTTATTACTACCTGTTGGAAATATCTAGTTGAGGGGCAAAAAAAATTCTGTCAAAAAATGATAGCTGGGATTTTGGTCAGAATTGCAACATTTCTTTTTGCATCTGATACAGCAAATGACTATTCCCAGGAATTAGCATGCCAGGGCATGAGGAAAACAAAGAACAAAGAAGGAACTTGCAGTATAAGGTAAAGGAGTTCAGCTGACAGAGAAACAGAAAGCAGTAAATGGTGAAGGAAAACTTACATAATCATCTCTTCCACGCAAAACGGGTACCTCGGTTTTACTTCCAGCTTCCGTACGTTCGAGAATCTTATTTTAGGACCTTTTCTTGAACATTTGCACTTCACGCCTACAAGAGAAAGCGTTTTCTCATGCGCCTGCAAAGCCTCCTGCATACCAAGCGTCCCTCCCCTCCAGCCTGTGGGAATCCAGGAAAACTTCCCTTTGTCTTTCAAGTCTTGGTGAGAAAAGCTGAGCTTTGTAAAGCTGTTGAGCTTAAAAATTCGAGATTAAATATTTTTTCTTTGGTGTATCCCAGGAAAAGGTAATGACTCTCTGGAAAGTGTGTTTTAGAGCACTAAATGTGTTCTGAGGCTTTGTAAATATCGCGGTTTTTTACAGTGCACCTGCTGTGATTAAATACAATTGTATTTTAAAAAAAGGAAATGAAAGAGTCAGAACTCGCTTTAAACCAAGCAAGCAAGCGCATGTCTCGGCTACTTTCCATTCACTCACACCTCACTTGGACTTTGCAGGACTTCCAGTCATTTCTCCTCACATGGATACTGTGGTGCAGTCACAGCCAGACAAAAGCAAAGCAGTTTTTAACCATCAATTTTTGTGCACAGCAGAAAATACAGATCGTGCCACCACCTCAAATCCAGCTCTGCTCTGTTCTGCCAGACAACCACCCTTCGAGTGTCCGTTAAAGCAACCCTAAACTGATCTTATTTCCTGAAGCATTCCACACGCCAAACCCACCAAACAGCAGGTATTTGAGCTGTATTCCTGAGGAGCAGAGACCGCGGCATTACTGGCCACACTGAGAGCCCTCTGCCTTGCAGCGAAGGCTCAGATGAAGACACAACTCTGTCCCGTGTATTTTCCCTCTACTTCACCTTTAAAAAACTCGCAGCTCCCTCACTCACAGATTCTATACCTCGCACCTCCCCAACATGCATGGGAAGCTCAACCCAACCCGGGGCTATCAAGAGGCAAACGCCAATTACTGGAAAAGAGGTTTACGTGGGAATAGGCAGAATAAACCACTTTACCTTCTGTGCTGGTCAAGCACATCGCGATGAAGAGCAGAAGCAAAGCTGCTGTCAGGAGCTTCATGATGAGCCAGCAGGTACCCAAGGAGACGCTGGGGGGGTTGATGTGTTTCCTCGCTTGGGGTTCGTCTCCCCAGTCCCGCTGTCCCGGGGCTGTGTCACCAGGGAGGGGACAGCGGAGCCGCTGCCCGGCGCTGCCTGCGCTGCCTGCGCTCTGCCGCTGCCTTCCCTTCTCCTTTAAAGCGGCTCCCGCTGCCCTCGCTCCCGGCTCATTAATATGCACAGCAACTCCACGGCTCCCTCTGCTTCCTCAGCCCCGGCGGGGAGGGAGGGGACCGGCACTCCGAGGGGAACATCCCCCATCCCCGCCCCGAGCACCCCGGGGGGAACATCCCCCATCCCCACTCCGGGGGAGCTCAGGCGACGGGGCGGCCGCTCCTGCCACTGCTCCTGCCCAGCTGGGACCTTCCCCATGAGAAGGAGTTTTGCTGGGGGGTTTATGTGGAAAACCACGCGCATCCGAGCGCTCCAGGGACGCGCGCGCTCCGCAGAAATTCCCATGCACCTTGGAAATAAGATTTGGAGAGGTCTCGCCCGGGAAAGGGTATCGCCTTTTTCACCTGTTGACTTGAATATTAATTTTCTAGCTTTAGTAGGCTTCTGAATCTAAATGAAAGTTTAGTAAATTAAATGGAAAAAAATAGATTCCTAAAAGCGTTGTTAGGTAGGTTTGGCATGTGGAATAATTCAGGAAATAAAATCGGTTTAGGGCTGCTTTAATGAACACTTAACACTGTTCTGCTCCATGAAGAGCAGGGTGGCAACACGCAGGAACTTCATGATGCAAATACACGTTCCCGCTCTTTTGCAGAGTCTGTTTCTGATTTCAGAACCGGCTGAAAGAGCATCTTTAAATCCAGACTCCGGATTTTTGTCTAACTGAAACGGATGAAGACCGGAGTCGGGTGTAATCTCTTTGAAACACGCTGCAGATAAACCCCCGTGCCTGTCACGATCCATCTCAGCCCATCTCCCCGCTCGCCCCCGACGGCAGCGAACCCCCCGGGCCTGTCGCGGTCCATCTCAGCCGCTCTCCTTTCCCCGCTCGCACCCGACGGCAGCAGATAAACCCCCGTGCCTGTCGCGATCCATCTCAGCCCTCTCCCCGCTCGCACCCGGCGGCAGCGAACCCCCCGTGCCAGCTCCGGCCGCGCTGGGGAAGGACACGCCGCGCACTCCCGGCTCCGCTTGCATTCTAAGTCTCGCACATGGCTCCGTTCCTGCCATTGGCTCCCATTGGCAGCGGCCACCCCGCTGCGTTCCCGGCGCCGGTTGTTGGCAGGCTGCGAGTACAGCCCTACCACACACAGCCTGCACGTTGCGCGCAGGCAGCTGCCTTGTTCCTTGGCCCTGGGACTCATGCGAGACGTGCCGACACGCCGGGAACAGCCTGCGATGCGGGAGCAGCGCTGGGCCGCTCATTCTGGGGGCACCGGCTGACGTGGCAGGGAGTTTTGGGGATGAAGAACGTGTTTCTGGGCAGGCTTGTGATGCTGCTGCCCGTGCAATGGGGCCGAGGGGGAAGATGTGGTAGTTTTTGTTGTGCTTCGGGTGTTTTTGCTGTGAACCGGCTCCTGAGGTTCTCATTGCACAGCTAGGGGTGGTTTGGGGGCTCGTGGTGGTGTTTCACGATAGGGCTGTTACATTAAGTGCCAACACGACCAAAGGGAGAGGCCTAGGACTACAAACAGGTACCTGAGGGATGGCAGGTCTCAGGTCAAACCTCTCAAATAAATTCCAGTTTCTTATACACGGAAGAAAAAAAAATAAACCTGCGGGAGAGTCCAAAAGGCTCATTTGAGAGTCGCTCTACGCTGGTGGTGGGGATATTTGCTGGACACAGGGCAGAATTGGCTGAAACTAATCCACATCCACAGCTGTATTCCTGCCCTGCTGCGTCTTCGGGTAATTCCCTCCTTGCACCGTCTCTCCACTCTCTGCAGGCACAGCCTCGGGAGGAGCTGTAGGAAGGCAGAGACTTTTCCCCTCCGCCTTTGCTAATAAGAATTTGGGTGCAAGTTTAGCTGACGGCAATTTGAACTTTCCCCAAACCTGGGAAATCGTGTACAGGCGGGAGAAAAATTGAAGGAAATTCTTGTGCTTTCCAGAAGTGAATACTATCTTCTTGTATGACTCTTGCTCATGTCGAAAGAGCCAAATTTATTAGGCATTGACTAAGCAAAGTGCTGCTTAGCTCCAATTTTCATGTAGAAATGGATGTATTCGAGGGATGTGCACGTATTCAGTGGCTCCCGCTGTGCACCGGAGCAGTTCAGTGTCTTTATGCCAAACGTTGGCTTTGACAGTAATTATTTCTGAGAGCTCAAAGGTGTCTCTTGCCTCGTGTGACAGATTTTGGTGGCCACGTACAGCTGTCTCTGACACCTGTTCTGTCTTAAAATGACGGTCACAGAAGAGGAAGCAAGTTTTCAGCAGAAGGTTTAACAGAAAAGGAACATATATGCAATTCGCCATGGTCTGCCCCAAAAGAAACCCTGATAACTCAGATACATTTTCTTTGTGCAAGCATGTGCTGCATCAGCATCCACTGATGCTCGTGTGCCGCTGTTATCTTCAGCAGATCTGCTGAGCCTCAGCAAATGTGTTTTGGCAGCAGCTGGTGCTCCGCGGGCTGGGGAGAGCTCTGCCAGGTGAGTGCTGGGCAAACGCCGCCAGCAGCATCCATTTCATCCCTCACAAAGCCACCCAATTGCAGAGTAATTGCTCAAGGCTTGAGTTTTGACCCCTACAACAGGAGTGTTTCGGGGCAGACGTGTAGCCCCCAAGGTGCTGCCGTTGGCTTTGCAGATGGGACGCGGTCAGAGCTCCGCGCTGGCCCCCGGGGAGCGCTCCCTGTACCTGCGCACGGAGCGTGGCGCGCGCTCGGGCTGGCTAATTACGGCACCGTTGTTGCTGCTGAAAGGGCTCTCGTTTCACCGCATTCTCTGCTCTTCTCCAAGCCTGGCTTTGGCCCTGAGGCTAAAACCCAGAGGGACCAGGGGTGATTTGCGACCCTGGGAGAATGGTTTGCAACACGGAGAGTGTGAATGAGTTGTTGTCTCCTCCTAAAATAAGAAAGAAGAGTTTTAGCAATGGGACTACCATTTGAAGCAAAATTGTCTCCGCTTTTGGCCACCTGGAAGCAGAAAGGTTTCTAGTTGAGCACAACGTGTAGCTGAGCTGGAGCAAAAAAATTCTGCTTTAAGACACGGGAACGACCCCCAAATTCATGCTGCCCTTTGAAGGGGGAGCTACCGGAATGGGGCAGTTCACCCCGAAAATAAATAGTGTTGGTGGGAGAATAGGAGGGCTCCAGTTGAGTCTTCCAGGGCAAGGACATTTGTATCTTTATGCTCAGACAAGATTTGGACAGGGTCCAAGCCTTGCCCTGCCCTCAGGTGAGGCTTTTCCTCCTGCTGTGCATGTACACATCCTCCTAAGCCAGCACACAGAGTCCCTTAGGTACGCACCTGCATCCCAGGGACCAGACCACAGACGATTAGAGTTATCCCCATTACTAAAAATATTTCAGTATTCAGCTGGGTTTGCCTATGCTGGTTATTTCCAGTACAGGGTGATCTATAATTTGGATTACTTGTCCTTCAAAATATCATAGGGTTTCATAGAAAGAAGATGAAGGTGCTCATCATTGTGAGAAATCTTTGCAAAATGACCATGAAACTGAAGCTGCTTATTGCTGTTGAGGCAAAATGACGTGAATGGCTCATCTGAGTTTAAGAATATCCCCATCAGTCCATCAAGGGGAAGATTAAACATTTGAAGTGACATGACAAAATCCCTGCATGTCATGTCAGGAATTTGGGTAAGTAATTAGACTTAAATCCTCACTAGAAACTTCAGTGTTAAGGTGGAGGTGCACAGATGTGAGGCCTCTTGGATGTAGCTTTTTTTCCTGGCTGTGCACTTCCTTTTTTATGCCCTCTTGGTGTGTTGTAACCACTCTGCACGGGCCCTGAGCCCTCACAACAGAGGTAAAACTCAATCCCAAGCTTGAAGTGAGGGGAGAGTTACCTCAGATTTGGGGAGTCTGTCACAAGCCGTGCTCAGCTTACTCAGTGGAGGATGTGCTGCAGCCTGTGGTCAGGCCTCTGTTTGCAACTCCAGCTCTAAATGACCTTTTTCTTCCCTCAATGGCCCTGAACAGTAGTTGTGTCATCCTTGCATATGTTTGTCTATCCTAAGTTGAAAGTCAAAGCTTTGGATTTCGTCTTTGGTCTTGGGAAACATGAAATGTATTTCAGGGAAAACAGCTGTGTTCCCTTCTGTGGACTTTCACAACAGATGAATTCTGCAAAATAAGGCTTGTATTGTTGTTGCAGTCAACTGTTTTCTTTTGATATTTTCTTTTTATTTTTATTTCCATAATGAGATTAAATTCTAGACAGTGCTTCTTCCCTTGGGAATACTTTTAAGGCAGCTCTTTTCCTAGACCTAAATTATTCACCAAGGAGAATTTTTTGCTGAGATGAGAACGAGGAGGTCAGATCTGGGACTGTTGTCATGGCTTGGAGCTCTTTGAAGCTCTTCGTCATGAATCATTAAAAAGGGTTGCAATAACATGGCAAAAGGGAGAACTGGCTCTTTGTGTAGGTGATTTGAGAGTCACCTTTAGATATTCACAAGAGGATTAATCCCAACTGTGGCTTTTTACATTGAGAGAATAATGAGTTGTGTTTAATTTCCTACTGACTCATTTCCTTGCGTGCTACAACTTACCACTGGTTTTTATGTGCAAACACAGTTTGCACTTTATACAATTTTCTTAATAGGCATCTGAGCTGTGAATGGCTGTAGGTGTTTATTTTGTGCTTAATCACACAATGAGTTGGGTGGCTTTTTTTTACCATCGACCCCAATGCTTGCTGTAGTGTAGAGGGAATAATGTGAAGGGAAGAAGTGTCCATGGTGTTGGGTGGGATGAGAGCTGCTTGGGACAAGGATGGGGATGGCATCAACCCTGTCCTGGTCAGTGTGTTCTCCCTTTCCTAACTGTTTTTTAATTCTTGGTGCTAGACTGAGAGAACTGGGGGAAGGATGCTGCTTTACTGCCCAGCTGTGCAGTTAGAACATCACAACAGCTGGATAGTACAAAGGCAGATGCATGGAAAACCTTCCTTGTTGCCCCAGGTTTGGAAACACGTTGTGATGTCCTGATTTGCTCATCACATCTCTGCTTGTGTGGGGGTGGTTTTGGGGAATCTGTGGGTGCCAGCTTTTCTGATGAAAGACTTTGAGAGTAGAATGGGGTGCTACTGTATGTAATAAACTCCAGGCAGCCTCTCTCTGCTATTAATGGCACTTCTCTGAAAAGAAGAGGCTCTGCTGCCAACCCATCCATATGCAAAAGCACAGACAATATGGAAAACTGAACTCACAGGGGGGTTTATTTTTGCAAAAGAATAGGGATAAATGAGATCAGCACCTGAATAGTCTCTAATCTGATCACAGGTGAGCTCTTGCCAGGATGGAGAGCTGTGACAGCAAGAGCCATAAATGTTCAGGCATGAGACAACCCATTCCTGACACTTCTCCTTTACACAGTTTGGCAGAGCTGGGCATGATTTCAAACCCTTCCAGGAATGGTAGGAACGTGCTACAGCACATCCACCATGGGATGGGAGTCCCTTGGGAGAGCTGGAGACCATGAGCCTGCTGAAGTGTCCACGTTGCAATGATTTTGTAGGTGTTAATACAAGGAAACTCAGATTTTTGGGGGAGAGGGCAGTGATGCTTTGAACCATTTGTGTGAGGGGGCTGTTTACCATGATTTCCAGCTGCAGGAGCAGAACCCATGTGCCCTGCTGGCACCCTGGAAGGGAGGTGCAGTGCCTGGAGGCTGATGGCCACTGCAGCAGTGACAGCCCTGTGGTGACAGAGACATGTTTGCAGCTATTCGAGGACTTCTGCAAAGCCCTGGAGGGTGTGTCTTTTCTGGTGTCTTTTAGGAAGCAAAAAGATGAGGACATAGAATGTTTGATATGCGTAAAATTTGCAGGGGCAGAGCCATGAAGAGGGGTAGGTCCACCTCTCTGCTGCACACACCTCATGCCCTGGTCTATGACCCAGCTGGTGGCATCCAGACAGGCATCTGTCCTGGGGACCCCAGACACAAGGGAATGACCAGGAAGGGGGGACTGCCCTGCTAGGAAGAGATGATGATTATCCTTATGTGTCCTATGGTTCTTCACTCTGGTGGCTCCTGGCATCTGTTTTTGGACTAGTGGCTTCAGGTTTCCCCCCAAACAACCAAACCCCAGAAATCTGTGAGGGTGTGAATACAGCACTTGATGGAAAGTCTCCTCCACATCCTTCCAGAGGTTTCTTTCTGAGCTTACACGGTGTAACCAGAGCAACAAAACTCCCCAGCACTGCGAACTAAAGCCATTAGATAAAAATGGCCATAATTTAGAGGGATTAAGTATGGAGGTAAATCATCCCATGGCATTCCCTGTGATGATGTGCAGGAGTGCCAGGACCTAGCACTGTGACACACCAAGCTTGGCTTGGGCACGAAGCCACAACTTCTGCAGGTGCTCGTGGGGCTCTGAGGGTCTCTCCCGCCTCCTCAGGGCTTTCTGTAATGTACAAAAATCCCTTGCAAGCCTAATGAAGCCCGTTCTGCTGCAGACAGGAAGGGTGCTCCCTCTCTCTGTTAATTTTCTGCTGAGCTGTGTGTTAGTAATGACGGGAATTTTTCATCCGTTGATTTTTTTCCCTCCCCTTGGGATAGAAAACATATGTAGTGTCTTTAAAAATAAATAAAATGAATGGCTTAACAATGCAGACTTTGAATAGTCGATGGAAGATTAGTAGGCTGCAATCAATCAAAAAATGATCTTTTTCTTCTGAGTAATAAATATGTTAATTATTTTATCTACTAGGATAAAAGCTTAATTACCGTAGCACGTGGTGATGGTGGGGGAAAGGGAGATGGTTGTTTTGTGCAGTGTTCCTCAGAAAATCAGTTCATTCTGCAAGTAAACCAACCAGCATTTCTGCAAGCAAAGCCAGTGACATTCTGCTGGCACGGCCAAGCTGTGCATCTCTCCCAGCAATGGTATCACCACTAAGGACTTGGTGGGGAGCCTCATTGCTCTGAACTTCCTCAGAGCTGGATTTGCCCACTTTTCCCAGGTTCTCCACCTGGTTGGAGGCTTATGTGTGACTCCTCACCACTCATCTCTCCTTCATGTGTGGTCTGGGTGGGCTGCAAAAAAGCTGGGCCAAGCACTTCACAGCCCAGTGTGCCAGGAAATACTCTGAAGTTCATCACTCCCTGGGAGCAGGGTGGTTTGGCCAGACTTGCAGAACATCACAGGGAGAGACCAGGAAGGGAACATCCCCCTGTAGCATCCCCCTCCTTGCTGCCCCCTGGTAACCCCCTCCTGCTTGGCCATGCTGAGGGTGCCTGCAAGAATAGCTAAAGCCCAGAGAATTCATGCTTGTGTTTTGCTGCACTGTCACACCCCTGAGTAGGTAGATGTGATCTTTAGATTTTTTTTTATGAATCATCCAAAAAGAGTCACACGAACATGGCGCGTTGCAGACCTGATGTGATGAAGAAGCAGTGGGTTTTGCTGTGAAAATCAAATGAGAAATCAGCTAGAGAACAACACAGGGCTGATGAAGTCTACAAATGCCCAGGACAACGATGACATGGGGCTGGAACAGGGACAGGAGACTGGCAAACTGGTGGTTCAGCCTCTGCTCTCTGCAAGCTGCTTTGGGTGTCTCCCCCAAATCCAGGGCTTTGCTGCTTTCACTCTTGGGCCAAAAGTATGGCCAGCCCGTGATTCTTTCCCAAGGCCTTTGGCAGCCTCTTCTGGCAGTTGGCTGTTGCTGAAAAGGCAGGCAGCTGTAGCTGAAAAGGCAGGCAGTTGTTGCTAAAGTGTTTTGGAGGCAGAAGTGGTGGTGCTCTGGAGCCCTAGTGCTGCAGGAGAGGGTCAGCACCTGAGGTTGTTCCCATTGTGGATGGGGCTGCCTTTGTGCTGGAGCTCATCTTTGGAAGGAGAAGCTGGGAGGCTCGTGGGTGGGAAGTGCCCCTCTGTCCTTCTTCATCCCCTGTGTCAGAGCTTTGCCCTGTCCCCAGGAAAATTTTGGGGAAACTCGGCAGCCAGCATTTAATTGGGTGCCTGTTAAGGGTTCTGCAAGTATCTATCCCATTCCTGAGAGCTCTCCAGAGTTCAGTGCCTTGAAAGAGATGTTTCAAAGCAGCAGAATTTTCTAGAGGTGGACGTGGCTTTATGGATACTCTCAGAGATCAGGGTGCCTAAGAGTTAACATGAATTTCAATCAAGAAGATATTAACAAGAGCAGAGGGAAAACAGATTAGCTGTCCTCTTGACTTGCTCTCTAAGATGAGACAACGAGAGAATGTGATGAGATCAATGGAAAAATAAAAGGAAATGAGAAATCAAAGGAATTGCTGCTTTACAGCTTATTTCACATGGTGAATTGGGAAATTTTCCCTTCAGGGTATCCAATATTCTCTCATATTTTTAACAGATTTGCAGAACTCACAACTGTGATGAAACCCGTGATAGAGGTTGATCCCCCGCAGGGCTTCAAAAGGAAACAATCCATTTCAGGTACAAGCAGTGGGATGCTGCTGGATGTCCCCTCCCCTGGTGCCCTTCAGAAACCATGCAGAGCTGTGGCATCTGGCAGAATGTGGCTTCCCACAGGGTTTGAGGGTTATCAGAGCTGTAAGTCCAGGCACATCAGAACAGTGACATCCACGGGTCACTATCAGCATCTCAGAGGAAGCTACACCTTATTCTCCAGACTATTAACAGAGCAGATGCTCAAGACCAAGACAGAGAAAAGAATCTTCATCCTTCACTTCCAACATTTCAGCAACGTTTCAGTCACAGTCCTCATGCCTTAAAGCAGATCCTTTCTGGGACTCCAGGTTTACCTTGGGCTTTGTCATTTCATGTCCTAACTGACCTGCTCTCAGAGAAGGAAGTGCTTTGCATGAGGTGTCATCCCAGCAGTAGCTGCTCTAGTCCCCATATTTCTCTAGGGCCCACCGGTGCCTTTGTTTCTTCTTTATAGCCCATTGTAGGCAGTTAAATGCCACCCTGACACCCGATCCCCTCAGATCTCAGAAGCTGAGCAGGGTCGGGCCCTGGTTGGTACTTGGATGGGAGATATCCTAGGAATACAGGGGGCTGTAGGTTCTAGTCCTGAGGACTTCACTGTCACTGTCCAATCTCACTTGGCCGTGGCAGATGAACCTTGGGACTTAAAGGGTGGGGCCAGTTTGGTGCACACTGTGCCTCACCTACTTTTCCAGATATATTTTTCAGGTCTGTGCCTGGAACACTTGTGGTTGATCAAATGTGGTGGCCACTAGTATGAATGAAAAGGAGAGTGTGCAAGTATGAATGTATTCCCTTAATCACCCTTTCTACAAAATATGCTGTACAACCAAAGGGAATGTTACCTCCTGTTGAACTACCTCATATTCACAGCCTCTTTCATTCTCTTGGTGGGCAACTGTGTCTTGTCTATGTGACTCGGCTCCTCCAGCCTCCTCTTTGAATTACCTTTCTCTCAACTGTCCCCCCACCTCCTTAGTGCATTTCTTTTGGTCCAACTTGCCATTGACTTTTACACCATTAACCGCAGTATTGTTTGACTTGGATGCTCCAAGGGACAGCACCTGTTTGGGGGTTTTTGCATTGCTACTTTCTGTTTTCTCTGAGTTTGTGTGGTTGACAGGTGAAGTGGGTTTGTGGTGATCTAGTTTGGTTTCCTTGGCCACTTCTTTCTTGGCCTTGGCATATGTGACAGTTCCCTTTGTCACTGTTGCAGTGTACCTCACAGTTTTGGACGGTGAAGGTCTGACCTCTCGCATCTTTTTGGCACTGGCTGCGTTCGCACTCGGAGATGACATTCGAGTGATCCCGTTGACTTTAGAAACCTGTTTCCTTAAAACTTGCCCATTTGGCACTTCTTTATGTGCTTTTCCTTTCCTAGGGGTTGAACGGCACAATGATGAAGGATTGTTTGCGGCTGTCCCTTCCTCCTCCTCCTCTTCTTCATCCTCATCATCCTGAGGGCTTGTTTGTATTGCTCACTTGTCTAATGTTTCCCGAGTTTATGTTCCTTTAGAAAACAAAAAAGGAGGAAATCCCAGCCTTGTCCCACGCTCAGCTTCCAGACTTTGAACGTGCTTTGTTTTGATATCCTAGACTTGGGATATTCCGCTCTCCTTAATTGCATTTAGTGCCTGGCTGGGGAAAGGCTGTTCTGCTGTGAATGCAGCTGTGCCCCTGCTCCCTGCACAGCCCACCCTTTTGCTCTGGAGCTGTCAGGTGGGACGACTGCCTTGCAAGGGGCTGTTTTTGCCAAGGAGATGTTGAAATTATTGGCCAGTTCTTCAAAGATCTGCACCGGCTCTTGATGTTCCTCACTGGAGCAGGACAGCGGAAGAAAGTCGCCTGGGAAGCTCGCTCTGGAAGTGAAAGTTGAATTCCTTAGTGCTCATGAAGAGCAAAGAAAGTTTCTAAGTATGAGAAGCAGCCCACACAGCCTTTAGACATACCCAAACAAACCCATGTTGTACCCAGTGTATTAATTTCTTTAGCACATAAATTACTCCAAATAAGCTGTTGGGTAAGGGAGGAAAAATCCAGGACAGGTTTGCCTTTCCCACAATTCTGGCCTGATCTTGTATGCACAATTACACCAGTTGATCGGGAGGGTTATATCAGATAAGAGTGTTACTAATTGGACTCGTATGTGTAGGACAGGGTGGCCTTGTTTTTCTTAGAGAAGCTCTTAAAATGGTACAGTTCAAGCTAAGGGACCATCCCCCTTCCCTCCCATTCACCTCCATAATTATGTCCAAGGGTATTTGAAGTTCCAGTGAGTTTCTCAGAATTTTCTCTTGTATTTCTTCTGTAAACTCTGGATGCAGCAGCACCAGCCATTTGAGTATGTTGTCACTTCTAAAGCCTCTTAAATTAACTTTCATTTCCTCTGGGCCTGCCTCTGTCCACTGAGTATAACCCACACCAGGGATTTCCATTCCAGCCCTTTGCTTCCTCCCTGGCCTCATGTGTAATTTGGTTGGATGTATGACTTGGAGTTGCAGAGGATCTGGCTAATGAGAGTAGATGGGGGAAAAAGTTGCAGTAATTGCTTTCTCAGTGTCAACCACCCCAGTTCTAAGGTGCAATTTATGCTTCTGTCTGCACAAATCCATCTGGAGCTAAAGCATGATGAGACAAGTTGCCCTTTAACATTCTTTAGCTTCTGTTTTTTGCTGCTAGGAGACAACTTCCAAGGCGAAGCAGCTGGATTTACATTTATGGAGAAAAGTTGGAGAGGGAAGAGAAGCAAAATGACAACTGAGGTAAAAATTGCAGCAATCCTGATGACTGAGGCAGAATCAGGTGTGCTTCTGCATGCCCAGACCGTGGTGGGGAGATCCTACCCATGAAGAGCACAGGGAGCCCAACCCCTCTCTGCCACATGGGGCAGGACAAGACAGGGACAGGTTCCGGTGTGTTCATACTTGAAAGGGTCCTCCAGGCGGTCTCCAGGCCCAGCTCTTGCTTTGTTGTGTTTGAATCATAAAATTATTTAGGTGAGAAAAGCCCTCTGAGGTCATCCAGTCCATCCAGTACTTCCAAGGCCACCACTAAGCCATGTTCCCATGGGACTCATCTACACAGCTTTTAAATCCCTCCAGGGATGGTGACTCCACCACTGCCCTGGACATCCTGTACCAGGGCTTGAGAACCATTTTGGTGAAGAAATTTTTATAATATCCAATTTAAACCTCCCCTGGTGCAACTTGTGACTGTTTTACCCTGTCCCTTGTTACCTGTGAAGAGAGACTGACTCCACCTGGCTACAACCTCCCTTCAAGGCAGCAAGAAGGTCCCCCTTGAGCCTCCTTTTCTCCAGGCTGACTCCTACAGCTCCTCCTCATCAGACTTGTGCTCCAAACCCTTCCCCAGTTCCATTCTCTTCTCTGGGTATATGAAGATCACTCGGTATAGCTCTTCACGAGGAATAAACAAAAAGATGCATTAAGACAAAGTTCTTGTTTAGATATTCAGTATTCACCTGTCTAATGCCACCATGAGTAGCCCAACTTGCTCAAAAGCTGATGGAAGCCAACTAAGCAAAAAAGAGTACAAGTGAAAATAGCAATTTCCACAGCCTGATTTTTGTGGTGGTTTGCTGGATGTGGGATTGATGGGATTGACAGAGTATTGCACATCATTTGGAGAAGGCCTTGAACAGTGGAAACCACATATGGGATCTTCAGGACATATAAGTCAGCCTCGTTCCATCAGTTAAAGAATATTCTGGTTCTTTTCAGTTTTAACACACTCACTGGCCAGATCTTGTGTCTCCCTAATTTATTCAAGACACACATTATAAATCACCCCTGACTTTGATCCATAAAGGAAAACTAACTTGACAAATCCCTTTCTGTATTCATTTTTGTCAAAACATTGTTTATGACAATGGGTAGGTTGCTGATAGCTCTGGCTCTTGTTGCCCAGACCCTGTGGATTTGATGTATGTTCAGCCCCAGTCCATGTGGATGCCTTTCCTTGGCTGTTTGTTTCTCATGTTAAGACTTGTGCCTTGTAGTGAAGAACCTGATTTATCTAAAAACTCTTTATAATATGGTAAGACAGATGTCAGCAATGGTAAATACCTCCATAAATTTTGCCTCTCTGGAGCAGATTAAATGTGAAATTATTTGAAGCATGATGAAGACATCCTGCATCGAGGCAACCTTTTAGTAACCTGATAACTGAGCAGTTCTTGCTCACAGAAATGAAGTTCTGGGATTGCACTGTCTTTCTTCCCCTCCAATAAATACTTAAACTTCATAGATATGTCCAGCTGAGCTTAAGAGAGGGCTTATAACAGAAACCAACCGTGGGGAGTGGGGGGATGTCTCCCCAGTGATCACACCACACACAATGTGGGGGTGAAACCAAAAAGCCCTTTATTAATGGAGGAGCCAACTTATAAGGGGTCGGTTCGGGGAGGTGCTGGGAACGAGGTGGAAACTCAAAAGGGATTGGTTGGAAGATGGGGCAGGGGGTGGCAACCTGGCAGGAAAGGTGGTTGATAATGCAGGGAGAGGGGATACAGGAAAAACCCTGTACAAGTAAAATGCATGATTTTAAAACTTCAGCAAGTCTTGTATGTGCAGCTGGTCAGGTCTGCTCTGCTTCCCAGCACTGTCCTTCTCTGAGGTCCATTTCCCAGCCTTTCCCCACAGGTTTATATCTGCTGGGTTGCAGGTGACAGGGCTGGACACCTGCATCTGACTGTTTTCTCCATGACATGTTGGAGATGGCAAAGGTCTGAGGTCAGCTGTGCTCTGCACATGGGCATTCACCTCCACAGGAGTTTGAAGTGGAGCCTGTGGCCCTGCCTGGAGCTTTCATATAGAGAGATGGGTGCTGCAAGCACTAAAAAAAGCCCTAAGGAATTCTTCTGCAGTCATTTATGCTTTTCTGCCTCTGCAGAAAAACTTTCACCTTCTGTCCCCAGGGTGGTGTCCAAAGCATCTCTCTTCCCTTCTCTCCACAGTGTCACTGCCAGGTTCTTGAAGCTCCTGGGGCTGTTTGCAGCCCACACGATGCTGGGCTGGCAGCACAGAGCCTGGGGCCAAACCCAGCCTGGAGCACAGCCTGGGGCCACAGCTCCCCATCCCCGGCTTGTGGCTCCATGTGCAAACTCTGCTGTTCACTTGTCTTGTTCTCCCTGTCTGTAAATTAGTAGTGCCAATTAACTTCCAAAAATAGGTGGAGTATTAAGGGCTTCAAAGATTGTAAGCTATTTATATATTTTTTTTCAATACAATTCAGTCAGAATTAGCATAAACCTTCCTTGTACTAGAGCAAGTAATCATTAGTTTTCCAAGACAGGCTCACAGTTCTCTAATACTAATATTATTAGTTATTTAGATTATAATAATATTGTTTAGATTATATTAATATTACTTAAATTGACTTTTAGAAAAAATGTCTTCACTGGAAGGGTTGTCTGTGGGAGAACACCCATCACATGACCAATGGGGGACATGAAACAACCTGAGAGACTGTTAAGAAGTTTGATTCAAGTTCATTGCGTTTATTATTGTACAGTTTTTAATTATAAAAGTTCTGTGTACCCTCTCTCATGATTTTCAAGATGACTCTCCTCTTGTCTTCCCTTAGTCATCTTCTCCTTCCCATCAGTCCCTGGGCCATTTTCCCACCTCTGCCCAGACCCCTGTTCCCTTATTTGTTGATTGATGGTTGGCCTCTTATTGGCTACTCACTCCTCCCCTGCTTCTACTGAATTCCCTTCATGTTACCTTCCATTTTCTAGATCCTTCCCCAACCTCCCTGTCTTGGGTTGAGCTGGCAAAATGCCAACTGCCCAATACAGAGTGTCAGAGAAAAGGGAGAGAAAAACCCACTGGGAAAAAGGAGGGAGAAACCCTGGAAACTCGAAAGAGGTTTATGTATTTATACAGAAAGGAGAAAACGAAAACTACAATATGACACACACTTACACAAGTTAGAAATAACAAAAAAATAACTTCCCATCCAACACAAATCCCACCATTCTAGCTACAAATCACTCCAGAGAACTCAATCCCCTGAGGGACAGGCCCAAGTAGAGAGAGAGAAGAACAAACATTTTACTTCCCTAAGATAACATGGTGGTGAGCTGGTGCTGGGCCTGGGCCTCCTGGGACAGCACAGTGCATCCTTCCCAGATGAGAAGCCACCAAGGAACTGAGAAACTCCTCCTGCTCTACTGTATTTATATCTCAGTTTTGAGTCATCTGGTATGAAATATTTCTTTGGTTGCTGAAGTCAGGTCCTGTATCTCCGAATCTGTGTAGATTCTCTGAGCCTGCTAAACTGAGGCCTAGCTAAAACTAAAGCCAAAACTACCACACTACCCTATAAAAGTCTGTGATCTCCTGAAGAAATTGCTTCTTTGCCCACCTTTTCATGGTGTGTGGAGTGTGTGTGCTTGGGAGACATTCACCTTTCGGCTGGTAACCATCTCAGTGGTCAAGCAGTGGGACAAGATGGCCAAGGCAGTGTTGGGGTCAACCATCCCTGGAGGGATTTAAAAGACGTGCAGAGGAAGCACTTGGGGACATGGTTTAGAGGTGGTTTGGCAGTACCAGGTTAAGGGTTGGACTCGGCGATCTCAGGGGGCTTTTCCAACCTAAATGATTGTGTAATTAAACATATCTATATGCAGGTATTGCAGCTCCTTTCCAATGCACATGTCTGGGTTTCTTTCCCAGTGGGAAACGGTGCATGGGGACAGGGCAAAAGTGACATGTCTACATTAGGGCTCCTGTATCATGTGCTGTGGGCTTGTGGGGGCAAAATCATGCTATTGATTCCCCTAAAAATCCCACTGTGGATTTTTAAGGCCTTGAAATCATTTAAACAGGGTGAAATTTGCATAATCAATGTAACAGCTTCAATAAGCCTCCTTTTGCTCCCTCACCTTGCAGGAGTTACACACACTGGGGGTTTGCCCCACGAAATGCAGGAGCTGCAGCTCTCACTGCAGGGCCAGTGGAGAGAGGGGAGCCCCAGGGCCCAGTGGGTGCTGACAGCTGTGATTTATCCCACTCTATTGTAAAGGCAGTGAAACTGGCCCCACACCTCTGTTTTCATGTCTCTAACACAACCTCACCCCGCTCCTGTCCCGGTGCCAAGCGCTGTGTGAGCCCCTGCCGTGCCTCACTGCCATCAATCACCAGAGCCTTCTCCTGGCTGCCCTGTGCTTCCTTAGAGCCTAAAACCTCCTTATCAGTCTCAAACAATCTTGTTACAGCTTTAGACCTGCTTGCATGATCCACTTATCAGCCAATAAATCTGAACAAGACCAAACAGTGGGTAATGGTGGATTTGCCGGTTCCTGGTGTTGATTTTCCAGGCACTTGCTTGGGCTGTGCCACTAAGGCAGTTTCTAAACAGTCTATTTTTGCAGTGATGCTTAAAGCAAACACACCTGTCCTCAGTTCTGCCCCCATGAACCTGGTTAAGGTTTATTCTCCAGCCATTACTCCTTGCTGTATTCACCTTGAGACGTTTCCTGTGCAACCACCCTCCATTCCCATATTGTTCTGTGGGTCACGAACGGCTCTGCCCTCTCTCCCTGAGCCCCACGGGCATTGGCAGAGCAGGCAGAGCAATCTGAATTCCAAATCTGCATTTCTGAGCCTTCCCACTTCCCTTTGCCTTAAGAAATTTATGCTGGATTTTGGGACAAAGGTAGGATTTTATGAGAAAGTTTATTTCTATGGTTAAAAAAATATCCAGATTAGGGGGGGTTTCCATCACCTGGGTCAACATCCTTAGGGATAAAAATCCCCCCCCAAAACAATCAAAGCAGGAAAATTCAAGTCTGACAGTTTTCTATGAGCTGCAGGTGAGCCGGGAGATAAGATTTAAGTGGCAGATGAAGGAGTTCATTGCAGTAGTTTTGAAATATGGACCCATAAATCCCCAATTTTCTACATGCACAGCCAAGCATGTTCCCGTGTAGTTATTTTGTTGAATGTTAAGTGGTTCAATTTTACTGTGGCTGCCTTGATTTTTTCTTTCTCAGTGGAATTTATTTCAACATAAACCCCACTACTTAGTCATTTTGTTCATATTTCTTCCTTTAGATGGAAAGGTTAGGAGCAATCAGAAAATACTGGAAGCAAAATAAATGGTCTCTAATCTCTCTTCAAGCCAAGATTGAAATGTTATTAGTACTTCTGGGCTTGTCTGGATTAGTTTCTTAAGAAGCTGAAGCTGAACAGATCTAACTAGATTATTAATTTAGTAAAACACGACCTCTCCAGGAGCTGAGCCAAACGAGTATCACGTGACTTTGTTCCTCTCCCATGTACACACAGTTTCTGTGGTGAATTTGTCCTTCTTTTAAACAGGGGATGATGTGAGCAGAGAGCTGTGAGCACCAGTTGTGTGGGCACCATGTGGCAGCAGTGGGTGAAGGGCTCCTTCAGCCTCTTCTCCTCCTCCTCACAGTACTCCTTGCTGTGTGTTTGGTTTAAGAAATGTGCGCTGGAAACAGCTCATGCCTTACTGCCTTTATCACCATGTCAGCCTGAATCTTAGCCAGTGGGGATGAATAGTTTTACCCTTTTCAACCAGAGTAATTCCTTCAGTCCTCTGAAATCTGCTGTCTTACACTTTTATCCAGTGACAGGATGCTGATATGGAAAAACAAGGTGTTTTTCTGGGGTGTTTGTTTGAACAGCACACACAGACTTGTTCCTCTAGACAGGGAAACATCTGTGAGCAGGTCCAAAGGTTTCATGGTTGGGTTTCTGGGCTTAAGATGATGGACCCTTCCCAAATCACCTGGGAGGAGAGAGGGCTGAGCTGGAGCAGTGCAGGAAGGGAAAAGGGGGAATCCTTTATTCTTGCTTTGTAATACAGGACACAGGACACACAAATTCAAGCTTGCTTTAAATAAAAAGATTTGTTTTATCATTGTACCTGGTGCATAAATATCTGAGAGACATCACAGGCACAGGGGTATAAATGGATTTGAAATGGAGATGTTACAGCCCTGTGAAGGTGAAGGTATTGTTGATCACTGATCTTGGTCCAGATTAAAGCCCCAGAAAGTGCCCAGTGAGTGATGGCTGGATTCTGGGACACCCTTGAGCAGTATTCAACCTCCCCCTCATCTCCTTCCTTGTCAGCATTGCCCAGCCTCTGCCAGGAGAGTGTTTGTGTGTGTGTGGTGCAAGTCATGGTAAAAGAGCCCTGTGAAGCTGTGGGCTCAGCCATGGGGGATGAGATGCCACTAGGACAGTGCTGTGCCCTGCTGAGCCTGGTGCCCAGGGAAGGGATAAAAGGATTGATCACTCAGTGGTGGTACACCCAGTGAGCAGTGTTTAAACCACAGGGTTTTACACAAGTGTTGTAGGCATCACCCACCACTTGAAGGAGGGCAGAGGAAACAGGGCATCACACAGAGAATGCAGGTGGGGAGCAGGTGAGTGTTTCCTGCACCTGAGCTATATTTAAATTAAAAAAAAAAAAACTCAAGGCATTTAAAGTTCATAGTCAAATATTTAATAAGCAGGGAAGAGATAGGGCTGAACCCTGAGATCAGCTCAGTTGGTTAAAACTTGGTTGTAATAATGCCAAGGTCATGGGTTCAATCCCCTGTGTGAGCCATTGACTTGAGTTGGACTCGCTGATCCTTGTGAGTCCTTCCAGCTCAGAATAGTCTGTGATTCTGTGATTCTGTGAATGTGTTTGGCTGCTGGTGGAGTCCATAAATAAGAGCAAAGTAGCTTGATCACATCCCTCTTGCTGTAACAGACAGGTGACCAGCTCCTGCTCTGGCACCCTTGGTGCTCCTCCAGCATGGCCAGTGTCCCCCAGCTGGCTCTGGTGAGGACAGCCAGCCTGTGGGAGTGGTGGGTCCTTCCCCTCCCATTCTCTGCCTGCAGTTGATTGCAGCATCTGGTTGTAAGTGTGAGAGAAATTCCTTGTGGGCTTCAGTATTGGTGGTAGGAAAAAGATCGTATTTGGTGAGGTTTCCATAAGTGACACCTGCACTTCAGCAGCTGAAATACCCCGAGGCACCTGAGGGGGTTTTTAACCCTTTCCACAAGGATGGCTGGTGCATGATGGCAATGTTTGGAATGTAGGGCTGCCCTCAGGTGGGACTGAGCAAGGTAAGACAGAGCTTAGGTCCCGTTTTCCTCCTTCCCTCCAAAATAACATGTTTCGGGTGGATCCGTTTTTGGAGGTGTCTCTCTCTCTCCTTGTTGCCTATTTAAGGACTGTGCAAAGAGAGCTCAAATACCACCATGCCCTTGTTGGAGAAGTCTTATCTTGGGTTCCTCACAGAGCCAAAATTCCCACTGAGCACACACAGTATGTAAAAACAGGTCAAAATCTCAGGGGTTCAGGACACTGTGTGGAAAAGAAAAGCTACTCACATTTAGGGACAAAATAGTTTCACAATTGCAATGGATCTGCCAAAGAAAATATGTTTGAGCTTTTAAAGAGGAAATCAGAAATATTCTTGCCTGGAAACATGAAACAATTTGTCTCTTGCATGAACCATAGCCCAAATCAGCATCAGCAAGTCTCAGTTTAAGCAAACAGCGACTTTTTTCTCAGTTCTTTTTCTGTTCCCATAATTTTTGATAGGAAAATAGAGTTTACACATAACTCTGACACCCTTAGTCTTCTTCCAGCTGCTTTCTATTTGTGAAAGCGTGTGTGTCATATTTATCTTGTGCTCTTTAAATAACCACAATTTTATTAGTAACTCCTTCTGACCTCTCTACACAGAGCACTATTTTGGGAGGAACACGACAATTTTGCGTAAGAAAACGTGAAGTGTTATATAAAATGTGAAAGGAAAGGGAAGGCAACGATGATAAGTGGAACTGAGCAGAATGTTTCCCGATAGTTTTCCGAAAGAAAATGTCTCTTTGCGAAATCAATATTTGCAATGGTCAAATTTCAGCGCTGTGAAGTATTTTTAATTTCCTTCTGGAAAAATTAAATGGATTTCCTCAGCCCTGCTGGAAAGGCACTTCCCAGTTCTCTTTCTCCATACTGGCAGGAAGCAGAGTGGAGAAAAGTCTTTTAAAATTACTAAAACCCTCTCACCCTAAGTGCTCCTAAAATTGAATTGCTTTATTATATATATTTGTTTTGTTCATGTCCTAGTGTAGGAGGAATATTTTTTAAACATTATACATTTTTGTGGGAAAGGAGTTCCACATTCTTGTGTTAAGATAAACAAATAAAGATGCATACTAATTTCCTATTTTTAATAACCCTACTTCTGTGTGGTAACAGGGGTGGGTTACACGCTGGTTTTTCTAAGAATTTAATCATCTGTACAACTTGCAGCAGTTGAATGAACTCAAAAATCTTTCTGTGCTTAGAGCATCACAAAATGCTTACAAGGCTTATTTTGGCTCCAGTCAAGTGCTTTTCTGGTTCAGACCAAAACGGTTTGATTTTTTTTCCCCTGTCCCTAACATTTCTAGGCATAGTAATGGGGACATTGGTACTTTTTGTGCAACAGAAAGATTATTGTCCAGTTTGAGACATTTCAGATTTCTTTTCACTTTGATTTCTGAACAGGCTTCCAGGAAAATGCATTGACACTACTGAAGGTGCTGCTGTGATTCATGACTTCTTCGTATTTTCCAGTAAAAAAGGCCTTAACCCACTTAAGTCCCTTCAAAATTAATTGGCATGTTTAGCAGTTTCCAGTAATAAATATTATTCCATCTGTTTCATTGTTTCCTGCTGAAAAGTTGTTTTGGATTTTAATTCATTTCTGATGATTCCCCCCAGCCTCTGTTTGGGGAAATCATTCCCTTTTAATTCATTTTGGTTTGGAGACCGAGTCCTCTGCCAGTGTTTCCTTGCACTGGGACCTTGGCAGGAGTGGCCACCAAAAATTGCACCTTGGTGCAATAACCTGGTGGGATATGATGGTGTGTTGAAAGGTCTGGGACACAAGTCCTGCGAGAAGCAGCTGAGGGAGATGGGGTTGTTTAGTCTTGAGAGAAAAAAGCTCGTGGGAGACCTTGTTGTGCTCCACAACTTCCTGAAAGGAGGTTGTGCTCAGGTGGGACTTGGTCTTTCCTTCCAGGCAACCAGTGATGGTCAAGGGAAACAGCCTCAAGCTGCACCAGGGGAGGTTCAGGCTGGATATTAGGAAAAATTTCTTCTCTGAAAAAGTGGTTAAGCATTGGAACAGGCTGAGCAGGGAAGTGGTGGAGTCACCGTCTCTGTGAGTGCTCCAAATCTGAGGAGACAGCTCTTCCCACTTGGGCATAGGGGGATTCAGTCAGAGGTTGGACTTGATGCTGCTCTTGGGAATCTTTTCCAACCTTGATTCCATGATTCTTGGGGTTTCTGCAGGCAGCAGCAGAGCTGAGGGTTGCCACCAAAAACTGGTGGTCTTGGAGCAAAGCAGTTGTATTTGCACATGGCAGTTTTTGGATCTTTCTTGTTTGTGGCTCCTCTCACCTCAGTCCATCACTGATTGCTGGGCTTGTAACGGGAGCGTGGCCAACATCTACTGCCCTGCTTGCAAAATATTCACGAATTTTCTTTAAATGACAGCCACAAGGTGTTGCTGAGTGTTTTCCTCATTAAAATGTGACACAGAGGAACGCTGGGTGTGCTGTCCCTCAGCTGGTGACTGTGGAGGCAACTCATAAACCCAGTAATTGATGGGAGCATTTCTGGTGTTGAGGAGCACCACAAATCTCTTCCCAGAGAAAAACCAAATCACTGGTTGGACACAGCTTTCAGTCCTGACAGCTGGGGTTTGATTTCCTGAAGCTATTCTTGATTTATACTTTTCTTGTTCATACAAGTGTGTAGCAATAAGAGAGTGAGTTTTAAAGTGTCTTTCTCCATGTGAAAGTGCTGCTGCAAACCTGATATTGGTTACCTGTGGTTGTGATTGCTTTCATTTTACTGCCTCACTTCCCAGGGCTTTTCTAAACTCGCCTCTGGTGAACTTAGAGCTGGATTAAAACACATACTTTGTATGGAGAATTTCCTTTTTCTATTTTAATTTTATTTCCATGAACACACCCTGTCGTGGAGTTTATTTTCATCTCAGGATTTATCACAAAATTGTGAATTGCTGAGAATGTGCTGCAGGCTGGGAAGGTCCCCCCTGCTTTGCTGATGAGGACCATGGGGGTGTCCAAGTTCCAAGCCACAAACACTCTCTCCCTGACCTGCAGAGGGATCAGACCTTCTCCCACCCACCCCGGGCTCCCAGTCTTGGCACTGCAGCTCTCACTGATGATTTATGTTAAGTCAATTCCTGCTGGTGGTGACAGGTGACTTTGGGTGATCTGTGTGCTTAATATAACAAGCAGAATCCACAGGGAACATTATTTGTCTTGTGTTATAGATTGGTTGGTGACTTTTTTGTCATGTGCTGCACAACTGGGATACAGATTTGAGCAGAAGCACATCCACATGCATTGTCAGGAACCCATTTCTAGGGATTTGGTGATGATAATTTTCTCCTTTACCAAGTTCCCTACAGCTGAAGCAATCAACATGGCAAAAAAAGAGAAGAAGAATCTATTGAAGCCTTTCTGGTTTTCCTGGGATCCTTAGAAGAAAATAGAAGATAGTTTATGAGAAGGTATCATGAATGACAGACTCCTGCTGTAGGGTGACTCTTCAGCCAGAGCAGTGTGGCTGCCCCTGTGCATCTCCACTCCAGGACAAGCTTCCCTGTCCCTGCTGGTCCCAGGGCTGAACCTTGGACACCGTTACAGAGGTGCAGTGTTAGTCTTTCCCAGTGAACATCTGGTCCTGCTTGCTATTCCCAACCTCCATCCAAACTTTGCAAATGTCCCCAAGTATTTTGGAGAGCAGAAGGACCAGCACCTTGATGAATAACATCACGTGCTGTGGAGCAGCGGAAATGGCCACGAGTTCAGTGGGGAAGGAGACAGGAGCGATCCGGGTGGGAACTCAGAGGAGTGGGATTCCTGCAGATGCACACTGGCCCCTGCCCATGGAGAGGTTTCTAGGGCAACTGATGGGCTTTGGGAACAGGGAAAGAATGGAGCCAAATCTTAAAGTCAGATGAGGAGAAAATGAGTAACATCTGCTGAGACGTGTGAAAGAGCCATTTGTGCTCACTGCAACCCGAAGCCTTTCTCCTGCAGCCACGGCCTGGGCCAGCCTGCTGTCCCCCACGCAGGGGAGGGGTCATTAGGGATGATTTATGTGCTCATTACAGCCACAGCTCTGGACACTGCCCTGTGCTTCACTGGTGTGTCCCCCAAGGCCTTGGCACCATTGCAGGGACTTTGTTTCACCTCTGGGTGCTCATAGAGAAAAGCCTCTGTCCTGTCCTGAGGCTGCAGAGGGGTGAGGTCCTGGGAATGCTGCTGCTGCTGTGCACTTATTAGTTATATTAATGGGTCATAAATAACAGTTTCTGCCATCTTTTCCCTCCTGACACACAGAGCTTCACGTCCTCTGCACCTCCCTGCTGATATAAGGGCAAATTTCCCCTCGACTCTGATGGAGCAAATAACTCTCCCTGCTTCTCTCGCTGGTCCCTCTGCTGTTTTACCAGATCAGCTTTTTGCCTCTAACGAGGCTATTTGTGCCATGCAGAATGGAGTGGGAATGCTTGGCTTGGAGGTAGGGAGCAGGCCAGAGGGATTGCACCTGGGGCAGCTCATCAGCAGCCCCTTCAATGAGCTGGAATTAGGGAAGCACACAAAAGAAAGAGCAATTTCACAAATGAGGATGAGCAGCCCGAAATTTTTAAGAACAATTACGTTTTCACAGCTGTGCTGGTTGCCCCAAATGCATAGAAATCAAGTCAAACCCGAACTCCTTTAAATCAATGAAAAATAACCTTCATAGTTAAGCTCCATGAGAAGTAAACTTACTTTCCCTTCAAATGAATACTGTGGTCTTGAATAAAACCTAGCAGCAAGTTATGCTGTAATTGCATTCTTTGAATTAGAGTTTGTCAGTCCAAACAAAACAAATAGAAACACAGGCAGGGTAATAGATCTATTGTACTTGGAATAAAATTTGACCCTGGTATATTGTTTTCATGCTAAAGTTATGCCAAAGTTAATCTGCTGTAATTGTGTCTATTGCCTGTTTCTGGTATAAATACAGGAGACAACCTGAGAACTGTTGATATAATTCTTTCATTAACATCTTGTTGCCACCAATGAAGGACTTGGCCAGACCTCATTTCTCAGAGATCAGGCCAAGAGTGACTGAATTACCCAATAACAGAACGTTCTGCTTTGAAGGCACTCAGTGAATGTTTCATTGAGGCTCCTGCTCTGCCACTGCTAATAAAGATCTGTGGGGAAGGGAATGGAAGAGCCAGTCCCTTTTGATCTGTGAGAAGCATTTGAGGTGGGCAATGGGTGCTGATGGGCCACAGCTGGGTGGGATGGGGGAAAGCTCTGGGTTTGCTCTTAGGGGATTCTGGGGAGTTGGAGTGGTCCCCAGGAGTTAAGCTGAGCAGTGGATGCAGCTCCTCTGGTCTGCTCTGAAGGACTGTGATGTGAATGTCATGTGAACCCAAGGAACGAGGCTGGGTGAAGCTGGAGCTGCACACTCACACCTTGACTCAAGGAATGTCCTGGGAGCCTTCAGTGTAATTGCATGGCCACAACTGGGAATGGTCCATGAGAGCTTCTTTTTGCTGCTCTTAAAGATGTGGAGTCCTTGAATTCACTTCAGGAGAATGGAACTGTCTGTAACTAAAGCCAGGACTTGTCACTTCAAGTACAGATTTTCAGCTAACAAATGCTACATGTGCACTTAAAAATTCCTTAATTTTGTCTGCTTTTCTGTGCAGTAAACAAAGATCTTGTGCCTTTTTTCCCCCCTGTATAAATATTTATAACAAAGTTGGTGGCTACTGGTTGGATGTGAATGTTTGTTGTTCCCAGCATTTTTGGACATAATCTACCAAAGATTTACATGTGGTTCTAATATGCAGGAACTTTCTACTGCTGGAAGGCCTTGGATTAAGATCAAGTACAGGAACTGCTTCTAGAAGAAGAGAGTCAAGACATTTTTAGGGTGCAGAAGGTTCTGTGTTGTTGTTGATCAGAGGCTGTTTTGGTAAAGATTTTTGGAAATAGAATCCTAGAATGGTTTGAATTGGAAGAGACCTTAAAGATCCTGTTGCTCCAACCCTCTGCCAGGTGGCACATGGGGACATGACTGTAATGATTTCAGATTGACTTGTGACTGTTCCCTTCCTGGATATAGCAGGGATATATGTAAATACACCCAATTTTCTGTAGGTTTTAGAAAGGTTTGTGTCTCTCAATGTCTCCCTGCCTGCCAAAGCTTTGTGCATCACTGTTTTTTCCTTCATGCAAACTGGATGACCAGAAGTTCTATTTGAAATGAATCAGAGCCAGCAGTAACCAGCAATGTGTGTGGGCAGAGCTACATGGCAAACTGCTGGACACCAGATGAAGTGAGACTTCCCAGATAATTCTTTTCAAGCCACAGGGAGAAGGAGGGAAGATGCCATCAGCCTTCAGGAATATGAGCAACCTCTCCCATAAAACCAGTTTACTTGAAATGCAAACAATTATAAGTTGACAATCCATGTTCTGCCAGGAAAAAAAAAATAAAAAGAGTTTTCCTGGATTTGCTAGTGAGAAAATGGATGGAATTTATTTTAATCTGAACCAGATTTCCCAAATTCTGGAAGAAGAGGGTGGACACTGTTGCAGGCAGGCTGGTGAGGGGCTTGGGGAGGTGATGGCATGTTGGCATCTTGCTGCTTGACTGGTGCCACTGTGTGCAGACTGTGGTGTCACTGACCCAGCCTGGCCAGTCCCTCTGCCACTGCATGAAGGGGAGGAGATAAAGTGGGATGAGCAGCTTAAGCCAAGCTCAAGCACTGGCAGCAAACATAAAGCTCAACTCTCTTTTTTCCTGCATTTAGTGGGAAAGTTACAGTCTCCACTTTCTCACAGCATTAACCCTCCCCAGGCATTTTGAGGGATGGCAGAGCTTGGCAATGCTGAAGAACTTCTGTTTTGAAACTGTGTGGCCTCACTTGAGGCATTTGAAGTCCTGGGAGCCTGGCAAAGCTGTCTGGTTATGTCCTGAGCATTCAGGTTCTGAGAAAGCCTTGAGGAGGGCAGAGGCACATATGGAAGCACAGTATTTATACTGCTATCCAAAACGAGGGGGAAAAGGGGCTGTAACTCAGTCAAACACGGCCTTGATCTCACTGCTGTCACAGATTAAAACCCTGCTTATCTTCAAAGAAAACCAACTCATCCCTACTGCATTTGTCCCTCCTTCCCACACCTTTACCCAGGACAAGTTGCCTTTGACAATGCAGCTTTGGGACACTCAGTAATGTGTGTGGTCCTACTGGTGAGGCACCTCCCTGTTGCTCCTTTCAGGCTGTGACAGACATAATCCTGCCACAGAACGCAACAGGTGATGAATTACACTGTGTGTGGAGCAGTTCTCTTAGTTTCCATGACTTGTTTGGGCTTGTTAGGACTGTCCACAGCCTCTCCACTACATTGGCACTCCTGGAAAATACCTGTTGTATTTTAAAAAGAGTGTGTGGAAGAGGAAAGGAGCAGTGTGGAGATGGGAATTAATGCAGCATGTGTAAACTGGTCCTTTTTGGCTTTCTTTGTTTTGCTATTTGTTAATGGACCACAAAGGTACCCTTGACAACAGATGGAAAATGAGTCCCAGTATTGACCAGGGGCTGCAGTGGAGATCATGGCCCGTTGCACAGGAAGGATGTATCCACTTCCAGAAGATCTTAGAGTCTAATTTAAGGCAGGAAACAGAAGGAAGGTAGATGAGGAGGAGGAGGGTGTGGGGAGAGAGCTACAGCCTCCAGGAAAGTCATTAAGGAGCACATGCCTTCCTAACTTCATGTCTTTTAAAAGTGTATTTTCTCTCTCTCTCTGTTGGGCTTTGAACCTTTCTGAGTTTGTTTAAGCTATTGCAGACTTGCTGACTTAGGGAGCAAATAAGCCTTTGGGATCAAAGCAGCTGGTATTGTTGGAGGTATTGAGGGTGAAATAACACATTAGCAGAAGGAGGGCTGAGAATAAAAAGGGAAAGAAAATCCAACTTGATATTTTGTCCCCTTTTGCTTTTAGCCTCCATCGCAGCTTGATCCTTTTCATTTGAACAGGTATTAATTTTCTTTGTGTTTATTCCAACAGTATAAATATTTAATGGGCCTGGATTACAGAGCTGAAATATGAGATTAGTTCCAACCTTAAAGATTTGTGCAGGATTTCATCCATACTTTTGATGACTCCCACATTGCAGGGAGGAATATCTCCCATCTCTGCAGGGAGGAGCATCTCAGGCTCTATTTTGAGTTGATTTTCTTTTTTTTTTTGGTCTTGTTTGAGGCTCAGAAGACACAAACACCTCGCCCACTGCCACTCATTCCATCACTCTTTCCTGGTGACATGCTGTGACAGAAGGATGGCTCCAGGCTGTTGAGGGGACCAGGGCATGCAGGTTCATGAGCCTGGATGCTCCTTCCTACCTGCAGCAAGCAGGTTCTGGGCTTGGCACCTCTGCAGAACGTTAGGCATGAAAAAAATCCATGCAAATATGGTAAACGTGGGTAATGTTTGCAATATGGCAGGGTCAGTGCAGATATGGTGAAGTTATTCACACCAGTTTTCCTTATGCAAGGAGGCAGACACCTCCCTTCTCAACTGCTGACACTCCTCAGTAAGAGAGGAGAGAAATGCAGAGTAAAGGAGGATCAGTCGCTGATTTTCAGAGTGCTAATGTGAAAGGAAATGCAGATTGCAGTACTTAGGTCTCCAAAGTCTGTATATCAATTTAGGTGCCTACTTTCAGGCCCAGAAAGTGGGGGAAAAAAAGAAAGAATTTTAACTATGAAGATGTAAAATGGCACAACACTTGGCAAAATTTGGGACTGAAGCCAAAGCATGTGAGATACCAGATGCAGTGTCTCTTTTGGGAACAAGGGGGGTTTATCAAGGCAAGTAGCAATGCCATGGGAGAGACCATCTCCAAGGCCACATAAAACTCTCCTACCTCTTGGTACATCAAGGGAATAGTGGAAAACAGTCAAAATTCAGACACCCAGACAATGTCACCCACTGCCCCTGGACAGAGGATCAGCTCAGCCACATCTCACACCAGCTCCAGCCAACAGGAAGGTGACAGGGCTTAAGGTGATTAGTTAATTAAATACATTAAAAAGTGGAACAACAAAAAGCACCTCGGGCAAAATGCAAAGCGAGGGATGATCCAAAGGAAGGACTTGTGTTAATTCCTGAGCTCCAGCCCATGGAAACAACAGGTTTTGCAGGACCTTGGCACTCGTGTAATTGGATGGTTTTGCTGAGTGTGGCAGCTCAAGTGATGTCAGACCCCGTCAGGATCCTCAGCTTGTCTATTAAATCCAGTTCTGCCCTGGGAACAAGGGCTCCAAATGTCAAAGGAGCTTAAAATATTCATTACCAAAAGTCATAATTCCAGCCCCAAACTGCTGAGGGGGATTTTCTCCCTTGGTTTTGCTGGGGCTGGGGGAGCTGCCAGCCGTGCTGTGTGATAAGCCACAGCCAGTCTGTGTTGACAGAGGAGTCACAAATGAAAGTGTAAAGGACTGTCCATTTTCCTAATCCTTCAGCCAAAAAAAAAAAAAAAAGCCTTCCAAACTGATGTGCTCTGTTCTAAAATCCTTTTACCCGAAGAACATTTAAATCTGCGTCTCCCGAGTGTGATTTCACAGCATTAATGTGACACTGCCATTAGCATGGGGAAGTGTCTGTGGCATTCCAGTGCATGTATTTATAGCAAAAGTGGGACAGATTCACAGCTCCTGTAAACCACCAAGTCCCTTTTTGTGGGTCTTCTTTGATTTATGCAAGTTGAGTTTTTGAGGCAAACTCAGTTAGTCTGGGTTTTAGCCCCTCTTGTAAATGAATGATATCAAAGTACATTCTCTAGAGAGCCTGAGTGAAGATACAACAACTTCTTTTAGCTGAAAGATCTGAAACAGTGCTGGAAAAATTGTTTCCAGGCATTTCAACTGATGGGGCTATTTATTTTCCCCTTCAAAAAGGAAAGGAAAAGAAGTATTTTTTTGTTTCACTTGATCTATTTCTTCTGGAAAATGCCAAAAAAACCCCATAGGAAAAATACTTTTACTTCTTTTTAGCAATACTGCCAAATGAGCATTAATGTGTTATTTGAACATATTAATCTATTTTTGAGGACCATTTTAGAAGAGTCCAAGAAAAAACCTCTCCTGCTAATGAGGAGCTATTTACTGGCTGTTTTCAGGTCACTTTGGGTTGAATTCTGTATATGTTTGTTGTTTGGATTTACTGGGCATTTTAATTAATCCATCTCACCTCAAATAGGCTTAAAGTGCAGTTTTCAGCAAATTCATTTTATTACCTCTCAACAGACAGGGCATTAATTACTTCTGTAATTTAAATAAGGAACGTGTGGGGAGTAAATGTGTCTTCAGCTCTTTTGGATGCTTTTTTAGGAGATGTTGGCAAAGCTCAGGCCTGTGAGGGACATGACTGAGGAGGTCCCTGCAGCCCTGGGATGCTGGGGCAGGTGTGATGCTGCTGCTCTGCATCATCCAGGATGCAGCCTCAGCATGTGGGAATTGTTATCTCAAAAAACCAGGTGTTTATGGCAATATTAAGGAATCCTTTAAGGGCAATATAGTCCAGTGCACTGATTAACCACATCAGTGTGTTCTGCAGATATGTATTGGCCTTGGTGTGTGAATAAAAGCAGTAGGAGACAGTGATCCATGGGCTTCTCCTTCTCTCTTATCCTGGTAGCAAAACAAACCATAAATACTAGAAATTGAGGAGTCCTGTCCTAATTGTCATGAGATGGACTTAATAACAGTGCGAATAAATGGAGAGGTTGGTTGTCTTTTGATTTTGAGCCATCGAGCTAATGAAGTCTAGATTTCCACTGTTCAGCTGAAAGGGTTTGAGAACACAGGTTCGAATACAATCTCATTACTTCAAACTGAGATATCAAAGACAACTGTAATTGATTGCAAAGGGTCCAGTGAAGCAATGAAGCTTCCTACGAGTAAGGAGCATCCTCTGGCATTGCTCAAAGTGCTCATTTTCAGACTCCTTCCCACCTGGGAAGGGGGAAGCCTAAAGGGGTCAATGTGAGAAGCAAACACATTTTTTGTTTCTGTAATTTAAGATCAAAGCATTACAGGCACTTGCCATGGCTTTGGTTGCAGCTCAGGACACAGGGACAGTCCACATAGGAGCTGTCAGGGGTGATGGAACAAAGGAGGGCTTAAACTTCTGCATGTGGACTCAACACTTTTCTAGATAAATGTGTTAGAAATGTCACTTTTAATCAGTCCCACCCTGAGTTACTCTCTGTCCCAGGAGAGGAAAGGAGCTTGCCTGACTCTTGGCTCCCTCCTGCCCCAGTGCTTGGCTGAGCCTTGACTAGAGGAGCTATTGGCAATTTCTGTCCTGGTCATTTACTCCTTTTTGCAGAGTCTGACTCCATAGCACAGATGTTAAGGCACAGCTGTTTACCATTTTTTCTGGTCAGTCATGTGAATTGTCCCTTGGTAGGTTGCTCTTTTTTCTTTTTCCCCCTAACATCTTCTGGCAAAATCTGTGATTTTATTTTTCCCCCCCAAATTCTCATAATTAGTCACAGTGCCTGAGAAAAGACATGAAATGCTCCAGCAAAAAGATGGATATGTCAGCTGTGGATTCCTCCCTGTCACCTTCACAGCAAGGAGGCGTCTCAGCAGCTGTGCAAGGAGCTTGGGCTTCTGGGCTGTGTGGTCCCACTGCTGTGTCCCACATCCCGACTTGGATCTGCAGCCTCATTTTTAGCACCTCCTGGCTCCTCCCCTGGGCTCCTCCTGGTCCTGCAGAGAGCTGCTGGAGCTCAGCATCCCCGTCCTGAAGCCAGAGAGCACTACCAGAACATGAAAGGTGGGAGTGGGAGTTTCTCCAGGCATTTGAGACCATTTGGGAATCATCATTTTCCAGGAAATAGGTTTCAAATGTGGTCCTTCCGCTGCTGTGTCTCCTCTGACATCCTGTGCTGCCAGCTCTCCAGCACCGTGGGGACAACCTGGTGCCATGTAGACGGGACAAGGAAGCTCTTGTGGGTTATGGACTGAGCCAATTAACCCAGGCCATTTAGGAGACATCACAGTCCTGGCAGGGGCTCCTGTGCTGGGGCTCCACACGTTTTGTAGATCCCTTTGATGCAGGAAGTCTGCAGTGTTCTCCCTCCCCTCAGCTTCCCTTGCCTGCTTTTGGGATGCATGTCCTAGAAATGGAGCTGCAGGAACAGCACTGCCTCTCCCCTACACCCAGCACAGCTGGGTCCCACCACCTGCACCCCTCTCGGACCATAAAGTAGCCAAGGGCTTCAAAACATGTCCTATAAATCCCTGAAAACCCCTTATGCTCTTGCAAGCAGAAAACCACAGGGATCTGAACAGCTCCTCTGGTTCCCAGAGCATCACTCAGGGCTTTTGTCAGTGTTTGGGTTTGAGATTACTGGTCTGGACCCTCACAGGCTCCCAGCAGGGCTGCAGCAACTGAAGGATTTTGGCAACTCAGTAGGAATAACATACCACAAAACGGGTTTGCTTTGGAGTATTTCAAATTGTTAAGAAAACATCAAATATTTCTACTCTGATAGTTTGGCTGCCTATTAACAGTGACTGTTTGAGTTCCCTGCAAAGTTCCTACCAGCTTGACCACAGAAGCCTTTATGGTGCTGTCCCTCAGTCACAAATAGGACACACTCTGTGTTTAAGCTTTGCTCCAACATTGAGTCTCAGATTAGTTAAGTGCAGGCAGCTCCTTCCCTCCAGGTCTGCGAATAAATCATAGAACCACAGAATGGTTTGGGTTGGAAAAAACATTAAAGAACAGCCCCATTCCAACCTCCTGCCATGGGCAGGGACACCTTCCACTATCCCACGTTGCTCCAACCTGGCCTTGGACACTTGCAGGGATGGGGCAGCCACAGCTTCTCTGGGCAACCAGGGAAGAAATTCCTCCTAACATCCAATCTAAATTTCCTCTCTTTTAGTTTAAAACTGTTCCCCCTTGCCCTATCACTATTTGCCTGTGTAAATAAAACCCACTCATGCAAAGAATTTTTCTTTCTCCTGCAGTTTACTTGCAGAAAATCAGATTTACATCAGCTTGGCACAGAGTGGAAGTTTGGCTGCTGATCTCCATAACATATCTACATAAGATCATATATGTCTGAGATTTCTGTGTAGGCTGATAGAGTTTTAGGTAAACCTCTGACAGCAGCCACACCAAAAAAAGAGGTTTAGAAAGACTATTTTTGGTGTTCTCTTCCCTTGCACCTCCAAAGTGAAAACAAGCAGATAAACAGATGATGTTTGCACACTCCTCCTGAAGCCAGGAGTGTGCCTGGGCGGTGAAGATGATCTCCAGATCCTGAGTGCTCTAATGGCTTGCAGGTCTGTGGCCATGGAGCCGCCTCTGTGGCTGTGCCGAGAGCGGCCGACTTCAAAGCAGGGCTGGGAATTGGTTCCTCTCCCTTCTGAATTCATCTCTCCCTCCATGGTGGGGCTGAGTGCAAGTATGGAAGTGTTCAGTCCTCACTAAGATGGATGAAAAGAGGCTCAGGATCAATTTCTGGATTCTACTGGGACATTTCTTCACAATTTCTTATTTTCTACCATTTTAACAGGTTCCCAAACATTTACTCATCCTTTATAGAGTGTTAATGTTCTGCTGCCCATTTTCCAAGGGTTTGTAAACTGCCTCTCTTAAGCAATGACAGCCCTGACTTAAAAAGTGACTTAAAAATAATTTCTTGATTAAAAAAATATTGTCAGGCAAATGATAAACAGGTGGCAAACAGGGTTTAGCAAGTTTTTGGTAAACCAAAGTCTGGTTTACCAATAAGAAATAAAATAGTTCCAGCAATCCAAAGAAATCCTATGACAGTGTTGGGGTTGACCAAGGCATTAAGATAAGGGTAAAAATACTTGATTATTTTAAAGAATAAATGGGATTGTCCTTTCTGTTCTAGGAGATGGCTGAGGATGGGATTTAGGAGAGTTAAATACTTAATTTAAGTGAGGGGAAACAAGACACCCTCTGTTACATGAGTCTCCTCATATCTGCTTGTGCTCTGGCTCCCCACAGCTCTGAGGTGTGGGGCTGGGGGAAATTTGGGCATCCTTAGGGTGCCTAAATATTGTACTACTGCCCCATACATTGTAGTGATAGGTGTCAAACCCATCTAGGAGTGCCCAAGACCTTTATGTTACTTTTTATAACTTCTCTTTAGGACAGCTGAGAGTTTCTGTCCCTGCCCAGCTCGGTGTCCTTTGACCATGGCAGGTCCCCAGTGAGGGCAGAGTCTGTGTGTCCTTCCTCCTGCCTGAGTCGTCCTGGGTGGTGCTTGGTCCCTCTGTGTGTCCCCATGGCTACAGATGAGCCTCTTTGTTCAGCCTTGGGTAATTTTCCACTTTCCAGACCTCCTCTGTGCAACAAATGAAGTCAGTCTGGCCTCCCAGCTCAGCCCCTCGTTGATGTTACTGCATCCTGCTCCTGGCTCCCACCCAGGACTCGAGGTCTTCTCCACTGTGTGGGATCTGCATGCCCACACCAGGATCAGGCCACGTTTCCAAGCAGTTCTGCTACAAACACACCCAGAAAGCATAAGCTGTGTGTCACCTCAGTCCCACAGATTGTCACAACAGTTTACTTTTCAAGAGGGAACATCAGACAGTGCAGATGTGGCACCTCCAAACTGACATGACTTAAATCAAAAAGTCATACCCTGTTACTGCAGCTCCTTACAGCAAAGAAATTGCTAATAATACCAACCATTTAGATTTTATTGCTTTGTTTTACACTCTATTTTAGTTCTAATCTCCAATCTAAAATCCCTGCCTAAATTGCCTACTCTGACCTGGCTGGGAATTTCAGGTGCTGCTGAAACCACCAAGATTTTGTCCCACTGAACACAGGGCACGTTCTTGGGACTACCGTAAAAAGCAAACCAGGGGAATGCTGTGGACACACAAAGGAAGAACAATCCTGGGAAAAATTATCTCAATGAACAAATCTTCTGGTACCCATTAAAAGGTAATAATTCTAACCAAAGGAAGGGGGATTTGCCCGATGTGAAATGAAAGAAACATTCAGAAATGATTTGTGCGTGTGCTTAAATTTAAATTTCGAGTTTTATGAAGTATGTTGTTCAAAAGCTCTTTTCTGCCCTGGGTAGTTTGGCTGCTCTTAAGGAAGAAAATCTCTGCAAAGAGCGTGGCCTCTGAGTTCGCTTCTCTCAGCCCTCACCGTGCAAACACCACCCTGCTGTGATGGTTGGTAGCAGATCTTTCCCCTTTTTAACTTCTGTTGTGTTCCTGGTAGATGCACAACATCTCAGAGTTGAGTTGGAGGGTTTCTTTGCTAGGTTTGTGCTGAAAATAAATGTGGATAGTCGTGGGGCAGGTGAGGGGTGGGGGAGATCCCTGCCTGATGCCCTACCTGGGGCTGGGGCGTTCCCAGGTTGGAGGATGCTCAATATCCACCTCTCAGACCATTTGTCCTTTGGAAATGAGGCTTCAGCTCTCCTGTCTTTGTCATTTTGAGGCTGGTTTAAGTCCTCAGAGCTTGTGTAAGTCCTGTGGAAGTGCCTGACCTGCCCCACAGCAGCAGCAGCAGAGCTGGGCTGGCACAACCTCGCCCTGCCCTGGCTGGGAGGTGCCCAGGCAGTCACTGTTCTCTGCTGCACTTTTTTCCCTGTCTAAACCACATTAAGTGCCCAAGGGCTTTTCATTTAAGTCTAAATCCCAAACCTTCCATGACCTGTTCCTCTGAGGAGGTCGGGTTTCCCACAAAGCTGCCTGTATGTCAGCCCTGAGGTTGGACATAGGTTTTTGGAATTGCTGCAGCATTTTTTTGGCAATTATATTCAAGAAACCATTACAAAGCAGTTATTTATGAAAGGCAACCTGGCTCGTGGCTGTGGCCTTTCATCTTGCTCACTCCTTGATTAAAAAAGGGGCCTTTGTGCATCTTGAAATACTTTCCTGGGCAGAGAGGAACTTACACTGAAACATGTGTCTGCTGTGCTCCGAGGTAGGAAGGCTGAGGTCCCTGCAATTAAAAAAAGGTATCATTTGTTGAAATGTTTGTGTTTGCTGAGCACAATGAAGGCTCTGTGCTCTTATTAGAGCCACAAAAATAACCATTAATTGTATCCTGGCCCCATTCCAAGGGTAAAAATCAGCTCAGGTCTGTGTCATTAACTCAGTGTGCCATCTGAGTGGTAGAATCTTAGGGTTTTTTCTCCCTGTCCTACATGAATGTCTGAGTTTTAATATTCATGTACATTCAAATGGTCCTGGATATTATAGTGTGCCCAATGGAGACCTCTTTCACTGAAAATCATAGTAATTTAACAGTGCATGACCCTTCATCTCATCATTTATAGAATCACAGAATCATAGAATGGATTGGGTTGGAAAAGACCTCCGAGATGATCAAGTCCAACCCTTGGGCCAACTCCAGTCCCTTTACCAGATCATGGCACTCAGTGCCACGGCCAAGCTCAGGTTCAAAACCTCCAGGGATGGGGAATCCACCCCCTCTCTGGGCAGCCCATTCCAATCCCTCAGCACTCTCTCTGCAAAGAAGTTTTTCCTGCTCTCCAACTTCAATTTCCCCTGGCAGAGCTTGAGCCCCCCGTGCCCCCTTGTCCTGTTGCTGAGTGCCTGGGAGAAGAGACCAACCCCCACCTGGCCACAACTTCCCTTCAGGCAGTTCCAGACAGTGCTGAGGTCACCTCTCAGCCTCCTCTTCTCCAGGCTAAACTCCATTAATAATTCAGTTTCTCTCTTTAGTTTTCCCATTGACTCTCTGAGCTGACAGGGAAGAGTCTTAAGTTGCCTTTGACTACAAAGCCATTTGGCACATGGGCATGCATTGAGTTCCCTCATGAGGTTGCCCTGAAAATTCCAGCTGGGAGACGGGGCTGGCAGTGTCACCGTGGGCCCAGCCCTCTGCAAACAACCCCCCTGGACTGGCTGAAACGCAACATAACCTCAGATATAAAACTTTGGCCCCACTGCTCAGGATCCAGATGGATAAATTCAAGCTGGGGCCCCAGTTTTGACCCATAACTGATTTAAATGCAAAGTCTCATAAATCATTGGAGGCCTTTCCTGCGTGTGTTTGAGCTCACCCAGGCGAGCGGTCTCGGGGAAGTCAGTTATGAACAATGGCATTTCTTTCATCTTTATTCACTGCTGATTTCTGGTACAGGGTGTAAATGACTCTTTTATTGCCTTTGACACCAAAGTCCCTTTGCCACTGCAGGGACATCACACTAATTGATAAATGCTGCTTGATTGGGGAGCCTTTGAATTTTATAATCCTATTAAGAATGATAGCTCTGTCAAGTATTTGTGCCTACTGGACAGAACATACAATTCTGCTCTAAGGTTTCCAGTTTAATTTTTTTTGAGCAATTGGGCAGAACCACTGCTGTAAGACAAACAGATGCTCTTCAGCTGTACTTTTCCATAAATGATTTTGTTCTGTGGTTTTTTTTTTTGTTCCCCTACCAGGCATATCAAGTTCAAAAGAAAATGTTGCCTCTCGCTAATGAGAAGATTAATCTCATTCACATATGCAGGAGACTTTGTCAACTCTGTTGAAAGTTTGATGACCTTTAAGAGACAAAGTTTTAGTGTGCCCAAAATAAATAATTCATCCTTCACAGATCTGCCCTCTGTATCCATCTGCTTAAATCTGAAGCATGCTGATTAAAGCCTCTGAGTGCAATTATCTTCCTACTTCATCGAGATAAAAATCTCTATTTTCTTATTGTACTTCAAAGTCCAATTGCTCATTTAATAATATTACCAATCCGATATACAGGGAGTCCACTTTTGCTCTGACTTACTCTCTCCACAGCCTTCCTCAAAATCTCACAAAAAGCCATGAATTCATCTCTTCCATACAATTTCCTTTTCCAGCACTGAAAGCTGAGATGTGTAACTAATCCTCTTGCAAAATCTTTGAAATCGCCGTCTTCAAACACACCCCAAAAATTCATCTCTATTCTCATGTACAGGGGGGAAATGTCATGTAGGCAAGTGGCAAGATGGGATTTACTTTGATGACTGCAATTACTGTCACTGCTGGGCTCCTTCCATCTCTGAAGGCTGCAGGCAGGTCATTGCCAGGAGAGCCCATTGCCCCCTTCTGTCCCCTGTGCTGTGCCCGCTTGGCTGATTTCTCACCCCACTTGTTGCCCTTTTGCCTTCCAGCTCGGGGTGCAACCACAGGGGCTGTCCTTGGTGGGGCGCTCAGGGGCAAACCAAAGAAACACAGAATATTCTGGGTTGGAAGAGACCCACAGGGATCACTGAAGTCCAGGACACCTCGAGAATCCCACCCTGTGCCTGGCCCCTGTCCCAAAGAAGGAGCAGCCGTTGGCATCAGGGGGCACGTTTGAAGCCTCCTGCAGTGCCCACATGCAGAGAAATAAGCTGATTATAAAATAGCCAGGCAGATGGTCTCTTCTGTTGCTACCTGTGAAAATAAGTACAGCCCTCCTATTGCCCTGGGAGGAAGGAAACAACTCAGTGGACACCACACAGCTCTTGGTTTATTCAGGACACTCTCAGAAAGAAATGCTGAATGAATTTTGCAGCCATTTCAGTGAATCTTTCCTGGCCCCACGTGAGTTTAGACAGAACTGGCACCATGTCACCTTGTTACTAGAGAGAACAAATATTCCCTCTGGCAAAAATCCTACTTCAGGCTTGAAAAAAATGTTCTTTGGGGTTTTTTTGGGGTTTTTTTTGTTTTGTTTTCTTTTTGTCATGCAGAAATTGAAATTGGTCTTAAATGCTCTCTGGATTTAATGTTGCTTGTTAGAGATGAAACAACGAAAATGAAAGAGGAAATAATAAGGGATTGCTGGGCTTTTAAAGGTGATTTACAGAAGAAAGGAAATCTAGAGATTAGGAAGTTGTTTAAATACTAGCAACAGTCAAATCTGGAAACATTCCAAATTCAGAGATTAGGGGGGAAAAAAAAAGAAGAAAAAATATGAAGTGCACAGAACAAAGCCATGAGGAAGGGAAGGTGTACTCAAAAAGAAAAGCATGTCCAGGGAAAGCAAAACAAAAAGCCTCTCAAAAGCAGAAACAAGACACCTGCCTTTCTGGCAGCAACCACAGCAAGGAAGACTCCACCTGCCAAACCAAATTTCTACCATCAATAAATCACCATGTGGGTAAAATAACAGGATGTTGGAAAAGGAAACAATTTTCAGTAATTAGAGGATCAGATGCCACTCCCACGCCCTCGGAGCTCGCAGCTCTGAGCAGCAGCTCAGGGTTTGCTCCCTCTTGGTGGGGACAACTCTCTTCCCATCCACATGTGCACCTGCCTAGGCCTGGGGGTTGCAAGTTGGGGTTGGCTCCATGGTGAGGGACTGCGATGCAGTTGCCCATGAACCAACATGATCCTCTGGGGTGCTCCACCCTAGGTGCCAGCTGAGGAACCTGTGAAACAGGGAGAGTTGGATGAGAAAAAGGATCTTGAGATGCTGAAGGCAATCCCTTCTTGGCAGTGAAAAGGAAATTTTCAGTATTGGAGAAGGAGTAATCAAATCTGTTGGAAAAAGGAAGAGCAAGTTGGTTGTAAGATCAGCCCTATCTGCATGGCATGAGTGCTCCTGCTCCAAAATGCTCAACAGCTCACCCCACACTGAGGATGAAACACAAAAACAGCAGCACAGGAATGGGGAAATATGTTATAAAATGAAGCATCTAAATTGAAAGTAGAATTTTGGGCCTCTGGATCAACCTGAGGTCTGTGATGTATGTGGAGGGTCAGACTCGTGGCTTTTGTTACGTTTAATGGGAGTGTTAGAGCTGAAATCCCTGACATTGCCATGGAAGGGCACCACGTGGTGTCAAGGTTGCCCTTGGTGAAGCTGTTGATGGCCAGTGACTTTGATTTTAACTTATATTAGAATGACCTAATACTGTCACAAAGACTTCTGCCCCATGATGTTTGCTTGGCATAAAGTGAACTGAGCTGTGGGTAAACTGATGTGGAGAAATACCCCAGAGAGTGTGGCCCTCTGAGGATTTCAGGGCAGCAGGAGATTGCTTTAGTCTTGCAGTGTTTGAGTGTCTGAGTTGTTCGGCAGCATTGAGTTCATTTGTGAAAAGCAAGGAAAGATGAAATAATTATCTAATCACAGTTCAATACTAATGTTGATGCAAAGTTGGTGAAGGTGTCTGGTGAGAATCATAACTGAAAATCTCTGGCTAAGATACCCTTCAAATAGAATCACAGACCATTCTGAGTTGGAAGGACCCACAAGGACCATCGAGTCCAACTCTCAAGTCAATGGCCCACACAGGGGATTGAACCCATGACCTTGGCATTATTACAACCAAGTTTTAACCAACTGAGCTATCACAGGGCATAAAAAATGAAGTAGATCTCAAAGCTGTGTGTAAGGAAGTGGTTTTTGTGGACAAGATACTGTCCCTCTCTGCCAGTCCATGTTGGGATGAGCCAGGCAGACAGCCAAGCTCTTTTGTTTTTAGTGATTAGCAATGTTAACCTCACCACACCGTTCCTGCTCCAGGGAATTTGGGGCTTAATGTTTTAATTGCCTGGTCAGAAACAAGCCCAGGAAAGGCAAGAAGGGCCCTCTGTCTCTTTGATCAGTGATCAGAATCCCCTCAATGTATCTCATTCCTGAATATCATCAAAGTTAAAGACCATATGAAAATTCCAGCATATTAAATAGTGGTTCTTTAACAGATGGGAAACCATAAACAGTTTCCTAAGATACATAAACAAATTAGAGAGAACTTCCAGCTTTGACATCTCAATAGGCTGTGATGGGTAATTTGGCATCACGACAATATCTCTGTCATGATAGGGAGCCTTGGGATGAAAATGCTCTTTGAAAGAGTTATTTAGAAGCTTTCCTGTCTTAGTTCAGATCATCTGGTTTATGGAGGACACTGAAAGGTCTTGCTAGATAAGTTTATCTCACTTGGCTCTTGGGGCTTCATCCTGTCACCAAGATCATTACCATGATACCTTTCCTGGGATTCATCTCTGTCCCTGCATTTTTCAGTAAAAAAACAATGCCTGACTTATGTCCCACAAATACTATTGGTACAACAGGGGAAGGGCTTAGTTTTGTGTTGGAGGAAAAAACTATGAGTCTCTTTTATTATGATTTGGTTGTTTTCTGTGATAACTATTTCCCAAAGTAAAGTAGAACTACCTGGAAAACCCCCCAAACAAACAGTTGTGTAACTGCCTGCTATTCCCAAATAATTCATTAAAATCAATGTCAAGAATAAATCCTTGGAAATGAGGCTCCCTTCACACACAGATACAATTCAGTTGCAGGCTGCCACTGAAACAAGCAGTGATTCATGGCCCATGAAGTTGGAATTAATTAGACACCCCCTGCTCTGTGACAGCCCCCCTGTTTCCTCTGGATCTTTGGTGGCTTTGGAAAGATAATGGCTATTGGCACACCCAGTGGTGCAACAGCCCCACAACCAGGATTTTCCACTTTCTCCAGAGACTAACCCTGTGTTGCAACAGTGCAGAGAAGCCCCGGGGTGGGATGGGATGTTTTTCATAATGCAGTTTCCATCCTGCCCTGTCTTGGTTATTAATTGGAATTTTCAGTGGAAACAGAGATATATCTGGACCACGGCTTGGCTGATCACATCTTGTGTCTCAGCAGATTAAAAATGCCTCAAGCCCAGGAAGCTCAGAAGGGTAGAAAGGGGAGTCCCACCAGAGAGGCCATGGAATGTCTCTGTGTGGATGTGGCACTTGGGGACTCAGGGGTGGACTTGGCAGTGCTGGGATAAGGGTTGGACTTGACCTTTGAAGTCTTTCCCAACCACAATTAAGCACAGAAAGGTCAGTGCCCCTAATCAAGTGTGATCAGAGCTCAGGCCCTGTCCATACTCTGCTCCTCCAGGAAACATCAGGAGATGAAGTCCCTTCTGGGAAAGGGAAAGCAGCAAAGCAGAAATAGTTGTGCAGCTCAGCCTTTGGGTCCCATTGCCCTGTGCACCCACAATAATCCCTGAAGATGCTGGTTTGGTAATAATCTAGCAATTAGAATTAAAAATTGGTATTTAATTAAACTTGTCAATCAACCAGAAAAGAGTTTTCCTTATCAAGAGGAGCTGGATTTGATTTCCCCACTTGGAAATGAAGGTTAAAGACTCTTGTAGAATAAAACTTTAATTAAGAAAGGAGATTTGGATTAACATGTGAGGCAGAGAGAGAACGAAAGGTCCTCGAAAATCATCTGAGTATGATTCACAGGAAGAGAGGAACCTAAATATGGGAACAGATTTATTTATTTATTTATTTATTTATTATAAAGAAAAGAAAAGCTCTGTGGTACTGAAGCTCATGGGTAGAAGAAGCACAGGAGGGATTTTTATGAGGCCAGGATGTCTCTATTCAATCCACGTTCCTGCTCTTCATATTTAGTCATTTCAGATATTCCAAGTCTGGTCAGAAAGTGCAAACATAACGCTGTGAGGCATCAGCAAATCCTCAGGATTTGAATGCTTGACTCTCATAAATTTAGATTGCAGAGGAACAAATGGTTTTTTTGAGAGCTTTGAAAAAACAACTTTCTGGCTGTGTTGGTGACACACCAAGGTTGGTGTCTAAGGGATTCATAATAAAATCATTTTCATTTTTATTTTCTTGTGGGTGTTTTTATTTTCTTTTGTGTTTCATGTGAAATAGGAAAAAGTTGAAAAGACAAGAAATCTGAATTTGTGAGAGCCTGCTCAGCTCTGCACCTTGTCTCAGAACAGCAGGAGTTGCCAGTAAGTAAAAAAAAAAAATTGTATTAGAGTCAAGAAGGTACAATCCAACAATGACAATTTTTTTAGAGAGATTGATTCTGCCAGATAACTTCCCATGCAGTTTAGGACAGTCTGTGTCAGATGCTTTGTGGCATTTTGAGTTTGGTTTCTGAGCCAGTGTCTTGTCCCCACCTGCATCAGACCTGACGGACAGAAATGCAGGATTGCACCTGGGCTGGGTTTTACCTCCAGAGCTGGTGGGTTGTCAGAGACAAGGCTGGATGCAGCAGGTGGTGGTGGAGGATGGCACAGCTGCTCACTGTGTGGACTGGAAAACAGATCTCCTGTCACTCCAAAATTCCTCCAACTGGAGGACGTTGAAATTTATGTTCTGAATTCTTGGGTATTTCTACAATGTGCCCAAAAATACCGTTTTCCATGGAGCAAACTGGCAAATATCACAAAACAACATGAGATCTCATAAGAATGTACTGAATGGCCAATGCAGATGGAAAAGTACTTCATGTGTTGCCAGAGATATTTTGAGGCAGAAATGAAAAAAAACCCAAACAACCAAACCAACAAATCCCACTCTCCCAAACAAGTAATTCCTGATCACTTACAGTTCCTTAGAGCTTCCCTCTGAACAAATTGCAGGAATCAAGCACAGCAGATATAAAGAATCCCATCTTAGCAACATGGGAGGATGCTGCCAGAGCAGGCAGGGGTTGGTGTGCCCCAGAACCTTGGCCAGTGTGACACTGGGTTGGAAGGTTTCTGCCACATTCAAAACTTCCTTTTAAACTTTCTTCTTGTGTTATTGTTCTGCTCAACCATTGGTTTCTCCACTGAGTACATTGCCACCCCCAAAAGAATTTTTTTTTCCTAATTTGTCTGCCTGGATCTGTTTCTGGGTATTTGTGTTGTATCACCTGTGGTAAGTATAAAATCTGCCAGTTAAAAAGCCACAGGAAATATTCAGCTTTATAGCTGAGAAAACTGTTTGTCATTTGTTGTGATCTAACCTGGCAGAAGGAATTTTTCCCTGCAGAAATTACGCTTTGAAGTCTGTCAAAACATTTTCATGGTGTTAGTGGAGGTTTTATCCCAGGGCTGCCTCAGCCCTCACAGTAGGAGAAACAGGCTCCTCAAATCCCTCCAGACAGGGAGCTCTGGTTTTAGGAGTGGAGGCTTGTTTGGTTTTCCCTCCCTTCCATTGTGGTGCTCACAATTCACCCTCTCTGCTGGGAGCTGTTCAGTGCACCAAGATGCAGGAGGGCTCCGGGGTTGGCTTTTTGAAGGTTGAAGCAGTTCACTCTGGTTCACCAGCCAACAAACCAAGATTGGGATGAAGCTCTCCCCAGCCAGATGGAACAGCAGCTCCTCTCTGTCCTCAAAAAAAAAAAAGCAACACTCAACAACCCCTTTGTGGCCAGGTATACATTCAGCTTATGGAATCACAGGATCCTAAAGGTTGGGAAAGGCCTCAAAGATCATCAAATCCAACCATTAACCCAGCACTGCCAAGCCCACCACTAAGCCAGGTCTAAAGTGCCACACTGACATGTGTTTTTGAACACTTCCATGGACAGTGATTCCACCACTTCCCTGGTCAGCACGTTCCAATGCTTGGCCACCCTTTCCATGAAGAAATTTTCCCTAAATATCCCATCTAGGTTTCCTGAGGCAACTTGAGTCTGTTTTATCTTGTCCTGTCTCTCAATACCTGGGAGCAGAGCTCGACCCCCCTCCAGGCTTCCCTCTCCTGTCAGGGAGTTGCAGAGAGCAAGAAGGTCCCCCCTGAGTCTCCTTTTCTCCAGGCTGAGCCTCCCCAGATCTCTCAGCCCCTCCTGGTGCTCCATCCACTTCCCAGCTCCATTCCCTTCTCTGGACACCCTCCCATTCATAGAATCACAGAATCATAGAATCGATTGGGTTGGAAAAGCCCNCTGAGGTCACCTCTCAGCCTCCTCTTCTCCAGCACAAACACCCCCAGCTCCCTCAGCCTCTCCCCACAGCACTTGTGCTCCACTCCCTTCTCCAGCCTCATTGCTCTTCTCTGGCCCTGCTCCAGCCCCTCAATCTCTTTCCTGAGCTGAGGGGCCCAGAACTGAACATGCTCTTGCTACATGTTGCTTCTTCATTATGCAAAGCCTGGAATTTAATCCCACAGCCCAGACGAGACAGCCATTAATGTGCAGGCACATATAGACTTGCCTTCTTGACTTTGATGATTGTTTGAGATGCATCTGTGTTTGCTTTAGGGCCCAGCCCAGAGCTGAGTGCTCTGAGCAGACACTGGGGCTCATCCTGAGCTCTTCCACGTGTTGTTTTCATTAGCATCCCACAGAAAAAAATCATTCACTATTGGAAATACCATGTGGCCAACAGGATCATACATTTGTATTATCCAAGCCAGCAGTGGGGTTCCCTTTTTCTGGGAATTCTTTGTTCTGGAAAAGCAGTGCCAAGGCAGTGAGGTTGATTTATGTCACCAGTAGAAACCAAACACTCGTTGCAGCATTTCACAAACAGCAAACAGCTCCAAGGGCCTTGGTATGGAGGTGACTAATGCTGCTGTCCCTGAGCACCCACAGCTCCTTCCCTCCCTCTGGGAACACACAGGGAACAAAGTCTGGACACTCTGTGCTGTCCTGAGTGGGACTGGGGACCAGGCTGGGCTGGTTACCCCACCTGCAAGTCTTCCCTTTCAGTGAAGGGACACAAGGTATTTTTAGGAAGCAGAAGAACACAACAGGTGACAGGATGTAGAGTTTTTTAGTAAAATAATAATAATAATAACAATAAAAACAAATCTCAAACCCCCACAAAGCTGCCTGTAACCTGGGAAAGTAAAACAGAGGGCACAGACTCTCCTTGTTCCTGCAGTCAGCTCTCTGTGGTCCTTCCATGTCTGGGGTTGTCTGAGCTGTCCAAAGGCTCCCAGGGTGGTCAAACCCTCACTGCCCCACTGAAGCCTTTCTTACATTTTTACATTAATCCATTTGTCTTCCTGCCAGGGGGATAAACATTTTCCCCATCCTGATTTTCCTCATCCTGGCTGTGCCACACTCGGAGTTTTAATCCCCCTGTTAGTCCCTGTGTTCTTTGCCTGTATGACTGGACTCAGGCAAGGCTTTTAGTGTCTCTGCCTCCTACCACAGATCCCAATCCAGATGCCTGGGAAGAAATCTCTGCAAGTTCAATGTGTCTGGACTTGCATTGCAGCAAATGGCTCTCTGGACCAGCAGAGAGGATCAGATCAAAGTGCACATCCCATCCAGGGTTCTTTCCCAACCTGCTGCCTGGGAGTTAATGCTCAGTGCATGGACACTGAGCTCCACCTAACTCAGCCAAGATGTGGCGCCTGCATCCTGCACCTCATGTGCTCTTTGTGTTTAATACACTCACATCTTGGCTTGTAATATTAGGGATCAATCTCTTCCAGGTGATCCCAGAGCAGCAAGAAGCAGCTGTTTGCTCACGGTGTCTGTTGTGCAGCCAGGGCTGAGCTCCCTGGTGCCCAGAGCCTTGGCTCTACAGATGGAAGGGGTGGGCAGGGCTGTCTCATCCTGCTCACATCAAAGCCCTTGGAACATCTGCTGGGGGGTCAGTGCAGCCCTTCCCCACCAGGCTCTGGGGGCTGCTGCCCTCAGCCTCGGCACGAGCTCCATGTGCATCTCAGGCTTCAGGGAGATATCCTTGAGATGGAAAACATAAGGATTTAAGCAACAGGTGTTGACTGGGGAAGCATTATAGAAAGGAAAACTTCAGAGCACAGAGAAGCACCTTTCTTCTCTCAGTACTTGTATTGGATCTTCTCTTTGAGATCTGAAATTCCTGCAGGATTTTCTACTTGAAACACAAGGGTAAAAGAAGAGCACTGAAACAATCACTGTGTCTGCTATGCTTGTGCTGGCATAGAGGTCAAGGAGGCATCATAATATGATCTAATTCACTGGATGGTGTGACTTCCACAGCCATAATAAGTATCATATAATTCCAGAAATGGATGTAAGCTATTACCCATGCTGAGGGAGGAAATCCAGGGATCAGGAGTTAAGTGACTGTATTAAACATTTTACTTGAGGTTCAGATGTCACATGGAAGAACACAGAGCCTTGAAATGAGATCTACACCAGCTGATGGCTGGGATGGGGCCTGGGCAATCTGATTTTCCAATCCAAACCCTTCTGTGATTCTGTGAAAACACCAGTTTGCACATCACTGGAGCCACATTGATTGCTCCAACAGGGAATGTGGCACTTACAGGTGTTGTTTCAGGAAAAGAAAATAGCTGTTGCAGGAGATGCATGTTGAGCAGTTCTGTTTGGAACAGTGTAAAGAACATATTTCCTCTCACACACCATCCTGAAGAGAACTGAGTGGATTTTGCAAAATGCTCACCAAGAAGCCTGCAGAGAGAGATCCAGCTCAAGAGAAAATCCACAGAGGGAAATCATGACCCAGTAAAGGCAAAGGGATGCTAAAAGGAAGGTGGATTTGAGCAGTGTTGAACACTCATGTGCTAGAGGCTTTTCTTCACTTCTGAGGCAGCAAAAACCTGGTTTTAGCATTTTCTGACATTAATTGAAAATGCATTAGTGGCTAAAAGCAAACATTAGCTCTTGGTCTTGAGAAATTTCCTTTGCCACAAACATAATTGAAATAAAAACTGAAACACCAAAATAAATGTTAGAACATTTAAAAATCATAAAGCCTTCCTTGTTTCCACTTTTCTTCTGCAATAAATTAAAAGCAGAGGAAATTTCCCCTGAAGGCACAAACATTAAGAAATCATTCAGCAAATGAGTTTTTTCAAGCCTGGCATGTCTAGCCTGGGGAGAGCTTTGGAAAGGTCACAGGAATTTTGCCTCTCTTCGATTCTAGGAGGGTAAATCTGTGGCTCTGGGGCACTGTGATTCTGGGCTGGCAAGGACAGGACAGCAGATGGTGGGAGTGCTGCCTGTTCTTTGCCAGGTGAGTCGTGCCACCTCCTCACCTCTGCCACGTGCATAGATACCTTTGCTCCAGGAGGCACCTGAGCCTGTGTTTAGGTCTCACTTCACAGGAATGTGAGGCCTTTCCTAGAGATCTCTCCTGGACAGTGGCCAGGAGCGATGACATAAGCTTGTTGTGCTGACTTGGGCAGACATAAGAGCACACCCTGAGTGCCAGGAGGGCTGGGAGTGCCAGCAAGTCTGGGCCCTCTGGTTCTGTGCTCCCAGGATGGACAGACTCTGCCCAGCAGGTGAGAAGGAGGCAGCAGGTTTCACACACTGCCTTCTCAGCACCAGCCTTGGCACCCTCCCCTCCAGCAGGAGAAAATGGGATATGCAGGACAGGCAAGAACCAAGGTGTTCAAAGCTCACATTTGGCACTCTGTGTGCAGGTCATGGAGCTCATCTTTAGGTGCCTGAGTTTAAAAAAACCCATCCTCTCTGTGTACAATAATTTCTGCTGAGTACAATGATTTCTTCTGAGAAGGTCCCTCCTGTTTCACTCTGTGTGCTCTGTGTCAGAGGGACCTGTGCAGATTCTGCATCTTTGTGCTTCTAAATTGTCTCTCTTTCACAAAGAACATGGGGACGTTCAGACACACTTTTATCTTTACTTCTCGTGGGTGCTAAGCTAAGGGCCCAAGAGTGCTGTGTTTCATGCAAGATCAAGTGTTGCAGTGTGAGAAATAAAATACCCAGCCCTGAGACATTGCTCATTGTCCCCTTCTCGGTGGCTGGCTCTTTGTTGTTGCTGCCAGACCTTAAAATGATGCTGTCTCTCTACCCTCTTCAGGACTGATGCCCCTCAGAGTCCTGAATGCATGTGGAGTTCCCTGTGTTAAGTGAGTTTTTTATGGGGAAAGTATTAAGAAGAGGTATTATGTGTCCAGCCACCAGAAAGAACATTCTATGCCCAGAAGGAAAAAGAAGACCCATTTCAAAGAAATAATTGCCAGACTTTGTATCATCCATAAACCCACACATTCTCCATGGGACAAGGGTGGAACCGTAATCCCTCTGAGTGGCAAGTGTGGTCTTCCCATGGCAGGCAAACGTGGGCCCAAGTTTCCTAAAAGTCATTTGTTTTGCCACCTGGGACTTAGTGTGAGCTGGAAAAACTGCTGCAAGTGTTTCCATCCCTGTGGACCGTGCCTTGCTCCACCACACGCTCAGGGAGGATGACCCAAGTGAGGCTGAGAGCCCTGGGTGTGGCACCAGGGCTGCCAGAGGTGGCCACCAAGGCAAGCAGCAAGGTGGAATGTCTTCCCACAACCCCTAAACTTCGGGATTCTTTCTCATTCACCCTCCAGGCAGGAGCTGCAATCTCAGCACGTCACAGTGGGTGCAACCCACAGAAAGCCCCAGCCCAGCAGGCGAGGAAGGTGCAGGGGGATTCAATCAGGGTGTGATGTGGACTTTGAAACCTTCTGGCTTAGGAGGACCTCCCTTCTTGCCTAAACAGAAGAACCAAATGAAGCAGAACCAAAAAACCCCTGGTCCTCACTGCAGGCAGAGGGGAAGTGTCACAGACCCATGAGACATTGCAGAAAACAGGTAAATAAATAAAAGGTCCGAAGCTGCCTTTTATTTTCTGGTGGGAGCAAGGCAGAATCAAGTGTCTGTGCAAACCAATGAGCAAAAACTAGTTTTATATCCATTCACACTAAAGAAAGTATTTAAGTTCAGCCAAGGTCTTCTTCTGGCTCTCCAACAGTGATGATTTCCACTCAAGGAGAACAAATACAGCTTTGCTCACGTAAGGATAATGATGTCTGTCTTTTCTTGAGCAACTTTGCCACACATTAGCCAGAGGGAGAGAGCTAAAGCTTGTGATGGAAATAACTCTCATCAAGAACAAGTGCTGGAGGGGTTTAAAACTGTGATTTTATTAACTTTGTGTCAGTTTTCAGTGCAGGATAAATGTCCATCTAAGAGCATTAGCGATGCATTCCCTCCAAAGAGATATTTGCAGGACTTTGCTCTTCCCAACCTTCTCACCAGCTGCTCAGTAAAAGAACAGGCAGCTGGAAGGGCTGGGAAAGGATGGGAGTGGAGGCAACAGGCACCAAACCTGTCAAGGGCTGTATTTCAGCTCCATGTGCACCAAGTCTTCAGCAGCTGATGCTCAGAGCAGGAAGGGAACAGCACTCAGGCTGGGAGAAATCCCAGTGATGAGCAGGGACTCACTTGGCAGGGCAAATTGTTTTGAGAAGGGAGCAGGAGCCTTGTTTGCACATCAGGGACACAGAATCCCACAAACGGGAGGGCAGGGTTTGGCACAGAACGGACAGAATGGATCCCACCTGCAGGAACAAGAGTCAGGTGTGATGGAAAAGTGGTTTTAACAGATTAAACTTAACACTGCTGAGTTAGAGTGAGCATCAAAGCTCCCTGAGAGCCTGAACACTGGGAGACAGGGAGAGTCTGTTCATTCACTGTGCACTTAATTGATTCATTTCCTGGCTGAAGATACAATAAAATGGGACCTGAACTCCACTTGAGGTTTCTGGGTGCTGTAACTGACCTCAATATTCAAGACTTTCAGCTTGAAGACTGTGACATTAATCTGTAACATTTACATTTAATTAATGCTTAATGCTCCCCACTCTGGCCAGCCAAAAGAACAGGGTGGTGTCTCAGGAGCAAGGCTGAAATGTCTCCTCACAGCATCTCTGGAAGCAGGATCTGGAAGATAATGTCGGCGCACCTGTCCCACGGTCCGGAGATCTTCTCTTGGTACCAACTCCATATCCCCATCTCCTCTCAACAGCAGAGGTTCTGTATTCCCAGATGTCCATCCAGGAAATCCATCTTTGCTAAATTTCCAGAGGATCCAGCAGACAACAAGGAAAATCCATGGTTCCTAATGCCAGAGCACAGAGGAATGTGGGAACATGCTGGGCCAAGACATGAAATCTGTTAAGACCCTTCAGAGATTTCCAAAAAGTAGAGCAGGTCTATGAGCCCGCTGTGATGGGAGCACCAGGGCTGTGAGGAGAGGACAACCCATGGTCTGTCCCCACACAGGGACCACAGAGGGAAGGGAGACCTGTAACCCCCCAAATTCCCTTCTGCCCTGGTATAACACCCTGCTTTTGAAACATTCTGACATTCAAACCCCTTCCTCTGTTTATTTTTAACTGCTAACATTTTCTGAGCTTAAATGTCATCTCAGCTGGATTCTCAGAGCTTAAATCATTCTGGTCCCATAACCACTTTTTTGTGCTTGTAGCATATATTTTGAATTAGCTAAATTAGATTTCACTGGCTTGTCAGTGACTGTCAGTGGTGATGCTTTTGAGTTCCAGTTGCAAAATGTGTGCAGGTTCAAAAGGCAACAGAGTAAGCAGATATTTAAAGCAAGAATTAGAGTTTTAATAGACAAAAAATACAAAAGATGGGACTCATAAATGACTTTAGATATGTGGCCATAATTACTACATGCATTTGATTCCTGTATACATATATAGGGATTTTTAGGATGCTGGTTGCCATGGTAACTTCTTTACTGAATGGTCCATATGTTGCTTCTGAAATTCTTTTTCCTTAATGGAAAATTACCCCCATGGACATGGATGGCATTTGTAAATCTCCTAAAAAAGCAGTAATTTTCCTTTTCTTCCTAAATGTCATCAGCTGGGTAATGGAAGCCTTTGAAGTTTGATTCTCTCCCTTGTCATTTCATCAAGTGAGGGACGTGAACTGCATCCAAACCTTCCCTCTCTGCCTCCAAACCTTCCCTCTCTGCCTCCAAACCTTCCCTGTCTGTCTCCAAACCTGTGCCTTGCCTTGCTGGAATTCTGCCTGACAGCAAATCCTGACTTTGTCGTGGGTAAGTGTGGAGTCCCTTCTCTGGAGGTGAATGCACTTGGACTGGAATGGCTTCACTGCCAGAGGGCAGGTTAGATGGGATACTGGGAAGAAACTCCTCCCTGTGAGGGTGGGCAGGCCCTGGCACAGGGTGCCCAGAGAAGCTGTGGCTGCCCCATCCCTGGGAGTGTCCAAGGCCAGGCTGGACGGGGCTTGGAGCAACCTGGGCTGGTGGAAGGTTTGCTCATGGTGGGGAAGTTGGAACAAGATGGTCTTTCAAAGTGCCTTCCAATGCAAATCCTTCTATGATTCTATCAAAGGAAACCAGTATTTTTGAATACACAATGGAAACTGATTCTAAAAACTTCCATGGAGCAGAATTGTTGTCTTCCCTGGAGCTCAGTGTGTCCCGCTTGCACAAAACCAAAGAGCTGAAGAGCAGAATCAGCTCAGCTCAAGGACCAGCTGGGAACTCCCTGTGCTCTGGGGCTGCTGCACCCTGCTCTGCTCCCAGGGGGGACAGGGCAGCACATCAGAGCCACCCTTGGGCACTCTGGGAATTTTGATGTGTTTTTGTTGGCTTTGAACCTTCAAACAGTTCTTTTGAAGTTCTGGCATTTCTCTATTCATCTATTTGGGGTAGGAAAAAAACCCCAAACCCAACTACCTGCACTGTTGCAATCAGGTGCTTTTCCTGGTCTGGTTTTGAAGTTCAAACCAAGGGATTAGGAATCCACAACAGAAAAGTCCAGCACCGGGGCTGATGGAGCAATTCCCTGAGCCAAGAGCCAGACTGGCCTGTCTGGTGTGTCATTTCACTGCTGCCACCAGCCATGAACACAGGCACAGCTGTAAAACATGGATTTCAGGGAGACCGGATTAGGGGTGGATTTAACTTTGTGTATTTGAAGTTTACCAAAAACCCAGAGACATTTAAATGTATTTTTAATCTTATTTTCCCCCAGCAGTTCTGAGTAACGGCTGTGCCTTGGAAGCAACTGCCTTTATATACCTAAAGGGTCTGTGAATGTTGGCTTTGCACAAACCTTTCTCAGTGCCTTGCACAGCTGCACTTCTGTTTTACATTGGAAAGGTTTGACACCTCAGCAGTATCAAGTTAGAGGTTTTATCCCTAAAACTTCCCAAATGCAGTTTCCATTATTAACACAATTGTGACAGCTACAGTTTGTTTATATTGCCTCACCTGGGGCACATAAACTTAAAGGACTGAAAATACCTCCGTGCAATAAAAGAATTTTATATAATTGCTACCTCTTGCTGTAAGGCACAGCTGGCCTTTGAAAGTTGGGAACTCATTTACGTCACTGAAGTAAAATGTAAGCCTGGGGTTTAAATGACTGTAATTTATGTTTCTGAAGCTCCAAACACAAATATGGTTGTCCAAAGGGCAAATACCTTTCCAAACAAACACTCGTAATTCATCTTGGAGAGTGTGTATGTCTATGGTCTCCCTATAGGAGGCTTTCAATGGCTGTTGCTGGTTTCTTTTGATACTTATTATCTCTGGTCTGCTATTCCCAAGGTTGAAATTTCTATTGACACCTTCCTAATTCAGCTGGTTTTAATGTTTCCCAATCTGCCGTGCAAGGCTGTGCCACATCCCTGGGGAGTCACCAGGGACTCATCCCAAAGCTGCCACCCATTGTTGTGAGGGCTCTGACCAGCCCAGCCCACCAGGTTGATGTGGCAGTGGACAGGTCATTGAAGCCTCTTGAGAACACTAAGAATGACTGATTTCCTGTGGCTGGACAAAAATCAGTGAGTACAACAGCCAGAAATCACCCAGCCATTTTTGTGCTGAGCATTTTCTTGTCACTGTCTCTCAGCATGTGTCTGAACATCATTTATATATTTTGGGTTTAGGGCCCCATTCCAAACAGATGTTGCTTGTTGAGCTTTTTAATTTTTCCCCCCTTTGTTTTTAATTTATAACACTGAAAATCTCCCTGGAATGGGCTGACACCAAAAATGTTTGTTCTAGACTTGGGCTGGAAGCACCCACCCATGGGCCATGCTTTGATGATTTACAAATTCACCAACATTTATTATGGCATTGCAAAACAACAGTGACAAAAAGAAATTCAACCACAGCTCCCTCACAGCAAATTCCAGGCTCAGAGCTCCTCTGCAAGTTTGCATCTCATCATCACAGGGGAGTCTGCATCCATTGAGAGGGTTTTGATTTCCAAATCTCATTTCTGGTATGGTCATGCTCTGCCTTGGCTCCATCCAGCATTTGGCATTTGCTTTTAATAGATGTTCAGATATATCCAGGATTTAAAGATAATTAATCTCATTTTTATAGTTTCCAAGGCTTTGGTTGTGCTGCTGGTATAACTCAGCAGAGAGAAGCAAATGGCAAATTTTCTGTCTTGGGTTGTGTAATGTGAATTATCCTGGAGAAGAGGAGGCTCAGAGGTGACCTCAGCACTGTCTGGAACTGCCTGAAGGGAAGTTGTGGCCAGGTGGGGGTTGGTCTCTTCTCCCAGGCACTCAGCAATAGGACAAGGGGGCACGGGGGGCTCAAGCTCTGCCAGGGCAAATTGAAGTTGGAGAGCAGAAAAAACTTCTTTGCAGAGAGAGTGCTGAGGGATTGGAATGGGCTGCCCAGAGAGGGGGTGGATTCCCCATCCCTGGAGGTTTTAACCTGAGCTTGGCCGTGGCACTGAGTGCCATGATCTGGTAAAGGGACTGGAGTTGGCCCAAGGGTTGGACTTGATGATCTCGGAGGGCTTTTCCAACCCAATCCATTCTGTGATTCTGTGATTCTGTGAATACTGAAATCAGGTTTCCAGTTCAAGGACACCATGACAGGTGAATCCAAATTGCATCTGATTCCTTCCCTAAAAGCACATTTTTGGGCAAAAGTGACCACAACTGCAAAGTGTTCTCAGCTAAAAGGAGGCTGGATATTCAAGTTCTCCTTGCATGTCACTGGAGCTTTATTTCCTGGATTGGCCTGGTGTTTGGGAATGCTGTGGCTCACCTGGGACCCTGTGCTTGCTGCTGTGGGACAAAATGTCCCTTCTCCATAGAGGTTTGCCCCTGAGATGGGGAGATGGACACACACGTGGAAGAAGTGGGGCAGGTGGGATGCTGACTGGGACACAGGCCCTCAGCACTTTGCAGGCTGACCCTTGATAATGGATTATTTTCCCTTTAGAACCAAAATAGTAGGAGTATTGAGGCAGGAATTTGGGAAAAACACAGAAGTGGCTTTAGAAAATGTGTTCAAGTCCTACTCCTGAGTGAGAAGGGGAGCCTGGACACAAGCCCAGTCCCTCCTTCCCAGCACAAGTGCAGTCCTGGGATGTGCCGTCATGTCCTGGGAATGTTCTTCCTGGCCACGCTGCATCCACCTCCCTCTGCTGCCTGTCCTGGTTCCTGGGGACTGTCCCCCTGCCTGAGCTGGCTGAGCCTGCTCTGAGGGGACACCTCACTCTGGGTCCGGGGCAGTCACAGCAGGACCAGCACCAAAGGGCAACACCTTCTTCTCACCCGTTTTTTGGAGGAGCGAAGCTGCTGCAGCTGCTGCTGCAATAAATGGTGAGTGGGGATGGGACAAACCCACAGCCTGACTGATCCCAGACTGTCCCAATTGTGGACCCAATTCCCAACTGCACCTTGAGGACTTTGCCAAAGGCAAATGAGCAAACCTGAGTGAAAGCCAAAGTAGAGAGCTGCTCATCCACGGATCACTCCCTGTAGGAAACCCACAGATGCCAAGTCACAGGATCCCCGAATGGTTTGGGTTGGAAGAAGTTTAAAGCTCACCTCGTTCCAACTTTCCACTGGGTCAGGTTGCCCAGTGAAGAATGTGTTCCTCAAAATAAACCAAATGGGGGACTGACCCATCAAAGATTACCCACTGGGCACTGTCACATGTGCACAGAGATGGTGTTGGAGCTGGCAACCCAAACAGCAATTTCCTTTCTTACTCCCCTCCCAGGGCTGGATGTCACAGGATGCAATGGGAATGTAATGTTTCTGAGAGGACACAATAATAGGGAGTTTGCTGCCAAGAAGGAGCTTGTCCCTTCCCAGGGATTACCTGATGGAGGTGACTGCCATGATCAGGCACTGCTACCAAGGTCCAGACTAGTTTTTCCAGTCCTCCCTCTGTGTCACTGGTGCCTTTTCTTCTCTACCTGCTCAGAAACAGCTGCAGATGCTGAGAATGTAAAGCCTGGCCCTTAAAATCTAATGTAGTTGAAATGTCTATAAACACCCTGAGTCTCTTCAGAGACCTCTGTGCTTGCCAAACTCTGCAGCTCACTGGTGTGTCTCATTCCTTGTGGTGCTTCCTCCCTCCTGCAGCCCAGGATTATGGGAGAACCGCAGGAAAAAAACCCAAAACGTTTCAAGACTTCAGTACAACCTCAATGACTTAACTGGAAAAGTAGTTGAAGAAACTTTAATTTAATTAAAAAGTTGAAAACCTTTGAAACTATTTAAGATGACCTCAAGACTTGGAACCTGTCTGCAGCTTTTTTCCAGTGTTGGCAGGTAGCAATATTGAAATATTATCTGAATAGTTTTTCCTTATTTCTTTACATTAATAACCCAAGAGCACAGATTGCTCAGCTGAAATCTGCTGGACATTAATCACCAGATTCTGTGTTTTATGGCTGAAATAAATCTGATTAGAAAACAGAAAAAAAAAATCAGTAAAACTAGTGGCATGATTCACCATGATGAAAATTCACTGATGGAAATAAGTGGCTTATAGGAGTCAAATTCTGGTTTTGAGTAGAAACACATATTGCACAGCTGAGCAGGGATCCACTGCATGGATCCAGGCTGTTAACCAGCAGGTATCTTCCCTGTGTATGTGCATGATAAGAGGATGACAAGATGCTTGATCCAGAAGAGCTCCAAGGATGTACAAGAGGGGGCATTTTCTTGGATTTTTACTACAGCAGAAATTTATTTTCTCTTTCTCTTCAGGGCTGGTTTCCCACAGTGTGGTTTGGGGGTGCTGCAGAGCATCCTCTCTCACAGGAATGTGCCCCTCAGTGACAGGTGCTGTGCCCAGGTGTATCTGGGCAAGGTTTGTCCTTTCTTGGGGCAGTTTGGTTTGCCCCATGGAGTGGAGCTGTGGCACATGAACTGGGGGACTTCTGGAGGATGTGAGGCCACGTAATGTGGCCCAGCTCACCTCAAGATCACTGTGGTGGGGCCAATCCCCCTGGAAACAGCCAGCATGGCCACCCACTCCTCGGAGCTGGTGCAGCCACTGTCCCTGCTGTGCCCACCAAGGTGCTGAGGCAGCAACAACCAACCCCAGCCCGTGGGGATCCCATTCTCCTTTCCAGATCGAGGTTATTCCTGCCAATACCAAACAAGTACAGACACTTATCATTTTAGGGACTTTCCACCATTCATCTTCTCATCCCCTCTCCCCTCTGCACAGGTGTACACTTGTTACAGTCACTTTTCTCCAGGGAAAGAACCCGTTTTCCTGGAGGACAGGAATGCTGACCTGCTTGCCTTCTGCTTCAAGCATCCATCAAACCCAACCTCTGTGTCCCCTGGAGTCTTAATTTTCCTCTTGACAGCAGAGACAAATGACTCCCCCAGGGCTGTTTGCTCATGTCTGCTCAAGGTTTCTGTGACACTGCTTGAAGATGACCTGTTTTTTAAACACACAGTGAGTTTTCTTTCCACTGCCACCCACCACTGTGAAGGTAGAGATAGATTTGCTTTAAGAAAACCTCATAGTGCCAATCCCTGACACATCCTCTCACTCTGCTTTCTGCTTTAGGCTCCTTCTGCTTCCCAGCTGTAATATTTTTCCTGTATTTGGGGTTTTCCTGCACAGATACAGTGATATTTCATTTGAGATGGAACAGGCAAAGGAAAATGTATTTTATTTTTCAGTGTTTTTTCAATGCAAGTTTTTCCCAACTGACACTGAAATCTGCCTTTTGGAGACCCCAACACCATCCCACCAACTCCCAAATGGTGGAGAGCATTTCTGTGGGGAATATTCTCCTGTCTTGAGGATGATTCCTCTCTCCCCGGCCTCCACTGAGTCTACAACATGAGAGGCTGGGAGCTGCTGTTTGAGTCATCAGACCCAAGGAAAGGGGTGGTTTGTGTGTTCTTTAGGACAAGGGGTGGTTCCAGGTGATGCAAACATTACATGGGAACATTTGCTGTCAAGATATCACATGGTAATCACTGACTTTGCCAGTTGGACAGTTAATCTCCCTCACATTAATTCCTTTTAGGCTTTTAACAGCTTTTAAGCCCTTTTTTTGTTCCTTATTTGTCAGATATTTCTGGAAATGACAGCCATGTCTGTAAATGTCTCAAAGATGACTTCTTTCCCACTTCTGGAAACGGAGGAAAGCCACCCACCTGCCAGCCCCTCACCTGCTCACAGGGAGTTTATCCTCTGCAAAACAGTGCCTTGAACACAACTCTCCTTCTCTCCAGCCACATGGAACAAACCTGAACCCCACGTGGTCCCCTGGGAAGGCAACACAAGGAATCAGGAGCTGATTTTGTTACTGACATCTGCCTGAGGAGACATGCAGGTAAATAGGGACAAAGCAGCTTTAATTCCCCCATTTTCTCATTTTAGAGAGCTTGTCTTTGCAATACAGCTCTTTCATGCTGGTAACTCTTTTATAAAAATGTTCTTCCCTTTATTCTCTTCCTCCCAGAAAAACTGTCCTGCAGTATCAGACATGCAGTGCCAGGTCTTGCACTGGAGATACCAAACGCCCTCATTTGCAAGGAACACTGCCAGGCCTGGCTATGATCAAACTCCATAAAAAACAAAGGCACTCTCTGGCCAGATCCATTCAGATGTTGGAAGAGAGAAGAATGTGGTTGCCACTTTCCAGTTTCTCTTGGCACAAGGATTTTCCCATCAGCCAGGGCATCCTGAGGATGGGAAACAGCACCAGACCACCTGTGTGCTGGCTGTGCTGAGCAGCTCACACCTCCCTCCAAGCACCACCAGCCTTTCCAAGCACAGCCCTGTGGTTACACAACATCTTTTTGGTCCCTCCAAGCACCACCAGCTTTTCCAAACGCAGCCCTGAGGTTACACAACATCTTTCTGATCCCACCTTGGTGACCTCAGGGCTACAAATGCTGCCATTGGATGTTCGTCTGCATTGAAATGAGCTCCTTGCTCACGTAAATCATAGAATAGTTTGGGTTGGAAGGGACTTTGAAAGGTCATCTAAGCCAAGCCCCCAGTGAAAATGATGCAATCTGGGCATGCTATGACACAAACTCCCCGTTGAAAGCAAAAATCACACTCTGGATAGCTCTGAGTTGCTGTGCAAAGGGAAAAGGCCTCTCTCAAACCCACTGCTTTGGCCTTTTGCTATTTATGTATGTGGTTCCTTAATATATGTTGAATCATTTAAACCATCCACATCCCATAATGTGCCCCCAAAGGTTTAGTTGAGTGTTCCCAAATTTGCTTGGCATGTTTATCCCTCCATTTGTTAGGAACATAAATGTTCTCTGACTTTGCCCTGTGCCTTTCAGCATTATTTTATGGAAATTCCCATTTCCTGCACTGAAAGAAGCCCTGATGATAATGAGAGGCTTGAAGCATTTTAAACAAACAAACCAAAAAAAAGGCAGTTTGAGTCAATTCTGCATTTTGTTCTTAATCAAAACTAGTTGTGTGCATTTGCATTGACAATGAGCTCAGCACACAATGCTCCATATGGGCTTGGCTGCTGGAATTCAGGGAATGGCAGGAGCCACTGAAAAAGCTCCCTGGTTTTCAAAGATTTTGGGATGACCTTGTGAAAGTGTCATTTGTGACTGCCTTGTCCAGAATCACTAGAAAAATCCCTGGAAACTGGCTGTGGAATGNCCTGGCCACAACTTCCCTTCAGGCACTTCCAGACAGTGCTGAGGTCACCTCTGAGCCTCCTCTTCTCCAGCACAAACACCCCCAGCTCCCTCAGCCTCTCCCCACAGCACTTGTGCTCCACTCCCTTCTCCAGCCTCGTTGCTCTTCTCTGGCCCCGCTCCAGCCCCTCAATCTCTTTCCTCAACTGAGCCCAAGTCTCAGGGGCTGAAGCAGCACAGCAGCCCTTACCTACAGAGAAACAGTGGGAAATAAGAAACTGGAAGCTTTTAATGGAGCCCCCAAAGATTTTCTTTCCATGATTCTTTATCTGATATTGCTCTTCCACTTCAGATGTTACTCGTTTTTCAGGCACATTATTACACCAAGTCTACCATAACCAGGAATGCAAACAAGCTACGGGCCATTAACCTGGACACCTCTTTGCAATCCTGGAGTGTCTAAAACACTTGGAAACAGCCCACAGACTTTTACTGTTCCCCAGCTCAGACCTGATCTCACAGAACACCCTACAAGGTAATTCCAGTTGAGTTACACCAGGGAGGGGGATCCACATATGTGCCATTTTAGGACCAGGTCCCCATTTTTGAGCACATTAACAGCACCCAGAAGGGCTGTGGTGCAGAGACTTCGCAGGCCTGTTCTGCAGAGCATGAACAATTAGGAGAAATAGGGACAGTGGGTCTCCCAGGCATCCCTGGACGTGCTGTCATGAATGGCCGGACAAATTCTGCTCAGGAAGGATTTATTTCCCCTCATTTCTGGTCTTGTGGCTGTGAGGGGCTTGCAAAACTTTTCACCTTCTTTCCCTGGAGTCAGATATATTTTATGAGAAATTTAAGAATTACCTCTTATTAAAATGGGGATAGTGTAATTACCCATAAAAAGCAGATGTTATGGCACGACTAACGCCTGGGAATGTGTGTGCAGCAAGCACGACACGCCACCACATCCAGACTTTGCACTGAGGTAATAAAAATTGTCTTTGTAGAAATGAGCTGGATGAGTCTCAGAGGTCTGAAGTCACGGCGAGATCAGTGTGGAAAAGGCTGAAAGGCTCCACAAAAGGGCAGCTTTTGTGATCTCAGCAGCAAAATGTAACTCCGGGAGGCTGAGATGAAGAGCCTCCTGGTCACCTTGACCACGTCAGGAGGGGTCTGGAAAGGGGTCCTGTTAAAACAGCCATGCTGAGAGCATCCTTGCCCCTCAGGCTGTAATGAGCCATAATTAGCAAGCTCCCTGACACCTCCAGAACCTCTCAGGGGTCCACAGCCCACCTGCAGCAGTCGAGATCATTCCCTTGGATGACTCCCAAGGATTTTGGGAGCGTAGGCTGACTTTTGAAACAGGAATGTGCAAATAGCATGTAAATGGAGTTCAACAAATCTGCTCAGGCAATCCCAGTGTTCACAAACCTCTGCTCAGCTCAAAACTCTCTCTTCCTTTCCTGAAAATTGCACTTACTGCTCTCTACAACTGCCTGTATGGAGGTTGGGGTGAGGGGAGGGTTGGCCTCTTCTCCCAGGGAACTAGAGGGGGAAATAGCCCCAAGTTGCACCAGGAGAGGTTCAGGTTGGATATTTGGAAACATTTCTTCTCACTGGAACAGGCTGCCCAGGGAAGTGGTGAAGTCCCCATCCCTGGATGTATTCAAAACCCAAGTAGACAGGACACTTTTCAGTGTGGTTTAGTGGGCATGGGGGGTATTCAGCCAAAGGTTGAACTTGGTGACCTTGGAGGTCTTTTCCAACCTTAACAATTCTATGATTCTGTTGCTTTTTGCCATAAAAGAATCTTTAGAGATGGGCTCGGTTTGCAAAGGAGCCTTTGCAGCTCAGGAGGAGTGTCTGGGCATCAGGGTGTGGGTATAAATTGGGGGGCACAGGGGGGATCTGTGCCTTGGCCAGGGAGCTGAAGGTGAAAGCTCAACGTCCAGGGGTGCAGGAGGGTCTGGGAAACCCCAGCAGCCTGGGCTGCTGCTCAACCCTGCTTTCTCATCTTCAAACCCCACGTTTTTGAGTCCTTCTTTGTCCCAAACCCATGTTCTGCCCCAAATGCCTCATTTTTTCCTTAAGTCCCTCCCATATCCAGTCATTATTTCCTCTGCACATAAATTCTGTATTTCAATTTACAGGGGAAAAAAAGTATCCAAATCCTGAGCCTACTCTTGGCCCTGTGGAGTGTCAGCTCACTGGAGGAACCTCCTGCCCTGTGCTGGGGGGTTTGTTCACATCAGTTTGTACCAGCTTTAGCTCTGCCAGTCTGTGAAATGAAACTAAGACATATGCATAAGCAGCCTTGACAGCAATTAGTTCTGGCAGAACCTCCGTGGTAATGAATTTCAATGATGCTGGGGCTTTGGGTGCCTGAACACTCCATTAGCTGCTGGTATATCATCCTGATGCAGCTGAGGAATCACATTATAATAAACCACTTTTTACTGCAGGCAGCAACCAGGGTAATAAACGGGATGAATAATAATTTAGTCCAGTCAAAATCATTCCCGTGCTTCAGAGCTCTGAAATTTCAGTAAATAGATCAAATACCATGCAGGAATGAATCTTATTCTGAATTTCTCCATTACCCAGGTATTTATGAGCACTTTTAATGTATTGGCAGCAGAGCTGCTCCAATCTATTAGACTTGCCAGTTAAACTCTGAAATACATATATGTTGATGCAGTAATAGCAAAAACCATCTATGATTTAGCAAAAAAAAGGGGTTTAAGTTTAAATGGAGGAAAACTGATGATAACTATTTCAGGGTGAAGTAGCACAAAGACTGTCTGTTTCTATATATTTACAGGATATATTCTCTTTTTAAAGTACAGAAGGACATGGCTTAGGAAATACCTTAAAAGGCACAGCAATACATGGCTTAAAAATACCTTAAAAGGCACAACAACACATGGCTTAGAAAATACCCTAAAAGGCAGAAATCAGAGTTCTATGTTTATAAATCAGAAATTTCATTATTATATGGGTAGATAATGGGAGAGCATCTTGCACAGGCCAACAGTGATAGGATAAGGGGGAATGGTTTTAAACAAAAGAAAGGGAGATTTAGATTAGGTATTAGGAAGAAGTTCTTTACTCAGAGGGTGGGCAGGCCCTGGCACAGGTTGCCCAGAGAAGCTGCAGCTGCCCCATCCTGGAAGTGTCCAAGGCCAGGTTGGATTAACCTGAGACAGTGGAAGGTGTCTCTACCCATGGCAGGGGCATTGGGATAAGATGGGGTTTAAAGTCCCTTCTAACCCAGACCTTTCTGTGATTCTCTGATTATGTCACAGTAAAATGGAATCTTCCTTATCAGTGTCTTTGCAGTGCTTAGTATGAAAATGGGAAAAATGAGTGAATCTGATGCTGGTTTTGCTCAAATGTGTCCTTTTGAATGTGTCCCTTTGGCTGCTGGTTGCTTGGTTGGGCATCCATCAAACAGGCACCAGGGAAGGAGGAGGTGGAAGGTGGTGACTGGTTTATCAGGGCTGATCTCAGCAGTTCAGTACCTCCCCGGCAGGGAGAAAAGCAACTGCTGCTCCTTTAGAAAGAGGCCAGGCCATCTGTGAGCATCCCAGGGAAGGCAGGATGGCCACAAGGCTGTGCTGGGGAGAGGCAAGGGAGAGCTGTGCCAGGAGGGAGCTGGGGGTGGGTGGGGTGTTCCCCCTTTGTGATGCTGCCCCAGAGCCCATCCCCATGGCAGCCACAGACTGTCCCTGCTGGTTTTCCCTGCCTGGATTCCCCTTGAGTACTTGGTAACTATAAAATTATCCTTTTGCCCACCCTGGTGAACAGGTGGGTGGCAGTTGTGTTACCCAACACGGAAATTCAGGCCCATTCCAATGAGATGTTTGTAAGACATCCTTTAAATGCAAAAACCTTACAGACAGGGCTTTAGATAAGAAAAAAGCACAAGAAAGTAAATGTGGGTGGGGGATTAACAGCACCAGAGTGGCAAACAGCCAAGAGGCAGAGAAATTTTCTAGTACAAAGATATTTGTGTGTGTTTATCTATAACAGCAAGAGGATCTTTTTTTGTTGTTTTTTTTTTCAATGAAATAATGTCTTTTAATAGTGATGAGCTGATAAATTAGCTTTTCAAATAGACAGACATAAAACTGGGGTTGATTTGAAACATCAAACTCTTTTAAAGACCTGAATTGCATCTGTCTGTTTTGCTTGTATGGAAAACTCAAAAAGAATGTATCTGGAGGAGAGGAGGATTCTACAGTTTGGGGTTTTCTTTCAGGCTCTACCCAAATTTTCATGTTCTTCCATTTCCAGAGTGCTCACAAGCGCTGCTGATCTACCAAGATTTTCAGGAGACCATAAATCTCCCTAAATAGCCCAAGCCTGTGGGAGTCCCTTTTCTTTGGCTTGGAATCTGCCAAGGCAGCTCCTGAAAGCTGATCTAAGTTTAACCTCAAATGAGGTACAAACACTGTCTCTGTGGGCCTTGGGTTCACACAGTGCCAAACCAGTAGCCTATGAAAAATCAGGTAGCAGGGCACAGAGACTGGGGGTTTGTTTTTCAAGCTCTGTCCTTGCTGCTTTTCACCAACATGAAGAAAATAATCACATTTCTTATTTTTCCTGTGTGAACTGCTAAGAACTGCTTGGGAGTATTGGAACTAACGTGGTATTTACATTCAAATACCTACATGAGAGAACATTTCAAACTAAAAAACTGCTGAAAGACAGTGTGAAATCCTTGTGATCTCAGTCTTCTAACTGGCCTCATTGTCTCCCATCAGTGGCCAAGGTGCAGGCCCTGGGTTTAAAGCAGAACAGGTTAACACTGGTGGTTGATTTTGGTTGTGGCTCTTGCCCATTGATAGCCAAATTTTATCATATTTGATTAAATACAAATTTATTTCAGGGCCTTCCAGGAGATGTGGAGGCAAAGGAAAAAAACACATCCCCATCATCCAGCCCAGGAGTCTCAGGGCTTCCTGCTGACCACAGACAGTGCTGAAGGCTTGGATTCCAACCTCCTGCTCTGCAATGACCAGCCATTCCTGGATTCCCTGGGGGTGGATCTTGCATACCTGCCCTACTACAGAACATCCCACGTCTGGGGCAGCCCACCTTCCCTCACTGCATCATCCCACATCCTCACAGAAGCACAAGAAAGCTCCAAAGAAGGCAAGGCTGACACCAAGCAGGATGAGAAAGTGAGTTATTCAGCCACCTCCACAGGATATTTTCCATACTGAGAAACACATGAAGAGTTTCTTGGCCAACCACCCACATACGGATTATCTGTATGGTTAAATTGGGTTAAATACCTGCAAAGTAGGTGAGATGAACTCCTCTTTACTGGTTCTGACAAGGGTAGGAAGGGAGGAACAGAGGTGGGCATGTCCTACACCAAACTGTTCCTCGAAGTTAGACCCTCAGGGACAAAGTAATGACTTGTGCTCTGAAAATGTGGTGCAGGAGCAGAGCCCTCTGCAAGGAGGAGATACCTGAGGCAGCCCTGGCAAGGTCCCTGTCCCTTCAAACCACCTGTGAACCCCACATGGCTGCTGTGTGGGACACTGTTGGGTCTGACGGGGCCTGTCCCCCTGCTCTGTGTCCCCAGGGGCAGTGCAGTTCCCAGCGTGTCACCCTCTGAGCCCTCAGCTCTTGGTCCTGTTCCTGTGTTTTTTCCAGAGCATCCCACCAAGGCTGGAGTTGAGCAAGAGGGCAATTTCTTCTACAACCTGTGAAAAGCCACCACCCCAGCAGGTGCTGAGAGCCACCACCTCTGAACTCTGCCTGCCCATCACCTCCTTGCCCAGGGGGCTGCCCTGTCTGAACCAGCACCTTCCCTGCAGTGGGTTCTTCCCTTACTACAGGACAGAGGGAGAGATCTGCACTGGGCCAGTTCAAGGAAATGGGCCACGAGGGCTGGAGGCCAGAGAGGGAGGACAAGGAGAAGGGACAGGCTTTTGGAGTCTCAGTACCAGCTGCTTGGTGTGCTGAGAAGAAAGCAGAGGGTTTGTGAACCCCCTGAGTGAATGAGGAGCTCTTGAAACTTATGACATGAAAATCTGCATGAATGGGAAAGAAAAATATTCATTCTCAAACAAAACAAGTGAAAACCCAAACTGTGTAAAGACAACTGAAAGAAGCAGAGCAGGAACTGACTGATCCAGAGAGATCCAAATCAACTGGCTCTAGAGGTGAGGAAGAGAAGTGTTTTTCTGTGGCTAATCCCAAAGGAAAGATGTTCACTCAAGGAGTTTGCAGCAATGGGAAATGGCCAATGGGGGGGAAAAAAGGAAAAAAGGAATTATTTCAATCTAAACTGCTTGGAGGAATTAAGCAGAGACATAATTTCCAGTAGGGATTGGGAAATACATTTCCTTTCCTCCTCACTACAATCCTTCCATTGTTTTACTGGCATCTGTTAGATCTGGTTACTGTGCACAACAGCCATACACAGGAGGAAAAAACCCCCTATTTTTATTTAAATTCTTTGTCAATAAGATTTTTTGAACACATTTCCATTATGTCTGTCTTCATTTCACTTGCACAGTCAGTAATGAAAATCCTCCTGATTACTTTAATATGTGCAACTACGAGATTTCTACAAACATCGGTTTTGACTCTGGAAAATGGGGAATCAGCATCCAGAAACATTTTGGCTTCAGTGAATCTTGACTGATTTACACCAGATGAGGATCTGACCAAAAAAGCTCAGCTTGGTGTTTTCTTTGCAGTTGTGAAATCTTGCAACATCCTCTCCTTGCTGCCAACTGTGTCACCTCCTGGAGACACCTCAGGGGCTGATGAAATGGCTCTCCCCATCCCTGTGCTGTGCACAGGCAACTTCTGCTCCAAACACAGGAGTTTGCTCCAAGCATTTAGTCAGTCTTGGAATGTTTCTGCAATGATCCCACACTGGCATGATGGTGTTTGATAGGCTGGATCTAAATGTCCCAGGGTTATCTATTTTAAGGATCAAAGGAGCAAAACACTCATATTTGGCTATTTCACATCTCCATAGTTAGACCAGTTTTCCCTGTGCTAAGTGAGACAGAGATCCTGCAGCCATGCAAGGTACAGCATGGTTTGGATAATAATTTCTGCCCACACTGCATTTTTGTGTTCTTTGTCCAGCTGGGAATGGGTTTTGGCTGGATGCTGGAAACCAGCAGAGCTCCCAGACTGGAGCGTTGATCCCAACCTCTCTGGAACTGCTCAGGATGAAGTGGGGCCTCACCTCCAGGTTTTTAAAAACCCTGGGTTGAGCCAAGCTGGTGAAAATTCATCCCAGTGTCCATACCCAGCTGTCCCAGCTGTATCCCCACAGCCCCTCGGGGTCATCCTGCACCTTCTCACTGAAAAACGAGTCAGACTCCGGATGAACTAAGTCAGATTGTATGAAACAGCTTCTGCTTTCAAGCACAAAGAAGGCTGAAGTGTTGGGTACATTGAAAGAAAGCCATGCAAAATAGAATGAGATTATCCAAACTCAAGGGATCAGGCAGAGGAGGGAAGGAATTCTGCCTGAAAAGCAGGTGTGGTTTGCTCGGAGAATATTAAATTCAGCATTTCCATAAATTTGGTGTATTAAAATAGTTCAAACTATGTAGCATCAAATCCACGAATCTGCCTGACTTCTACTAGACAGAAAATAGCTGCTTTCTATTGGCTGTATTTGATAATTTATGGGAACAGTGAGCATCAGAAATCAAGGATTTGGGAGATGAGAATATTACAAGCTTTATTCTTATGGATCAGAGAAGCCTAATTTTAATCAAAAGCTGGCAAATATCATATCATATATGTTGCCATCTTGAAATTGGAGCTGAACAAAACTCATTATTTTAATATATTTTCCATACAGCCTTGCTCAGAGGTAAAAAGGAAAGGATGGAGGGCAGTGGTAGAAGCTTCTGTTTCTCTCTAAGGTTTGTGCTGCTTTATTACTTTCCCACATAGTGAACATCCTGTACAGAGGCAGCAAAGGATTTTTCTCAGACTGCTCTGTGGATCAGATTGCTGCCTCAGTGAGCACATCATGTGCCCTCACTCCAAGAGTGGTCCTGGGGAGCCCAAAGTAACAAACAGTTTGGTTCAGTCCTGTGTGCTGATATTTCCTTTCATCTCTCTATTTGAAAAATCCATAATTATTGCCCCAAACCTTCAGTACTCCAATACCAGCAGCCCTGTGGAGTTCCAAAAACAATCTGCAATTACTTTGATGCATGCTGTGTAGTCGTCATTGATCCCCTTTAAGCTTTTAATCTCATGAATTCACAAACTTAATTCATAAGACAAACCAAACAAACCACGGCAAAATAGCCTCTTTAATGACAAAAGTGGTGATGACTGTAGATGTCTTGGGGGATTTCTTATAAAGCAGGTTCTTCTTTCTCAACAGCTGATGTCAGATTTCATTTGGAAAGGGGGGAAAGGACTCAGTCACACTATTTGTTAATCTGTGTACCCCTAAGGAAAAACCTACTTCAAAGTCAATAAAAAGACTCCCAGAGACATGACAAGGCATGGAATTTGTCTCTGAAATCAGGTGCAAGAGAATACCTTCACCAAAACACTTCAGACCTTAAGATCTAGACCCCAAGATTCCTGAAATCAGTAAGAAACCTCCCTCAGCCTCAGCAAGGTGGAGCTTTGGCCTCCAATCTCCCTACCTGGGACAGAGTAGCAGGCTGAAATATTCCTTTTATAAACCTGAACTGCACCAAACGCTGTTTTAGGGAGAAAATGATCTCCCCAGTGTTTAATTGTATTGGTTGCACCCTGCCCCAAGGACTGTGGTTAGCTGAGCTCCCCTTCCTCCCCCAAATCCTTATTGCGTCAATGTGGATGACTTAATAACTTCCCTTTGAACTCCTAGAAACCAGAAACGAAGCTTTTGGCAAGTAGCATTTATCAGAGAGCAGCAGAGCCCAGCAGGAAACAAAGAAGCTTAGGCAGGTCCCTGCCCAGCAATGCCATGGGGAGCAATGGAAGTGAGTCATGAATATGAAACAACTTGGCATCCTTTCAGAGCTGCATTTGTGGGCAGGGATTAGAGAACACCTTGAATGTACAACTCCATGCAAATCCCAGCCCTGGGTGGGCCCAGGGGTGGGGGAACCACACAGCTCTGCTGCTGGGACAGCCTCACCCAGGATTCTGTGCTTTGCCCAGGCAGTTTGGGAAGCACATCAGAGAGGAGGACCCGTGTCCTGCAGAGCAGGGCTGGGTTGAAGGCAGTGCCTGAGGGCTGTGCTGAGTGCTAATCATGAGCATTGGACACATGGAACACCTGGAAATACAAAGGAATGGAGAAGCAAGGGATGGATGGAAGCTCCAGTGATCCACAGGGATGCTGGTGCAACAGGAGGGAAGCAGCTGTGCTTCTGCCACACCTGGGCCCTCAAATGGATTTCATTAGTCTGTCCTGACACTCAGACATGTATCTGGATCTACCTAGAGCTGTATCCCAGTGCTCACCAGCACAAATGTGTTTGGATCCCAAGTGAGGTACCTGCCCAGAGCAAGTGTTCCCAAAAACATGAAGAGAAAAGCTGGGCTGGGGTGAAGTCACAGGCTGGACCTGTGTGCAATCCTTTCTTGGATACAGGTGGGGAGGGATGATGACAAAGCAAACAGCCCCCTGACCTGTGTGATCCCCCATAAATCCATCTGTCCCCACCCCAGTGCTACCAGTTCCTGGTAACTCCCCCCAGGTTCCCAGGCTGCTGGGGACACAAAAGCCTTTCCCAGGAAAACAAGTGATGGGATTTGCAGGTGTGGGCAAGGCAGAAACACCAGCACCTGATCCAAGTTCTGCAGCCTTTGACTTCTGCAGCAATCATTAGAGTCTCACAGGTGGCAAAATGCATGTGCTGTGGATTTCAGTGAGCAGCCTTTTGTCAAGGCCGGTGTCCCTGGGCCAGTTCCTGCTACCGGCAAATGCAAGCAGGGAAATGCATTCCCCAGGACAGCTGTACATCAGGATCACCTGAGCTGTGGACTCCTCCAAACTCATGTTTGAAATACACACACTGTGCAGGGAAATGACTGTGCTTCTGCTTGTCTGGGCACCTACCTCTGGGCAGGAGGAGGAACTTCTGTACTGGGAAGGTGAGTGGGCATTGGAAGAGGCTGCCCAGAGAGGCTGTGGAGTTTCCTTCCCTGGAAACACCCAAAAGCCACCTGGACACAATCCTCAGGAATGTGGTCTGGGGGATCCTGCCTGAGCAGGGAGGTTGGACTAACTGAGCTCCAATAGTCCTTTCTCACATGAACCATTCCTTGATTCTTGTGCATCAGTCACTGGAGTGGGCACAGAACCTGCAGGGCCATTGCCTGTGGTCTGGGGGAAACTGGGGCACCTTCTTGTGATATTAGATGAGAAAAAGGTCCTGCCAAAGCCTAGGGTGGCACACAGCTGCTTCTGCTGCAATTACACCAAGGAATAAGCACACTCCATGATGTCTTCTACTGGGCAAAATTAGCAAAGGCAAGCAGAGAAAATGGAAATTCTTGCTGGAGGAAGGGCTGAAGGAAAGTGGCACCACAAGCAATGCAAAGGGAGTGTGGTGGAGAATGAAGGCTTAAGCTTGCCTGGCTGACCAGAGCTGTGAAAATAGACACCAGCCTGCCTGGGAGGAGGCAGTGGCCTCCTTCCCACTCCAAAACTCTGCAGTGGCTGAGACATCAAACCCCCAGCACAATATGAACCTGAACAATAGGGTCTGACAGCTGCAGAGTGTTTGAGCAACACCTCAGATGGGGAAGGTTGTGAAATCCTCCCTATCCCACTGGAGCTGCAGCTTTTCCTGGTTGCTGTGGCTGGATTTTCCCTGGACAGTGGAGTTACTGACAGTGTGGGGTGAGCACAGCTCCCACCAGCAGAGGAGAAGCAGAGGGAAGGAATCATCCAGCAATACCTTAGCCCAGAGATTGTGCCCCTGGTCCTTCCTGGTCCATCACACCCTTCCAGGGACCAACACTCGCCCAGAGCCACCAAGCTTTGGCTCTGCTCCCTAAATATGTCCCTCTGGCAGCTCATTCTCTCATGGCACCCTCACAAATGGGTGCTCTGGGTCAAGGTGATGGGGTCTCACTCTGAGCAGCTGCCCTGTTAGCACCCGATGCTGGCTAATAATAATGACTAATGAATCTTAATCTTTCTGTCCCAATTCCCTTTCATTAATCTTTATATCTGGCAGATGTACCCCCAAGGGGGAACTTGAGCTGCTAAGTATTAGTCTGCTATGTGCAGCTGGTATTTTCTCCAGAAACTTTGAGGACATTCTTCTAAACAGCAAATTATGTGCAATTTTATTTCCAATTGTTAACACTGTCATGTGTCAGCGTGGAGAAGAATGTTTATTTTAGGCCTCCTTGTTTGATAAAACAAAAAAAATACTCTCTCTTAAATACCAACATTTCCAGGAAAGAAGAATCTGGTGTAAAGGAATGATTACACACTTAACAACTGGCATTATCACAGAGGTCAAGCTCAGCTATGGAAGCACCATCGAACCTCCTAATTACAGCAGGGTGTAATTTAAGGGCATCTTTAGCAGCCAGTGATTTTAGACGTGTGCCATTTGCCAGTTGGATGTATGTGTTCAGCTGCTAAAAAAAAAAATAAAAGTCTTGTGAAGCACTTTTGGAAGCACAAACATTCAATTAAATGATCTAAGTTGAGTCCTTGTAATTGGGCTGAAGTCTGTTTATAACTAGTTCATAATACAGCATCATTAGTCAAATGATTAATTGGTAATTGCTCTAGGAAAACAAATTAATCACAGTGTTCCCAAATCATGCTCCTCTCTCTACACCACTGCAAACCATTTGGCTCTGCTCTGTGGTTGTCTTGATTTATTTCTAGTTATCCATCGACGTCCTGGTTATTAAACTGGGAGGAATCTCCTCCCAGCTCTCAGCAATGCACTTTCAGCTGCAGCCACAGGCAGCATCAAAAGCATTTTCCATTTTTTTCAACATTTTATGACCCTCCCCAGACATGCCTGAACCTTGGCTGGCTGGATATGATTTTTTTGATGGGGCTCTCACTTGAAAGTAGGAACGTGAATCTTGTGATTATGTTCATGTAAAGACCGAGAAAATCAGCAGATGAGGATGGGAAATACAGTCAGCCTTTGTGCCTGAAACTTTCCTCAGCTCACAGAGCCTTCCACCTTAGAGGCAGAGCTTCCAAAATGATTTATTAAACCATGTGGGCACAGGGAAAGCACAAACAGGTTGTATGTGGGGGAAAAAAATAAAATAAAATAGCTGCCTCTGCAGTTGTGAGTTTTCTTCAGGAGTTGGTGGAAATGCTCTGGTGTCTGGGAAACAGCTCAGCATGTCCAGCCCAGGGAGGGACCTGAGATCACCCTCACAAGGGTCTGGGGACAGCAATGGGCAGCTTCACAGTCAAAACAGCCTTAAAGTAGAATAATTGAGGTTGGAAAAGCCCTCTAAAATCCTGGAGTCCAACCATTAACCAGCACTGCCAAGCCATGTCTGTAAGTGCCACATCTACGTGTCTTCTAAATCCCTCCAAGGTCGGTGACTCTCCCACTTCCCAAGGGGGTCTGTTCCAATGCAGCTTCCAGGTTTGGGTCACCCTGACTAAAGAAAGCAGCAAGAAGCTGTGGGGTAATAAAACAAGCTGAAAGTTTCTGCTTGTCCTCACGAACAGCAGGTCTGGACTCGTTTTTTATTTGACTCTTCACAGTTTTTCCCCTGAGCAGCCTCAGTGGATGGAGTGGGATGATCTTGGGATAATTTGGTAACAAGCCTTCTGACGTTTCTTCCAAGTCTGTCACTGGGAGCATTTTTTCCCTCCTGTCTTTCTTTTTTGCCCTTTTATAATCAAAATGGTGTGGTTTGAAGGCAGGGCTGATGGGCTGGGTACCACATGCCCTGGTGGGAGGGTGCTGAGCCTGCAAACAGGAGCTTTCTGCCTCCTCCTTGCACAGCCCCAGCCTGCCCCTGGCAGAATTCTCACTCCCCCAGTGCCTTTTTCTCCCCACATCTCACACAACAGCAGCAACAAAATTTCAGCCAGCTTTGGACTGACTCCTCTGATGTTGCTCATCTTGATAGGGATAAGCAGAAAGCCAGAAAAATGATGCTGAACTACTGTGTAAAAACAAATGAACAAAAAACAACCCAGAAAACCCGAACAGGTGAAAATATTCCATCTGTGAAAATGTCACAGACTCAACTTGAAAGGGCACCACCACCTTTGGCCCGTTCAGACCAGTCTGTTGGCTGCATCTGTTATCTGGCACCTGGGTGTTCTCACTGAATGGAAAATAATGGCATAGGTGATGAGCCAAATGCTGAAAATCACGGTCCTCAAGGTGGCCTGGAGACGTGGGAGAGCTGCAGCAGCTTCACTGGAGAGGCAGGATTAGAGGGAACCCAAGAGTAACCACGAGCAAAACCATGGCAGGAATTTTAGTTGCAGCAAACAGCTTTTTAAACCATTGTGTAGCTGATGATGGGCAAGGCATAAGCATTTAATGCTGAAATGAAATGGATTTAAAAGTCATCAAGAAAAAATTTTGTCAGCTGCTGAGGGCTGTGAAAGCTGCTCAGGATGTCCCATGGCTGGAGAGGGCTTGTGGTCCCCACCATCACCTGCCACCCACCACCCTGTCCTCATCCCTGCCCCATCCTGGTGTCCCCTGCAAGCACCACAGGGAAACCTGTCTCATGCTTCCCTGAATTAAGGAATATCAAAGGAAAGGGCAGAAGGCAGCATTTGGCAGTGGGAGCACAGCCTGGTTTTATCATTATTTAGGGCAAGAATCTGCCTTTGAAACCAGTAAATGAATTCTAGAATCAAACCAGAAGAGTGAATTACTGAGTGCTGAGATGTGATGCTGCAGCTCTCAGCCCCAGGGGTGGCACTGACACAGCCCAGCTGGGCCTGGACTGTTGCCCACAAACAATTGAACATTTTTAGGTGGGTAAAACAAAGAGCAACTGGTGTTGTCACTGGGAATGAAATTAAAATGTTGGGAAAGGACAAAGATTCTTAGGATGACAGTAAAGGATTATTTTTATACCTCACCAGTGCAGGGAGGCCAAGTTGTGGTTTTCTCATCATCAGATTAAAAAGAAATAAGGATATTCATCCTTTCTCCACAGCAAGAAAAATACAACTTGTGTGAAGCACTTTGATCCTCCCTGCTCTGCTCCAAGAAATCAGCCTGGTCTCATCAACCCCCCATCTCTGGCTTTATACCCCTCAAACACACTGGTCTGGGGACACCCTGACCCAGACAGGAGCTGCAAGACCCTGCTGTGCTCCGTATCAAACCTGGACAGTGTTTTTTCCAAGGTACCAGCTCCAGGCACCTGGATGGGATGCGGAAATAGGACACGGATTTTCTCTGCCATACTCAGTTAAAGTCTCCAGGTGGGGTGTGCAGAGCCTGGACTGACATCCCAACAGGAAAATCCTTTCATACCCCCCTGAACGACACAGGTTCCCTCCTGCTCTGCAGAGTCCCCTGTACTGCAGCTTAACAGCACCCTCTGCAGCCACCCCGGCAGCCAAGGCTGCAAAGAAACCTTCGGAGGAGCATTTCAATCCATCTTCCCCTGTAAATGCCAGACTGTTGCTTTTGGCTTCTCGTTAATTTAAGAGAAACTTGGCAGTTGTGGCTTCAGCTTGATGTAAAGCCCATCAGACATTTAGTCCTTCCTCCCTGCCTGGCAGATCGAGGCTTCAGCTGGGGCTCATCCACGATGAGCCCAGGATGCTCCAGCAGCTGTGCCCAGAGTCCAGCCATGGACCAGGACCAAAGCATCCTGGAGCAAAGTCAGCTACAGCAATCAGTGCTTTGAAGATCCAGGCAAACTCTGAAATGTTTCATTTCCTTTGCCAGTGCCTGCTTGGAGACAAACTGATAAAAGAATTCCAGTTAACCACAAGCAAATACAGTGTTGTTTTGCAGGATAAAGGGAATATATGTTATCCTAAAACAAAGAGTAAGATTACACCATTGTTGCAATTCAGCATTCAAGCAATTTTATATGATTGTATAGAGCTGGAAAAATCTTCAGCTGCCAGGCTAAAAGAGACTCTCAGCTGAACGACTAAAACACAAATTTCTCTTCCCCAGTGCCTTGGGATGACTGTGTGTGTTTTCTGACAGAGACTGATGCACCGAATGGGGAGTAAAGCAGAGATCTGGAGGGAGGGCAGGCAGAGAACTCCTCCAAAAACACCGGCAAGAGGCATTTCTAGGCTGGGTACTTTATCCCGTTTCCTTTTGGTGGCACTGTCTGCCCGAGTATCACCAGCCATCAGCCGCAGGTTGAAACCCCTCCTTGGGGGTCTGGCTCCTCCAGGCACCAAAATCCAGCTCTTGGTGCTGTGAGAAATGTATTTCCAGCAACTTATTTCTGCTGCTTTCACAGGTTTGGGAGGAAAGATGCAATGAGGGACATACTCAGCATTGCACTGGGACAAATATCCTCTGGGCTGGTCCAGGCTGGACCTGGAGGGTTTGTGGTAGCTGAGTGTTTGTTGTTTGAAAATCAAGTTTAAATGAAATCAGGGGTTAATACTGTTTTTATTGCTCTTTCTACCTGTCTCATCCACTGTTTAGTTTAGTTGCTTCAGTGCCCCAACCCTCTCTCCATGGCTGTTCCAGCACCAGTTTGTAGTTTGCTGGTCTTCACTTTTGCTGCCTTAGTTATTCTGTTCATAATTAACTCATTAATGCTCTGCATGTCAGTGTTGGGCTCTAGAGTTCATCGAGATTAACAGACGGGTGAGGCAGAGAGGTACCTCTCAGAGCTTTGGTTTCAAGTGGGTCTGCAAATTGGAGAGCAATGTAGCAGTTTCCATTTCAAACACAAGTCACATCTTTCCTAACTCTGGATCTGAAACTTTAAACACGTGTTTACATTTTATATAGGCAGTTAAATGCCACCCTGATGCAGACCTTGGAAGCCAAGCAGGGGCAGCCCTGGTTAGTACTGGGGAGACCATCCATCCATCCATCCATCCATCCATCCATCCATCCATCCATCCATCCATCCAAGATGAACACAAAATTCTTCCTATAGACCCCAGAGTGAGTTAATGCAGCCTAAATAGGACATTGTGAGCAGGGAATGAGTGAGACTGAACACGAACAAAAGGATGTTTCTCCATTCACACAAATGAGAAACTGTCTCTCTCTGCTCATTTAATCAAATGGTTGCCCACAAAGCAGTGGTGTTTGCTTCTCTCATGTGAATTTTCCTGCAGCTTTCAAGCACCCTGATTACTATTTGCAACTTCTAAGATCTCCATTTAACTGTCCTGTTTGCCATTCTCCTTCCTGGTGTTATTGATTGCAGAAGTGTTTCCAGGCAAACGGGGTGTTCACCTTGAAAAATCAGCCTGCTCCTCTTTCCCGTATGACGAGTGTCTATCCCAGCCCAGCAACCTAAAAAAAAATCACTGTCAAGGTGATAATGTGTGATGGTCAGATTTGAAGTATTTTTGGGTTCAGAAGGAGAGTTTGGGCAGCCTGGGCAGAGGTTTTGCTTTCCACCACAAGCAGGCTGGAGGGCAGCAAATGCACCATCTCCCCTGCAGCTGTCTGAGAGCTTTGGCCTGGCAGTTCCAGATGCTTTGTTGACAGAATATGGAGCTCCCTGAGCTTGCAAATTGCTTGTATCCTAGAGATATTCCTGTTTAACCATGAAGAAAACCTCCTATCTGCTCAGCCATCCTTTCTGCATGGTCTAGTTCCCTCTGTGAAAGCATGGAGGGTCTGACACCTATGAGAGCAGGTCCCAAGAACCAACACTTCCTAGAGAGGTCCAAGAAAGTGATTTTCCCATGACTGTCACATTGCTATTCCAGCAGCACACCTTGGACTGTTAAATTCTGCTCTGGATGAACATCAGCCCATCTCTTGATCTTCTCTTTGGCAGCTCTCTTTGTTATCTGCCTGTAGCATAACTGATATTAAATGGTGGTGCTGGTGAAAGTGTCCCTGAAGCGCACCTTGAAGGGAGCCTGCAAGAAAGATGGAGAGAAACTTTTTACCAGGGTGTGTTTTACAAGGGAGTGACAGGACAAGGGGGAATGGCTTCATACTGAGAGAAGAGGTTTAGATTAGATGTTAGGAAGAAATTATTTCCTGTGAGGGTGGTGAAGCACCAGAACATGTTGACTAGAGAAACTGTGGATGCACATCCATGGGAGGTTGGTTGGACTGGGCTGGGAACAACCTGGGCTAGAGGAAGGTGTCCCCATGGAAGGCGGTTGGAACTGGAGGAGTTTTAAGGTCCCTTCCAACCCAAACCATTCTGTCATTCTGTGGTATGACCCTGAGGTCTGGTGGGGCTGAGTTGGCAGCTGTTGAGGGAACAGTCAAAGCTCAGAAACTTGTTCATGGCTTTGAGCAAAGTGCTCCACTCAGGCTCATTGGCAGTGTAACCACATGTTGCCTGACCAGCTGCCTCTGCCAGGAAACTTCCTGCTCTTTCAAGGTCTTATCAATAGATGCTGTATGGAAAATGAACCTGGGGGATGGGAACAGGGAACATGAGTCACAGCTGGTTGTCTCCTCCCAAAAGGGCAGAGAAAAACACCTTTTCTGCCATACTGCAGCTGGTTTTACAGCATTTCTCTGCTCTCAGCTTCAAGCATGTCCCTGCTGAGCTGGCTCCTCTCAGCCAAAACCTCCCCAGCTGGTGGGAGGATCAGCCTTGCCTGGGTGGGAGTGTGGCTGCAGCCCACCAGGCTCCAGATACTGCTGCTTCTCCTGCTCTCCAGAAACAGTGGCAGAGGAAGACCTTGGTATGGCAGACAGGTCATGGAAGCAAAGATGTTGGATGGTGCTTGGGAGCTGCTCATGGAATTCTTGTCCTGACTGCTGCCTGATGCTCAGGGGGTATGTTAGATGTAACTGGGAAATGTCCTGGTCTCCTAGGATGAGGGCAGCCAGTCCCAGGAGGTCTGTCCAGCACTCTGGAACTGCATCAGCCAGGTCCTGCCTGTAGGTCTGGAGATGTATCTTCTCATGGGACATCAGCTACTTCAGCCATTTGTCAGAGGTGTTCCCTAGATGCAAAAAATAGTGGATAAGATGTAGAGAGATATAGATATGAATTAGATATAGATGATCTATAGAGAAAGATATATAGATATAGATAAAAAGATAGCTAATGAAAAAACCAGAGGATTCTCTTCACTGCTTAATTCTTCCTGGAATGCTGCTCCTCCAGTAAAACCTCCCCAGGTCCTGGGTAAGGAAGGGCAGAGAAGAGCTGCACAGCCATTCATAGTGGGGCCCTCCATGCCTGTTTCTGGTGTTTTTGTAGCCTCTAATTCCTCTTCCACTCACATTCCTGCAGAGCAGGAACTCATGTTTTGCTGCCCACAGAAACAGGCTTCTTCAGTAGCTCCTGCAGGGGAAAACTATTTCTGCTATGTGGCCCCTGACATGTCTTCCCACAGAAGGGTAGATCTGTCTGGTTGCTGTAGCCATGAAGTTGACCTTTTATCTCTACTTATACATTGCTTCATGCTGTTTGTACATTGCTTTTTAATTTATTGGGCTCTGCTCCTGTAACTCAGTCCCTCAAAGAGACACCAAGTGTTAGACCCTGCTGACCAGTGACTCTGGTTGCAGCAGTGAGGTTTAAGGGCATTTTACTTGTATCCTGTACAGCAGCTTGAGCCATTATATGTCACTAACAGGTTAATATTTAAAGGGACCTTATCCCTGGATCAGCTGTCTTTCCAGGGAAATGCATCCCAGCCCAGAAATTGTTTACAGATGGGTAGGAAATTCATAATCCCTCTTTATCTCTGACATACTCGGTCCCTGCTAAGCTGATTCTTTAATTCCCAGAGTGGTTAAATGGGAATCCACCATGAGTTCCTGAGCCTGCTGGGCCCAGTTCCTGTACTACAATGCTGTCCCAGAGAAAATACAAAGCTCTGGGTATGACAGTGGGAAATTTCTTCCCTTTTATCAGTAGCATTATAAACCTATTGTGGAAGGGATGTAAACTGCTCAAAGGAGTGTGGCACTGTGAAGAACAGTGGGTTTGTCAGCAAGGAGGAGGCAGAATCAGGAGTGCTCAGATGTCACAATCTCCCTGTTCCCTCCCTGGGCAGGAGGAAGAGGATTCCTCATCCATAATCCAAACCACACTCATCTCCCTTTACCCAGCACTTGAGAGTGGCTGCAAGCCCAGGCTGGGATTCAGAACAGCAGAAAGGATGGATTCCTTCCTAGTTTTCCATATGGCACCAGTAAAAGGAGACCCCCTGTCAGCTGGGAGGTGGAGCTGTACACAAAGGTCTCAGCAAACAGCACTGTATCCGATACTGCTGGGAGGAGATAAGAGCAAAGAGCCTCAGCCCATGGGCAGGATGTGGCACCATGCTGGAAACTACACTGGAGTGCCAAGATGCCCTTGCTGGTGCCAGCCACTGCCCCAAAGTAGCTTTGCTTTGGTGGTTCCATCTCACTCCAGTATAAGAGCTGTTTGGCAAAATCATGGGATCATAGAATCCTGGAATGGTTTGGGTTGGAAAGGACCTCAGAGCTCCCCCAGTTCCAACATCCCTGACCCCTTCCACTAGACCAGACACCCCTCAGAGCAGCAGCACAGATTCACCTGTGCATAACCAGACAGGCCTGGAAACAGCTCTCTGTTCCCACTCCACAGCTGGCAGAAAGGATAACCTCTCCTTTGGAGCTGCAGCCACTACACTTCAGGGGCAGACACACCCTCCCAACCCACCGAGGAGTACTGAGGGGCTGGGGGAGCAGAACCACCCCACACTTGCACACAGGTCCCTGCCCGTGCTAGGCTGCTCTGTAGGTCTGTGGGCACTGCCAAAGTCAAGAGCCATGAGTGTCCTGCACCCCCTTGTCTGCAAGGGCATTTCTGCTCGGCTCTGCCCATCCCATCTCTGAGGGCGTCTCTGCTCAGCTCTGCCCATCCCATCTCTGCGGGCGTCTCTGCTCAGCTCTGCCCATCCCATCTCTGAGGGCGTCTCTGCTCAGCTCTGCCCATCCCATCTCTGAGGGCGTCTCTGCTCGGCTCTGCCCATCCCATCTCCGAGGGCATCTCTGCTCAGCACTGCCCATCCCATCTCTGAGGGCGTCTCTGCTCAGCTCTGCCCATCCCATCTCTGAGGGCATCTCTGCTCAGCTCTGCCCATCCCATCTCTGAGGGCGTCTCTGCTCAGCACTGCCCATCCCATCTCTGAGGGCGTCTCTGCGCAGCTCTGCCCATCCCATCTCTGAGGGCGTCTCTGCTCAGCTCTGCCCATCCCATCTCTGAGGGCGTCTCTGCTCGGCTCTGCCCATCCCATCTCTGAGGGCGCCTCTGCTCGGCTCTGCCCATCCCATCTCCGAGGGCATCTCTGCTCAGCACTGCCCATCCCATCTCTGAGGGCGTCTCTGCTCAGCTCTGCCCATCCCATCTCCGAGGGCGTCTCTGCTCAGCTCTGCCCATCCCGTCTCTGCCTCCCTCCTCCAGGCTGGTTGCTGTTCACAGTAAACTCTCCATAACTCTTGGTTTCCATTCCTGTTTCAGCATTGCACAGAGACCATGTCCAGTATTCCCCCTGACTTAGCAGATGTGCCGAATTTGGCGTGGAAATGTGTACTCATAGTTAAAGAGAATTCATGATTAATGATTAATGCTGCTGTCTGAATAATTACCTCATTCAGCCAGCTTTTCTTCTGGCGTTGCAAGAACACATGCATGAAAAATGAGGACAAAATTCTTTTTTTTTTTTTGTTACTGTATATATGGAATAACATTTCTTCTAACAGGGAGAAAGGGAATTCATTGGAGAAAACAAAAAACTGACAAATTTTCACAGTGCTTGTGCACACACGTTCCCTCCAACATTTATCCGGGACCACAGTCCCACCCAAAATCCATTAGAGACCTGGTGTTTGAGGAAAACTCTCCTCATGAAGAATGCACATTATTACAGGCATTGAAAAATCTCAAGTTTCAGGTGTAGATTATCTGAGCTGATAACCATGCAGGCAATATCAAATTTCTATAAGCAATTTCTAGACAAAAACTCCCTTCAGCCAGCTGGGTGATAAGGTTTCCTGTGCATAAGTGCATGAACATAAGGGAACATTGTTTTAAGATCTTTTTGTGAAATATATTAACTTATCAATGGAAATTAAAATAGCAATTATTTAAGGAATTTCTTGCTCACGGACTATTTTATGTAGTTACCAGAATATACAGACAAAATACATTTCAGCAAACCCCATCTGGTATCGCTTGAAGACAATGCAGCAAACCTGAGGCCAATCTTTTCAGAAAGCCTCCAAAGCCCATCCAAGGAACTGCTGACTGAAGACACTTTGCCTAGACAGACTTTGGGCTGTAGCATAAACCACAGGCAGATTTGAAAGTGCCACATAGGAGGCACAACAGCCAGGCTGGGCTCAAGGTCAGGTGTTCACCATTCAAGAAAGAGAGCCCAGCCTTCTGTGTTAATCAGAAAGGTGTGTTGGGAATTCCCAGAAAAGCGTTTGAGATCGAAACTGAAAGTATCTTTATGCTGCTGTGTCTGGTTCTTTCCTATCACTTGTGGTTCTGGCTGCACAGTTCAAAGGCTTTAAACAAAAATAATTTAGGAGGGTAAAAACGGCCCTCTTGCCTGAAAGGGGAATAAAACAGAACTGAGGTTTTGACTCTGGGAAACACAGGATGGAGAGTGAAGTGGGTAATAGATGTATTAGGAAATTGTGAATGCTGTGTAGAAGGAATGGGGTAGGGGGCAAGTGTTCATTGCTTGCCAAAATACAGAAATTGGGGGTATCTCTGGAAAAGATAATACAGAAATTGGGGAGGTATCTCCTGAAAAGGTAACACAGAAATTGGAGGTATCTCCTTAAAAGATAACGCAGAAATTTGGGGGTATCTCCTGAAAAGATAATACAGAAATTGGGGGTATCACTTGAGAGGATGAGGCAGTGGGACTTCAGCGAAGCCAACAGAGATGTTTTTCAGTTGATTAAGGCTGTTACAGCCTTTATCTCTCGACTTACATCTTTAATTTGCGAGTTTCCATCATACTCCCCAGATCCTCGGGTTTTTCCCAGTGTCCCCCCGCCGCTTGCCCGGGGAGCGATGCTGCTCCTGCCGCCCCTGGGCGCGACCACCCCCGGCGTGAAGAGCAGCCCCTGTGCCCCCCATGCCCTGCTGGATGGGCACCGACGCTGCCCCCGCCGTCCCCCCCGGGCCCCGCACGACCCTCCCCGCCCCTGCCGGGCGGTGTCTCCGGCGCTTTTAAGCTGCGGGTGCGTGATGTCACAGCGGTGGAAGCACCGGGCAGAGCGCGGGGATCCCGCACCGCTGCGCGGCCGCCGGGGACCCCCTGAGAGCCGGGACCCACCCTGAGCGCCGGGGAGGACCCCCTGAGAGCCGGGCCCGGCCCTGCGGAGCAGCATGGGGAGCTTCCAACTGCAGGACTTCGTGGCGGGCTTGGTGGGCGGTGAGTGATGCCGTGGGGGGAGTGGGGAGGCAGCGAAGGGGGAGCGGCGGTCGAGCCTGGGGATAAACCCCCCCGTGTCACCGCCGTCTCCCACGGTTTGCTTTGCTTTACTTCAGCTCAGAAGTGCCGTTTTAATGCCGTTTCCACGGGCGGGATAATTAAAAGTANCCCTTGCAACACCCCCAAGCCCCGGCTGCCTGCAGAGCCCCCCGCACACCCCCAGGCCCCCGCGGCTCTCCCGTCCGTGTCCCGGTGCCTAGAAGCGCTGTGGGGCTCGCAGCTCTTCCGAGGTGCCCCGGCCCCCCATCCCCGGGAGCGGCACCGCCGGGCTCTGTCCCCGCTGCGGCACCGGAGGGATGGCCAGGTCAGGGATCGATAGAGTCTGCTGGGAATGCCGATGGCAAACGCCGGGAGACAAGTACTAGAAAGGAAGAGAAACACAGTGACCCGTAGAGGTGCCAGTAATGGGACGTGTTTTACGAAACTGAGATGCCCACTGAGCTTCCCAGCCAAGGGTGCCCAGCTCTGCTGCCCCGCTCCCAGGCTGGGCTGCGGCAGGGCAGAAGGTCCATCGTGACAGCAGTAAACCTCTGCCCAGGTGACCTCCCTAGTGCCAGGCACAGGAAAGTGGTGTGAGGTGGTCACAGGTGACCTCCCAGACGGTGTTAGTAAGTTGGTTGACTTTAAAAAACCCAGAACCTGTGCCAAAATTTTATGTGAGCAGCTCATTTTTTGGATCTCTGTAGACCATCAGTCTGCCCCGCCCCACTGACCTGTGTTGTTGCTGCACATCCCCAGGAATGGGACAGGATGTCCTGGGGGTTGAACAGCCACCAGCACTCAGCAGTGGTGGCAGCTGACAGTTTCCACAGATTGTTTCGGGTGCAGGAGGAGAGGGAACATTGCAGAACACATTTTTGAATGAAGTCATAACATATTGGCCAAGGACATGACACTCTTTTCAGTACAAATCCATTATGAGTGAGAAATTTCATGTAAGTCTCCAAAGGACTTGTGGGCACTGGTTTGCACAGAGACTTACTGATAGGAAGCTTCACAAATTACCCACCATCTCCACAAACCCTATAAACTGCCAGTGTTGTTTGCAATCAACACACAAAACCATATCCTGACCATGGCACACAGGTTGTTCCATTCTTCTGGAGAAGAGGGAAACCAGACTGTGCTGTGTCCTGCCACAAGAGCCCCTGGCAGCGAGCAGCGTGGGTAGGTGGGCAGATGGTGAGAGAGAATGGGCCAGTTTCTCCCCAGAGAACCATCAGGAATGAGGCTGGATGGAACTGTAGAGATCTAGACAGAGTGGGATCCTCTTTGTCTGAATCATTCCTGACAGCTACCTCTATAAACTTCTATAAACCAGCAAAGGATAAAGGGTTGACAGGTCCCATCAGCAGTCAGCTATGGGACACTTCTCTCTGAGCCAGGAGAAAGCATTTCCTTGTGTCTAAATAGAATCCCACCATTCTGAGGCTAAAAGTTTGTGTGAGCTTAGAGGACTTGCAAGAGGGGCTGGTCATGGACAGGACACAGAAACACAACACCTCCTTCTCTTGCTCGGATGCCTTTGAGATGTAAAGCTGATGGAGTCCAGAAGAGCTCACACAGAAAGATGTGGAAGTGTTTCTGCTCTGCTTTTACATTTTCCTATGTTGGTCATTGCTCTGGCTGGGCCCCTTACAATTGTTCCTATGGAAGTCTCTTCTCCTTCCCTATAAACCCACCACATCCTATTCTGTCACAAAAGCTTCTTCAGTGTTTTGTGTGACACTTTGCTTCCCTCCCCAGGAATTGCCAGCGTGGTTGTGGGCCATCCCCTGGACACGGTCAAGGTAAAACACTTTGAACTGTGCTCTCCTGTCACCACTGAGTCACTCTCTCTAGATAATGCCCCAAAGGACCTTCACTGACCCCAGGGGTGAATTTAGCCAGGGTAGAAATGTTTTCCTCGACTTTCCTCCTCTCCAATGCTCATTTTGAATGGGAAACTAAAAGAACTTGCTGGTAATAGGTGAGTTCCTCTGCAGAGCATTAATGCTGAAAATTAAACCTGGCCTTACTTTATATGTGGTTCACTGAACAGCCCTGCCAGTGTTTCACTGAACTTTGCCACAGGCAAGTATTCAAAGGGCAGTGAGGGAACTGTATTTGTTTTGCTGCAGGCAGGTTTTTATGTGTTTTCCTGGTGCTGGCAATGCTGGAGGGACAGAGCGCTGCAATTGTTATCCCAGGCCATATATGTATTTTGGATTCCTGCAAGACAATGATTCCTCAGAGGGGAGGATTTAGAGAAGTAAGAAGGTATTGGTCAGCATGATGCAGACAAGCCCATGCACACATCAATGCATCGTGACTCAACCAAGTTGACCATCCCTATTGACGCAGAGATAGAGAAGATGATCCTGTTTCTTTCTGTTTTGTACAGGCATTTCTGGGCAGCTTTCATCACTTCAGCTGCTCTGCCCATGTTGGGGTAGTTCAGCCTGGAGAAAAGAAGGCTCCAAAGAGATCTTATTGTGGCCTTCCAGTGCTTGAAAGGGGCCTCTAACAAAGACTTTTTAGCAGGTCTGTTGCAATAGGACAAGGGGTAATGGTTTTAAACTGAAAGAGAAGGGGGTTAGATTATATGTAAGGAATAAGTTTTATACAGCGAGGGTGGTAAAACACTGGCACAGGTTGCTCAGAAAGGTGAGGGGATGCCCCATTTCTGGAAACATCCAAGGGCAGGTTGGACAGGGCTCTGAGCAAGCTGGCCTAGCTGGAGATGTCCCTGCTCACTGCAGACAGGCTGGACCTTAAAAGATCCCTTCCAATCCAAGCTACTCTATGATTCCATGAGCTTCTGTGCCCTGATCTGGTTCCAGCCTGGTTGCTGGCATCAGGCAGGGCTGCCACTTGTGGCAAACTCAAAAGCCACTGGTCTTGTCTGCACCTGGAAGACCTTTGGAGGGTGGTGGGGAGGAGGCAGGGTCCAGCATGGTCCACACCACATCCCTCCCCAGCCATCACAGCCACCCCCTCACACACTGCAGGGTCTCCTGGGATCAGCCCTATCCCTCCTGAGCTGCTGAGGTGGTGCCAGCCCGGGTGCATCACTGTGCAAAGATGGGTGCACACCCCACACAGGAGGAGCCACGAGGCTGCTCACACCACCCCAGCCACGGGCAGGGCACGGGCAAGCTCTGCCCAGGGCTGCCATGGCAATGCCCATCTCAGGCTGGTGGTCACAGTGTCCTTGCCAGGTTTGGGGGAGTTTGGCTACAAGGATCCTGCTGGTAAACATTGAGTTTCTGGATGCTAAGAAAGAGCAAACCCATTCTTCAGTGCTTATAAAGATAACTGTCAGGTTGCTTTTGCCTTAGGAATGCCAAGTAGGCAGACTTGCTATCTCGCCAAATTTGGGGCCAGAATAGTGGAAAGGAGAGTTTTTACACAGCACTAAGCCAGCAAAGGGGCTGCTCAGTAGAATCTGCAGCTTCCAGGGGATGTGGGGGGGGGTCCTTGCCCACGTGGAGGAGGAGGCAGGACAAAACATAAGCCTGGGTGGGGTACGTGGTACCCACAGCACAATTCCCATCCAGCAGCTTCCTCCTTCAGCCTCCCCTTCCCAGCACTGCAGCTTCCATCAAACCCCAACAGCTGTTTTTTCCCCCAGTTTCCTCACAAAACTCTGAAAGTTCTGCCTCTACTCACTTTTCATCCTCCCCATTGCATTCATTTCCCCAGAACTTCCTTCAGCTTCTGGGTGTCATCCAAGGGCCCTGTCAAATCAAACATAAAAAGGAGACTTTTCCAGAGGAATATCCCTACTGGTAGCAGTTGACTTTAGCAGAGATGCCAGCAGGGATTTCAGCACCGGGTGTTAACAGATTAGCTAACGAGTGTGTGTGCAAGAAGGCAGTTGTGAGGACACTCAGTTGCCCTCAGTTACTCAAAAAACATATTAACTTGAACCTCTAAACACCTGGTTACTGTGTAAAAGGAAAAAAACCAAGCTCATGGACGCAAAGTGGAAATGCCTGGGTTGAGTGTTCAGATGAAGCCAGGAGGGAGCTCAGGGCTGGGCACTGTGGTCACCCTGTCCTGGGCTGCAGCCACATCCCTGCTGGTGTCCCCCAGCCCCATTTACCTCAGTGTGAGTCAGGTGTGCACAGTCTGTCCCCATGCCCTGGGCCTGCCTGCATTGCACAACATGTGCTGCATGAGCCACAGCAGCATCTTCATGTACCAGCTTGTTCCTGAGGGCTCAGTAAACACCCTACTGCCTTTCCTGTGCCCTCTGGCCAGGCAGGGAGCAGAGCAGAGATGCTCATTGTGCAAACAGCTGCATGGAGCCATCCAGGGGTGAGGGGTGAGCCTGGGGTGAGGGGTGACCCCAGACCTCCGTCCCTCCTGCTGTGCCAGGCTCCTACCATGGCACCAGCCAGCCTCTTGCAGGGTTCTGTGCGAGGTGATTGAGCCATTCAACCTGCTATCTGCCATCCAAAAGCTCTCCTCAGGCATGAACTGTGGAGTCCACACACTCCTTTGGGCTTTAAATTCCCAAACAATTTCCTATTCACCCTGGTGCAAGTCAGGGCTGAGCCACTGGAAGGGACTGGGCACTGTTTCTCCAGACTTCATCTCAGCATTACTGCTGGCAGTGCTGATGGGTATGGTCAGAAAGGCTGTCCCCATTCCCTAAAAACATTCCTAACAGAGCACATGTGGTGTCTTCCTATAAAAAAGGAGGTCTGGCCTCAGTCAAGACAAGTTGTTGAAGCCCCAGGGCCTGTGAAGTGAACAGTGTTTCTATTTCCTTGCACAACCCAAGCCCAAAAAATGCATCCCTTGTTAGGGTGGTTTTAGTGCAAACTTGTGAGCAGCTTGAATGAAAGATAATCTAAATACGTGTGTGTGTGTGTGTATATATGTATATACATGTAGATATATGTGAAAAGGGGAAAGTAAGTCAAATCCTACAGGTTTGGCCTTACCATTTCTTACAGCTGTTGGAAGGCATATAAGCAAATTGCTTTTCAGAAACAAAATGTCTTAGTTGGAAATGATGTGAAAATATATTTTTGAGTGAAGCACGGAGAATTTCTGAGATGATGCTGAGTTATTTTGGCTCCATTTAGTATTTCAATGTCACAAAATCCACCTTGGATCAGAAGGGCCCCAGAAGTCTCCCAGGGGAGCTCACCTCTCCACTCCTCAGCAACACATCCCAGCCCTCCCTGAGAGCCCCCAAACTGAGCAGAACACACCACTCTCCAATTTCCACATAAATCAGGCCCTTGCCAATGACAGCAGTGCACACCAGCAGCCTGCTGTGCTGGGTCAGGATGGCTGGTCCAGACGGGAGAGCAGTTTGACAGTCATCGATTCCAGATGTTGCCAAGAGCCTCAGAGCTGGGAGAGATGCTGCTTAGCCTGGCTTCTGGCAAAGTTCAAGGGGGTTAATGCACATCTATCTTATTTTATTGCTCTGTTCTCTTTATGACTGAGGAAGGACTTGCTCTCAAAGCAAAGTGCACGTTGTTTACGTAGCATGAGCTGTCATTGGGCTGGAACCCACGGGATTTTAATGGCCTTTCATGAATGTTTTTTGCAGACTCGTTTGCAAGCTGGACGAGGATATGGAAATACACTCAAATGTTTTCTCACTGTGTACAGAAATGAGTCTGTAAGTACTTTATCTTACTTTAAATCTGCTGGTAGAAAGTGCAAGTCAATAAATAGATAAATACATAAAGCAATGATACAAAATCACTGTTGACACCAGCAGTTGTATGAAGACCAATAAAATTGGTGCAATTGAGGCTGCAAATCCCTGCAGCCTTCTCTTGCTTACCCCGAGGTAACCCTTCTGGTTACTCCTATAGGGAAAGGACATATCCCTGGCATGGAATGATCAGTGTCCCTGCATGGTTCAGAGTGTTACATCCACAGTGGCTCTTATGCCTGATCCTGCTGGAAAAGCCTTCCCAGAAGGATTCTGCTGACTTTGGTGAAGCCAGGAAAGAAGCTGTCCATAAGAGGGACTTTCACAGGGGTTCCTGTGCTTTCACAGTATCCAGTATTCACAATCTTTATAAGTCTTCAACAGCATGACCTAATTTCCTTTGCTCAGCACATGCAAACAGTTGGATCCAGGAGACATCTGCTACTTGGATTTGCATTTCATCCCTGTCTATGGCAGGGGATTGGAACAGGATGATCTTCCAACCTAAAACATTCTATGATTCTACATTTCCTGGCCTGATAGGCAAGTTGGGGTTGACACTGCTCAGTCCCATTCACTCTCCTAACCATTCTCCCTTCCCTGGGTAGGTGACCGGCTTCTTCAAGGGCATGTCCTTCCCCATGGCCACCACTGGCATCTACAGCTCGATGGTGTTGGGTGTGTTCAGCAGCACGCAGCGGTTCCTCAGCCAGCTCCGCCATGGTGACGTGGCCGCGGCGCCCTCGCTCACCGACATGACAGTGGCCAGCGCCGTGGCAGGGGTGGTCTCCGTGGCCATCGGCACTCCCGTGGACCTGGTGAAGATAAGGCTGCAAATGCAAACTCAGCCGTACATCAAAGGTAGGAGGCAAGAGTTTCTTCTCCCTTTCTCTGCCAGCCCTCGTGCGTACACAGAGCTTCAGGACAACTTTTCTTCAAGGCCTGGCTCCCCTGTGCTGATGCAGTTGGGCTAAAAATTCCCCCTTTCACCCCAGGATGGACCCCATCCTGTTCAGCTCAAGGGGAGGCTTTCCAGCCAAATGGGATTTATAAGGAACATGGAGCGGGTCTGCTCAGGACCAGGTGCTGCAGAAACTGTGAGTCCCTGGCTGTTGGGTCCCCTGGAGATCCCAGCAGCAGCACCACAACTACCAGTGACAATTCCAGCTCCCCAGCTCCACCTGCACATTCTCAGTCCTACATACCTTTGCCCATCAACCCCTCTCTGTTATTCCACCTTGGATGTTCAACAGCAAAAGTTTCCCATATGTGTTTGAAAACCGCTGACTTATCTGGGGCAGGGTGCCAGGCAGCCCAGGTGAGGGCAGGACAGGTCAGGAGGGGACACTGTGGCAGGATGGCAGTGGGTGGCTGTACCCTGTCCACAAGCTGCAGGCAGAAGGAGCTGCTTCTGCTCTAGACAGCAGCTGGATTCCATTGCAGGCTGTCAGCATGGAGCAAACCCCAGCAGAGGACATGCATGGCCCAGTGAAGAGATGCAGCAGCTCCAGAGCTGAGCAGCTTGGATTTCAGCACTGCACCTTTGTCATGATGACAGTTATGGTGTTTAACTGTGAAATGCTGGCATTTTTATGTTGCTTTGATAAAATAATAGTATGTCCATCTTTAAAGCCTCCATGCAGCTTAGCAACCCAATGCCTTTTACAAAAGAACTTGGTTTGCATGGGAAGGGACAAACTGAAGCTTTCAAGGCACCTTGGCACCAGATGTGGTTAAAATCCATGAAAATTGGGCACACAGCCTTAAACTCATTTGGAAATCTCACTGGGCACATACCTATTGGGAGGTATGCCATACATCTAAGAAAAACCTGTCCTGAAGTGCATAAACATGTTTTGAAAGTGGATCTAAGTGTTTTTCCCTAAAACTTTTTTCCCATGCTACATACTGATCCCAGCAGAAGAACAAACTGGATGGCAGTGACTTACAGTTGATGGCAGTGGGCTTTGGAGAGGAGTTGTGTGGCAATGTCTCTATTCTAACACTTGTGTCTTTTCTTTTTTGCAGAAAATGTCAAACCAAAACCCACAGCTCCTGGATCTCCTGTGTACAGAGGCCCAATCCACTGCTTCTGGACAATCCTACAGAAGGAGGGGATAGCAGGAATATACCGAGGCACTGTAGCAATGCTCCTGAGGGACATCCCTGGGTACAGCGTCTACTTCATCCCTTATGCAATGTTGTGTGACTGGGCAACTCCTGAGGGACACATTTCCCCCAGTGCCTTCTCTGTCTGGCTGGCAGGGGGTGTAGCAGGTAAGCAGCTTTATTTCCTCCCAGCACTGGCAAAACAAGGACAGGAAGGTTCTCAGGGGTGGTTATGAGAGTAACTCAAGGGCCACCACATCCTCCTGAAAATCAGGAGAGGACACGGGACCCAACGACCTTCCTCCCCAGGGCCAGGTCCCCTGGCACCACAGCAGGATTTTATGGCTTGGCAAACTTTATTGGGAGTCGTGTTATCAGACCTTCATCCAGCTCAATGTCAGTAAGGAGGAAAACAGCAGTGCCTGCAGCTCCCGGGATGCCTCAGGGCAGTGATATGGCAGCCAAGGTGTCCCCAGAAAAGGACTTCAACCTGTTGGCTGCCCACCAGGAGGGTGTGCACCTCCCCACATGTAGCAGAAGCCAAGCTGACTGTTACTGCCCATCTTTTTTTCCGTGTGTGCACATGCCTGTAAGACTGGCATGTCTGTCCCCCACCACGTGGAAGGTCAGCCCTACACCCACTCCCCATTTCTTGGCCATTCTAAATTGCAGAACCATAAAGGCAAGTCAGTCCTTAATTCAGGTAGTGACAAGAAAATGCCTTCCCCATTTCTCCTCAAATAAAGTAGCCCATGGCTCATCTGGACAGCTTTTCTAGTGTGCCCCAGCACTGATGTAGGTCCAAACAAACTCTGTCCAGCTGGGCCATGGCTTGCAGTCCCATGCTGGTCTTTCCAGGGGCAAACTATTCCACTCAGCTGCAGGCTAGTCAAGGTAAATAGATGTTTCTTTAGAGCAGTGCCAAGATGTCTCAGCTGCATGAGGTGGACCTGCCTCTTATTTGTATTATCAGCTCAAACTTTGCTGTAAAATTGAATTATCAGAAGACTCAGTATTTTTCTGAAATCCCCCCAGGCAGCAGCTCAGGCTCTTCCCATGGCTTGTCCGTGTTCCCCCAGAGGAACAGCAGAAGATGTATGTGCACCTGGGGGAGCCACTTCTGAGCAGCATAACCTCCCAAATCTCAATGCTTCTTCCAGAAAGAGGGAACTTTGCTCCCATAAACACTATTTCTGTGCCCGAGCAGTGAATGCCTTGAAATGAAAATCACACAAATGGGATGTGATTGATGAGAGGTGAATTTCTGAGTTCACTGACCTGCAGCCAAGGAGAGATCGATGATTCAAATACTTCTACATTTTTCTAGGAACCATCTCCTGGGGATTATGTACTCCAATGGATGTTGTGAAAAGTCGACTTCAGGCAGATGGAGTTTATTTAAACCAGTACAAAGGCACCCTTGACTGCATCTTGCAGAGCTACCAGAAGGAGGGCTTAAAAGTAAGTGCTACTTGGAGTAAAATCTGGTTGTTGGGTATTTGATTGTCAATTGGAAAATACAGTGGCTGTTACAAACCTCTCTGCAGGGCTTAGAGACAGTTCCTGCTGAATCATTATAATGGCAGTAGGTAATTATAGTGAGAGTAACAGTGCACCTTACACAATGAGGAAATGAATGACTGGGGGTCACACAGCTGGTGTAATTAACTTCAAATAACACCTCAGGCTGGTGCACGTAATCATGAATATGATGTGACTTATCATAAATCAGAGGGAGAAAATCTTGCCTCAGTGATTGCTTTCACAAAATGCAGAGGTCAGATGGTTTCCATGGACTGTGTGTCAATGAATTGGTTCCAGTGGGGCTGTGCTGGCAGCCTGGGTGTGTGTGGTCACCTTGGGCAATGCTTTGGTGCAACCAGTGCTGCATTTTGCATTGCTCACCCTCATTTTGCACCAAGATAGGGTTGATTGAAACTGTTCTTGAATCAGAATTGCTTTGGTTTCAAATGGGAAGAAGGGCTGCGTGCCAAAAAACTTATCTCATTTTTCTGACTTTGTCTGTTAGTGTAATAAAAGATATCTGTTCTACCAGCAAACTTTGCTTCAGTTAAGTGTGAATGGCAGAGAACAAGGGTTTGCAACTTTATTGCATTGTCAAGGCATGGCTATGAGAAACAACATCTCTGATATTGAAATAAATCTGTATTTATCATCAGAACATCCTGTGGGCTTGTAGCTCCAAAGTGGTAATTTTCATGTTCTGAGAGAAACACAAGCAGAAAAATAACCTGCAAAATCACAAGTCAGTGTGAGTTCAGTGTTTGCCAACATGCCACTATGCTGTGCCAGCTGTCACAGGAGCCTGTGGTCTGGTTCAGGTTTTGCCAGTGAGTGAAGAAAGTCACGTTGATGTGAAGCACAAGCACCTGAAGAGATGCACAGGACTGTGCTTGGACAGTCTGAGGAGGGACACGGTGCCCAAGCTCTTCATTCCACTTGGTGTGCACTTCCACAGTAAAACATAGGGTGGCTGAAAAGGGACTCTCCATGTGTTTTCCCTTCTCTCTCCATCCTCATCATCACCCTCCATCCTCCTTGTCCTGCCTGAGTATTAACAGCAATTCAGGGCCTTAGGGGGTTTTTGTGGGAGGTCTGAGGTGCTCCCAGCTTTTGTGCCATCACACCTCACACCCACATCAAAGCCAGCAACAGGATTGAGTAATAACTGGTGGCAAGACTGGATTGAGCTCAGGTGAGGAAAACGTTTTTAAATGCTGGGAAACAAACAACTGACAAACAGCCAGTGCAGGGCTGGATGTTTTCACTGTGGGACAAAGGAGCAGCATTCACAGTGCTGGAAATAATTGCTTGATGTACACAAAGAAATGTAAAATAACCCTTGTCTTTCTCCATAGCCAGGTGTGTTCATTCTGAGGAGAAAAATTTATGCCTCTGGGCTTTTCATCCTAAATCTTCATTATTTTTTACATTGGTTGCCTTGTGTTACTTCATGGATAATGCAAAAAAAATTGAATTTCCTTCCAGGATAAAACCAAACATCCCAATGAATCAAATATTATCCTACATATCCCAGTACTGTAATTTCACACTGGAAGCTCCATCTTAAACTGTGTGAACACCTTTTGATTCTGCCTGAAACAAGTCAGCACTACGCTCTGGATTTAGTGGCTACAAGATGTGGTGGTGTTTAGTAGACCTCAGTAATTTCAGCAGAAGGACTGTTAGACATTTAAATCTGTGGGCTTCTGGTCTTGGAGACAAGATCTTCCACAGTAGCTCTGGGAACTTTGCCCTTGGAAAGCCTGGAATGGGGCTGGGGCTCAGAGCATTTCCTGCATGAAAACACGAGCTTTCTGGAACCCTGGGCTTTGCAGGATGCCCACATGCCTGTGTATGCAAAGGGAGGGAAGGCCAGGCTGGACAAGGCTTGGAGCAATGTGGTCCGGTGGAAGGTGTTCCTGTCCATGGAGGGGGGTTAGAACAAGATGACCTTTAAGGTTTGTCCTTCCAACCCAAACCGTTCCATGGTTCCATCATTCTGTGACTGTAGCAAGGTAGGGCAACACTGAGAGACATTTTAGATTTCTTGCTTTCTGTGGCATGAGACCATTTTTTTGCCCTTTCCCTCTTGTTGATCTTGCTGGTGTGTACAGATGGGAGACTATGGGGAGCAAAGAGCACAGCGACACCAAACCAGTGACTTTTGCCGTTGTGTTTCCGTTCTCCAGTGCAGACTTCAGTGAGAGAATTCCTTCCAAGCAAACCAAGATTTGGCTGTTCAGAATCCCACCATGACTTCCTTCGATGTTTTCTTCCTCTTCTTAAATTAGGCAGTGTATTCCTGTGCTCTAACCTTTCTCCATCCCCAACAGGTCTTCTTTAGGGGCCTCACGGTCAATATAGTGCGAGGATTCCCAATGAGTGCAGCCCTGTTTCTTGGCTATGAACTGTCCCTCAAAGCAATGAAAAGACACCAAACTGACACCAATCCCTAACTTCCAGGTCAGCACATAAAGACCCTCTAGCTTTATCAAAATTGCAGAATTAATCTTTGAATCAAATAGAGTTGCAATTGCAAAGGTCCTCTGAAAGTCAGGTAACGCGTGGGTACCTACCCCTGAATAACCAAACACTGTTCACCTTTGGGTCTGAGCAGAAAACAGATATGCCAATGGATTTTAGTTTCAGTCCAGTTCTCCTGGAGTTTTACTGCAGTCTTTTCTAATTGTTGTGTTTGTTTTGATTAATAACAATCAGAAATGAATATTTGAAAGGAGATTTTTCTCTAACATTTTATACATTTTGAAGTATCATTCTCACTAAAGGCCCTTCACAGTATCTTTTCCTCCCTTGTTCCATCACAAAAACCTGGAATTAAGCCCTTTCAAAGTGTCCTGACTTTCAACTCACTGTTTCACTCTTTCCTTCATTAACCTGGGGTGGCACAAAGGAGCACCATTAAAAATATACAATCAAAGAAACTATTTTTAGCAGTTAGATACTCACAATTATTCTTGGTAGTCTTTGCTCTTTTCTGCAGTACTTCATAAATCTCCTTCTTTCTTATTTCAAAAGTGCTGCCAAGAAGACCAGAAAGTCTCCTACTTTCCTGAGCCAAATCAGCAGTGTGGTGTTGGTGAGGGCTCAGCTGCTCTGACTGAAGACTCCCATCCTGCACCTACAGCACCTGCTGAGGACTTGGTCCGTGGAGGACCCGAAAATGGCACCAGCTCAGTCAAATCCAAACACCATTTTCTTACCAAATCCTTCAATCTGTTGACTAAGAACACCTTGATCATTCCCGTGGTGGTTGTGGGGTTTTTCACCAATGGCATTTTTCCTGCTGAGCCAGGAGAACAAGTTACTTTCCTTTTCCCAAGGGATGTCCCCAAACTCAGCCCACCTGACACCCCTGGGGGTGTCTTTGGTACAAATGCTTGACTTTTGTGTGGACAAGGGAAGGAGGAGATGTGGTGGGTCCACAGGTGCTTTTTCTGTAGGAAGGTCTGGATTCCTACCAAATCCTAACTTGTTTCAAGTTGAAAGAAATGACTCCTCCTGTACAAACACATACTTGTGTTTTCCATCACCATTTGCCACAATTTAACATATTCTCATGAAAAAATGTGAAGGGCTTCAACAGCTTTAGTCTGTTATCCAAGTTCATAAATTAAACTGGGAGACAGGAGGATGTTAAATTCAGAGACTAAGCTGCTTTTTTTATTCAGTAAACAATAAAACAAGTCTGCATTTCATACAAAAGGCTGCCTGTTAATTCACACAGCTTGCCTGATGCAGACCTGCCTGTCCATCTCCATGGACCTTCTGAGCTCCCTGACACGATGGTCCAGCTTGTCAGCTGCCAAATCCTCCAGACATCGTTTCACAGCCTTGAAGAGACCATCACCAAAGGAAACCTCTTTAATACACAGAATATCTGCAGACCTCCAGCTCTTTGCTGCAATCCCACTGAGAGCACCGGGGCAGACCCAGGTCTCTCTTTGGTCTACCTCAGCCTTTCAATGATTCCAAGATCTTTTACCTCATGACTATTTCTGTTTATGCTGTTGAATATCTTAATGATTTATTTTCTAAGCAGGGAGGTTTTGATGCCAAAACCCAAGAAGAACCAGCTTTGGTGGGACGAGAAGACTCTGGTGGCACTGCCAGGAGAGGCCAAGGGTAACTGGCTCACATGCAGAGGGACACGTGGCATGGGGGAACAATCAAGGACAACACTGTCCTCTGGGAAATAAGGAACAGCCTTTCTTCTGGACAAGGGCTCTGGGGGGAAAGCCCAGCCACTGCAGTTTTAGCTGATGCCTTCAAAAAAGATTTCTGAAGACAATATGGAGCAGTTGTCCAGCTTTCCTCCATAAAGGGAGGAGAAGGAAAGAGAAACTCTTACATCCTCTTCCTTGGAGGAATTGGTGACCAGACTTGAAGATCTCAGCAGGAAATGCCTTGAACTTTGGTTCTGCGGCAGCACTCAAAATTGGAGTCACTTTGGGCTCCTCATCACTGGGACCCAAATTAAAAACAGAAGTGTGGGTGCCCCCAGAACTGGCCTTAAAAAGTGGAAGAACCAGCAGCAGCTGTTGTTGCTTCATCTCAGGACTTGCAGGCAAGGAGGCTCACAGTGCTTTTGACCAGGGTTTGATAAACAATATGGATAAAACTAATAAGCCTTCAGACAAGTAATTTGTTGCTTGCTGCATTTAATGATTCATCCTTTCCATGTTGCCTATTTTTATGTATGTATGTAGAACATGGGTTTTAAATGGATAATATCAGGTGTCTCCAGGGATAATACTTGGGGAGACTGTTTTCTCCATGCAAATAAATGGTGTTGGTTTTCTGCCTGCATTATGTAAAATGGACCATGAATTAATTAAACCGGTCAGGTTCACAATAAGCTGAGTATCTGCACAATCCTGCCCTTGTGGTGCCCAGGTTCAGTCTGTTCAGTTTGCTCAGTGCCCCCTGGGCATAGAGCCCTGAGACCCACGTTGGAGTTGCATGGTGATTTATCCTGATAGTATTCATCCAATTAAAGCAGTCTTGAGACGGGTGCCCAGGATTTACTTGGGCAAAACTCTTGTGTAACACTCATCTGCCAGAAGGAGCTGTCAGGGAGAGCTGTGGGCAACCTGGTGTGGGAAGGGAGCAGAGGGCAGAAAGCTACTCTATAATATATATGACATAAATACAGTAGAAAACACATGAAGAGCAAGTGGGAAGTGAATAAAAAGCTTTGGCCACTTGATGGCATCCTCCTCCCTGTCAGGGCTCGGCATGTGCTTCTCACTGGAGCTGCCAGACCTCCTCCCTGTGTCTTGCTCCCTTCCACCCCCTGCCCAGGTTTGCTCCCACACATTCCTGGACAGCCTCTGGGTGACTTTGGGGTCACTCTGCCCTGCCAATGGCTGCCCTGGTCCAGCAGCCCTGGACACACTGGCTAATTAATTAGTGCATCACCCCGTTAGTGTTCACAGACAAACCACAAGTGAGGCAAAGCAATGCCAGGCTAGAGCACGAGGGTTCCAAGGGTGATGGCAGCCCTGGCCACTTTGCTGCCACAGGCTGGGCTGCCTCTGAGTCACTGCTGGTGACCAAGGACACCTTAGGGTTGGCCCAAGCAGCTTTTGGGGCACGGCACTCTGTGGTACAGTTGTACCCATCACTGCCATCAGTGACACGTTCCACACACGTGCTGGAGTGGTAGAAGCCATCTGCTTGACAGCTTGCTCAAGGTCCTTACAGAGCCTCTGATTAATAAGATAGATGCAGTAAATCCTGAAATTGTCAAAAATTGAGAAGGGATACCAGAAAAACCAGGGATAGCTACTTCTGTTTTTGTTGCCTGGGTTATGAAAGCATACTCAGACCTGTCAGCCCTCAAATAAGTCTAATTGCCCAACTTTCACGTTCTGGTGGCATTCCAGCTCTTACAACAGCCTTAATGAGATGCTGGCTGTGTAGCTGTATTTGCAGTTCATACACTATTTAGTGCTATGGAAGCAAAAAGGTAACAACAGTTTATTTCCCTATTTGAAAAAAACCTGACCAAACAGGAACCAAATTCCCAGTGAAAAGCTGTTTTTCTAGAAAGCAGCCCTGACCTGGAGAAAGGTCTTTGGGCCTGGGAGAAGCTTTGTGGTGCCCATGGGGCATGGGCTGGGAGAGGACTGGGGCTGTCCAGCAGTGTCAGCACCTACTGAAGCCCTGCCTGTAAAGGTCTTTTTCAACCTAAATGGTATTGGGGTGGCTCTGAGCCAGGCTGAGATTTTCTCATGCCTTGGGAGTCCCTGCCTGGCAAGATCACAGTCCCCATCTTGGTTTCTCTGTTTCTGTTGTGCTCTGAGACAGAGGATTAGGGTGACGTCTTCGCAGGCATTAAGATATATCTCTTTGGTTTATCTGAAGTTCTTGTTTTGTCACAGAGGTTGTTCTAGTAGAGATTCCTCTCCTAGATACGGCATTTGTGTCAGCCAAGAAGGCCAAAGCCATCTTGCATCTGTGAAGAAAAAACAACAACTGTAGAGTCAGAATAAATGGGGAGATGCAAGGAGACAAACGGGAAGACGTTCAAGTGCTAAAATGAATGTAAACTGCACAACAGCTCCTTCTCTCTAAAGACACCTTCCTATACATGGGCCCTTAGTGGTTCATAGGCTGATCACTGCCAACTTGGATAAACAGTGTACAGAGCATCCTTCCAGGGACAGGCTCCAAAAGGAACGAAGCCATGCAGTGAGGGGAAATTTAAGCAGTCACACTGATTTTCAAGGCAGTTTTCCTAAACTGCAGATCCTGTGACAGCTCCAGAATCAGACACTTGTGGCACAACCAACCTGTTAGGAGCCAGACACGCAGCAGGAGAGTATCTCTTTAAGGGGGTCCCAGAGATCCCATGTGGAGTTTCAGCGTAAGGCAAAATGCTGGATACATCAAGAAATCTTTTCTTAGTCTGGGTGAAATTCTAAGGCTACTGGGCTGCAGAACACCCAATCTCTGAAAAGAATATGAAGGTCCTCTTGGGTGATGGAGAAAGCAATGGATAACCTTGGATCACAAGTAGAAACATTTGAAGAAACCAGAACCTTCCAAGAGGGGAAGAACACACTGAGACTGTCCTGCTGGGTCACAAGTAGAAACATTTGGAGAAACCAGAACCTTCCAAGAGGGGAAGAACACACTGAGACTGTCCTGCTGGGTCACAAGTAGAAACATTTGGAGAAACCAGAACCTTCCAAGAGGGGAAGAACACGCAGAGACTGCCCTGCCACCAACACCTGCTGCGTCAAACCCGGCACCTGCACGGCCGCACCTGCTGCAGAAACACCAGGATTTACACAGCTCATCTCCCATGTTTCAAAACATTTTAGCACTGATGTAGCCTCCTTCACACACAGGATAGAAAATGCTGCCAATTCTCATGGAAAAGGGCCAGGCTGTTCTTACTCACCCAACTAGGTGGGAACCGCCATCCGCGCTTACTTCACTACCGAGCGAGGATCGCCGTGGTTCTCGCAAGCAGATGCAGGTGCACTGTCTGTGCTTTCAGCAGGAAAAGGGAGCTGGGAAGCAGGGCTGGCTGGTGGGGAGCTCTGACTCAGTCACAGAGTGAATGCCCTGCACTGTCTGTCTGTCTGTCCTGAGTGTCCAACCTCCTGCTACAAGCCTCGCTGAGTGGGAAATCCAGCACCCAGCGGCATCGCACCGTGGGACAAACAAGGAAGGGTGAGTGGACTTACGGCGTGAGAAAGCTCAGTGTTTCTCTTTCCTGCTACAAAAGCAGTCAGGACACAAAAGAAGCCACTGAAGTGAGAGCAATGGCATCAGGAAAAACCTTAAAATACAAGAGAGCTGGTGACCTTTGTGGTCAATTCCTGCCTTTCTGCCTGTTTCTGGAGATGGTTGGTTGTGGGCAGCACTTTCACTGTGCATGACACTCAGTGTGGTTGGCATGTTGCTGTCAGGGCTATTTCTTTTTAGATGCCTCAGCTCTTGCTAAATATCTTTACAACATGAAGAGCTTGGGTCAACCCAGGGAAGCTCTGGGTTGTTGCATGAAACAAAGAGGACTCACAGCTCTGAAGGTCTCTCCCATGTGTGCTCGCCCCTCTCCAGAGTGCCACTAGTTTCTGTTAGTAAGCTTAAATGGTTTCAAATTAATTAATACTTCTGAAAGTAATGAGAGCTCCATTATCTACAGTCCTGAGGACATCCGCTGGTCCATCTGCTAGGGCAGAGCACAGCATGAGGCTCTCAGGGGGTGCCATAACCCTCTTCATGCTGGCATATGAAATGTTCCCTGAGTTCATCAGGATTTGATGACTTTCTGTCACAGGCAATCTTGTTATTGCTATGTCATAGTTTACCCATTCATGAAGAAATTAGAATTCCCCTATTTTCCTTTATTTCTACATCAACATGTGTCATCTTTATCGAAAAGAAAGGGGAAAAGAAATACTCAAAACCACCTTTATCTCTGGAAAATGAAACTGTGGATAGCATCTCTTCATTTGTGGTCTTTGCAGCTCTTCCATCTTGATCAGTGCACACAACAAACGTAAAACAGGCTGGTTTGTTATCTGGGTCATTTTCCTCTACAGGGAGTCTTCTTTTATTTTCTACATTAGAAAACCCAAAATGTGCAGAGTTTCGTGGAAATTCTACACTAGGATGCAAATTCTCTCATGAGAAAATCTGGAGGTTTATGTAAACCAGGCTAAAGTGCTGATCTGGAAATTGGAAGTCTGTGCAGCATTTTTGATCATTCAACCTATCACCAAAGTAAGTGCATTGAAAGAAAATATATCCCAAAGTATTTACACATAAACCAAAAGATATGAGGGACATTAGATGAAGATTTCCAAAGGGGCCAGAGCAAACTGCCTGGAAGAGACCATTGCTGAGTTTTTGTGTTAACCTTTTCCAAATATCTGTTCTGGGTTGGAACCTTAAAATCCTGTCATTTGAAAGTTGGGCTGCCCTGGTGCTGGCAGTACCTCTGGTGATGGACCTTCCTGCCCCTTCCTTGCTCTGTCTCTCAGTGGGCAGGGAACCAGCAGGATATGCGGGGATGTGCCATCATTTCCTCTCCACAATTTGGTGTGTGTTGCTGAAAGAGATTAAGGGACCAGAACAGAGGATGATCAGCTACCTGGACATGAGGAGAGAAAATGAGCCCCCAAAGGACAACCTGTTTGTGAAAATACATTGCTGCAACTTGTCATCAAAATGAAGAGTTTTAAAATATCAAAGCTAAACGTTTGAGGATTCTATTAAAGAGTTGATCTTTCTGCTGAGGTGGCATCAAATATTAATTTCTACACCAAAACAGAGGCTAAGCTCTCGAAGAGAAGCTGCAGCTGGTGCCACTCTCTCCTGCGCCTCATCCTCCTCTGCTCTAATCAAGACAGGGAAAGTTTGACTTCTGGTGATTTCTGTTTCATTGTAAACTGAACGCAGCGTCTCTGACGACCCATTTGCCCTGCAGCAACAACAGTGAGAGTCGGATCTCACCGAGCAATCAGAGAGAAATGCAGAGATGTAGAGATAGCGCTGGCACTGCTGCCAGATGGTGACTGCGAGGAGGAACGGCGGGCTTGGGAGCAGCTCAGGAGCAGCTCTGGAAGCTCTGCCACTGGGATTTTGAATCAGTAAAAAAGATACACATCTTGCCTTTTGGGCTGTAGGCCTGGGAAGAAGTTGTCTGATCTGCTCACTGCCCCAGTGTCCACGATTACATCTCGTGCATGGCAAGGTCCTCATTCTGTATCTTGCATGCAATTTATGCCACCAATGGCTTTCACTTGCAGTGTGGCAGCTGCACTGAGACATCATTCCTCAGGTGATGAGGCCCTAGAGACCCTGCTAAGTATTATCAGATTTGGTAAAATCCTTGCCAAGGCAGTGTAGCAGTTACTGGGAAAAACTGGATTTCTAATGAACATATTTGAAAAACAGCCAGAGTAGAACATCCTGGCTGTCACAAAGAGCCCTGCACCCCATTGTTATCATACTCCTTGCACAATCAGGGCTAAATGAAAGACATTTGTGAATTCTTTCCTTGGAAAGAATGTAAAATAATTTTTTTAACCATCTGAGAAACACGTGTCTCACAAATGCTTCACATAATTTATTTCCTTCAGGGATTCATGCTTTGAACTAATTGCTCTTGCTCTTGCCATGTGGCTTTACTGGCTGAACAGACAGAGAGCAGCATGGCCATTGCTTTGAGCAAGGAGCAGTTTTCCCAAAGGAGAGGTACCTGTAACAGAGGTCTCTGTTGCTTTTCAGGGAATCACAGGCTCTCAATCACAAATCAATGGTTTTAGTCCTTCTCTAACCGTGCAGTGCCTTGAAAGATGCCCCTGCCTTGCTCATGGGTGCCAGCCATCCCCACGGTGTATTTGTGTGTCTGTTGATCATAGCACAGCTCACTGTCAGCTTCAGCTGCCAAGGAAAGTTCTCTGCCTTTTTCGAGCTATTCCCTGGGGCCTCTGTGTGAGCCGTCCCTGCCTAATGGGATGTGTACACTTCCCACACTACGTACCCTAAGGACAAATTTCAACAAGGCGGCAGGAAGCAGCCAGTGCAGCCTGGAGGTGATGCTGGGTGTGCAGGCAGGGAGGCAGGGGCAGGAGCAGCAGGCAGGTCCTCCTCCACTCCCCGTGCTGGCAGCAAAGCCATGCTTAGCCAGATGAATCCCTTGCTGGAAGGCAAATGCCAAAATAAAAAAAACAGCTAATTGCAACCCGATGTTTTCTCTTTCCAGAACAGTTTCCAGAGGGTTCCTGCTCATCCTTCAGCCAAAGTGACCAGAAGGCGGCTCAAGGTTTTGGAGAAGACCTTTGAAACACAATGGGACTTAAATCAACATTGGGGATTTAAAAGAAATCTGAAGGGCTACCACTTGCTTTGCCAAGGTGTGCAACTTGGAGAAAAGAAAACCTCTGTGGCCAGGGAGGGCTCTGGCCAACATTCAACCTCATTTGGAGATGCCACTGGAGAGAATTTCCAAGTTATTACCATTTTGGTTCCCCAGGACTATTTTTGCATCCAGTGCTTTCTGCTCAAGAGGGAGTGGGTGGGATGTGTCACTGTTTGCACTCGGAGGGCCCCAGCCTGAGCTGCACCCTGGTGCACGTGCCCTCAGCAGAGGTGGGACCACAGGCAAGGACTATGGGATCGCTCTCCAGATGCAGCAGCTGTAACTCAGTGTGACAACATCTGTCTGTCTGTCTGTCTGTCTGCCCCACAGCCCCCTGCAGCGGCACCAGCTGCCTTTGGCCAAGGTCCTGCTCTGAACCTGGGGGGCAGACACCCTGCAGCACATCACTTTGCTTTCTCAGGAACTCTGGCAATGCTGAACGTTGTCATCTCCTTGCTTTCATGGAACTGTAATTTGCATAAGTGCAGGAGACAAAACCCACATCTGAAAAAAAAATGCTTTCGTAGATTTTTAACCATTGTTTCCTGCTGGGGTGTGACATCATAATGTTCAAATTAATCATTTCTGAGGAGCATTTGTGAATTTCCACGGTACTAAAGAAAAGTCACTGCAGTAGGTGACTCAATTCCACATTTGATTTCATTAAAATGCTCTCCAAGATAGCGGGAAAAAATAGTGGGCACCTGGTATCGGTTTTATAATTGGGTTTTTCCATATTAGAACGGGAATTTCGTGAAGACTCAATTAAAAGGAGTGTCCTCCTGTTCTTGTGTCACCCATCAGACTGAGCTGACATGAGGGCCAGCATGCTGTCATACATACTCTTCTCTTGTCTGCTGCTCTCTGTGCGAGCACAGTATTGCGGGGTCCGGGAAATTATCCGCTATACACAGAGCCTGCTTGTAAGTGGCTGTTTAGCACCTTCATTCTGTAAAGCTGCATGTTTCTACAGGAGAGGACAATAAATACTGACTTCTCCCTTGCTCTTCTTCCAGGGTGATAGTTCTCTGAGTTGCCCATGCAGGCAGACAGCTGGCAGTGTGAGTACATGGCTTTTGAGAGCACTAAACAAATCTGTGTGGTACATTGAATGATGGATTTTAACCCTCACTCTTTTCATTTGCAGTCATGTTCGTGTCTTCCCATTCCTGAGGTAAGTATATTTTTTACACCTTTGGTAGATGTCAGAGAAGTTTGGTATTAACTGAGTTTAAGCTTGCTCACTTTGCTCCTTACAAACCTTTTGCTTTCAGTTATCAGGAAGGTTTTAATACACCAGTAGCAGCAAAATTGAGCTTGATGAACAGTGGTGGGGAGGGAAGCAGAAGCCCTCCCATTACAGTGCAATCAGCAGCAAACCCAGAGTCAGCCAAAAGTCCTCTGAGAGCCTGACTTACCTATCAAGAGATACAGGCTCTTGCTTTGGGAATCTCTGCAAGACTTTGTTTCATGGTTGGGTACCTAAATACTAAGTGAACCTGGGACAGAGATGTCAGGCCTCGGATGTAGCTCTAGAACTCCTTACTTGTTTTAAACCTCTTCAGATATGGTGAAGCCCCAGCATCAGCTGAAATTATACTTCAAAGAGGTTACTTTTACAGTCTGAGCTTTTCTGAGAGATGGAACAGGTGTTTCTTATGGCACACATGAGGATTCAGGGGTTTACAATCCCCCCAAAGTTCTTGTAGCAGTTTTCAATATAGCAAAGTGCCTTGCATTTCACTGTGAGCTGTTGCCACGTTCAGGAATACATATTTCTTCTTTCTGTAGACGAACACAAAATGTACTCTAGCTTTTTCTAAGACCTTCTTTGTTTAACAGCCTGGCCATGAACTGACGTGTTTTGTGGAAGGAACCAAACATATGAAAACCAACATCTCTTCCAAGCGAGAAATTACAAGGCTTTACTGGACCTTCCAGGCTCTGCTGGATAGAAACCTCTGCGAAGTAAGACTTCCTTACTTTTCTACACATCTTTATCTATACAATACGTGTCATATATAATTTATACATTTGTAGACGAGTGTTTAATTAATTTCAGATGTGTTTTAAATACCCATTTTGTGCAGGAGCCAGATATGATAACTGCAACATGTGAAAAGCTATTAAAGTTGGCAGAGGAAGGAGGGAGATGTGGAAGGCAGAGGAAGGAGGGAGATGTGGAAGGCAGAGGAAGGAGGGAGATGGGGAAGGCAGAGGAAGGAGGGAGATGGGGAAGGCAGAGGAAGAAGATGTGGAAGGCAGAGGAAGGAGGGAGATGTGCTCTGCCCCACCGTGCCCTTTCCCTTCTCCAAACCCTTCTAGCACAAGGACCTTTAAACACAGATCTCTGGGGGAGGAGCTTTATTTAAATTGTTTTTCTGTTCTCCTTTCTCAAAGTGTCTTTTGACATTAAGGGCCAAGGGTGTAGAACTGGAGAGTGATGTGCAGGAGTTGCCTGGCAGTTCCTTCAGCGATCCTTGGGCATGAAACTCTGCTGTGACTGCAGCATCTCTAAGCTTGTGGTGGTGCTCTTGGGTCCTCAGGTGCTTTTTCTGAGGCACTGAAACATCCTTTGCTCACATGCTGAGCAGAGCTGCTGTGTAATTCCATGAGACACAGAAGATGCTGTCCATGCAGTGTTTCCAGCTCTTTAAGCTGCCTTCAAACTTGCAAGGAGGAATGTTGTTAGGAGGGCCTTGCCACACCCAACAAACCCACTGCCCTGGTCTTGCCCACCTTCTCACACTACCCACCCTGTTTTCTGGGTTGAAACAGGCTGGTTTAAAGGACTTCACCTATAACTATATGACAGTCCAACTGCCACCTTCTTAGCATGAAGAACCATTCTTACACTCACTACTCAAGGAACAATTCTTTAGGAATTGGTTTTTAAATTCTTGTGTAGCTCTGAATAATCTATATCTTTGCTGTGTCATCTAAATTCTCTCTTACAAAATCTTTGCTAACCCAATCTTTGTTCTTTCTGTCCCAGAGCCTGCCACGTGGGGATCAATGCCAGTACAAGACCAAGGGAAATGTGACAGAATTTCTGAATAAAATCCTGACGACCTATCAAGCCATGAATAAATTCAGTCCTGAATTAAAAACGAATCTTTAATAAAACTCCAAACCCTTTGAAAAGAAGGGGGAACAGGAAAGTTATTTATTGTATTTATTGTCCATCTGAAATATAAAAGATAGAAATGACAACTGATAAACCAATAAAATTATAATTTACCTGAGCATCAAAAGTATTTCAGAGTCTTCATTTTATGATTTGTACTTGGGGAAAGGTTTGAACACCCTGTTTTTATACCAGTAGGTGTCAAAATGCTTCTGCAAAGTTCCAGTCCAACAGTTTCACTCACATGAGGTGCTACAGCAGAATTCACGCTCTGCCCACTGGATAGCATGAAAAATATTTGTGGACTTGGGATGCAAACAAAAATTCCGTGTTTTCTTTTTGCATCACTCATTTTTTGGCACTATCTACACAACATGAAGAAGTTGTTTATCTTCCCTCCTGCAAGGCTGCAGATTGTCCTGCCCACAGATATTATTTTGGTTCTAAATATTCAGTAGGAGAGAACTCAGGAACATCTTAATATACAAAAGCAATACCAAATGCAGTGTTAATTACAAGTTCTTACTGGGCTTGTGCATTTGGAACATGTTGTGGACAACTGTTTCCTTCTGGGATGTATCTAATGCTGGCTTTGAAGTCCTTTCTATGGTGCCCTGAGCTCAGATGCTTCTCTATCACTTCTTTAACTCAGCTCAACAAAAGAGTCAAAAAGAGAGCTTTGACGGAACAAAAAGCCACCAAAAAGCAAAATGTAGTGGGAGATGCTTATCTCAGCCACCTATTCCAGCCTTACCAGCATCTATCTTAGATCTCTCCATACCAGGGAAAATCCCAGATAGGTGAGAGAAGGTCAGATTTCATCTCCTTTGTGGCTCCGAGAGGAACAAGAGACGTGAGGCATCTTAAAGGGCTGGCCTTTGAGGTGGAGCATCTTAAATCCCTCCAAGGACACTCTCCACCACCTCCACAGGAGCAGGGTGGACTTCTCAGACTTGAAGGAAGAGGCAAAGACATAGAATCCCATTTGTTTTTTTCACTGATGTAATGAACGTGTTTCTGTGTTGTTGTTCTTAAGCTTTTCCATTTGTGTGGGCTTGGGGAAAAGACAGAACGAGATCATAGAAAATGCATCTGATACAACTCTATAAAAGGATTATGTAATATTTCAAAAGCATTTCCTCATGTGCTTCTGCCACCTGCTTAAAATATGATAAGGAAACAATAAATATTAAAATAGAAAAGATTATGTCTGTGGCAACACCTACGAAGATGAAACCAAGAAATAAAACACCTTTCTCACATTTTCATATCTTCCTACATTTTCTACTCCACATTCAGCTCAGACAGCTCTCTCCTAAATAATCTTTTTTTTTGAAGTCCCTGAGCAGAAGAGAAAGGTTCATTAATGTGCACCTATCTAATTGAGTCTTTAATGCCAGATCTCAAATTTTTAAGTATCTACTCACCAAATTGATATTCAATCTTGTTAATATTACCCAAGTGCAGATCCAAGCTATTTCTGTCTTGCCATGACATATTACTTTTCATATCTTTGTGTGTGCAGCTCACCAGCTCTGCTGAGCCATAATCTGTAGCAAGTGTAAACTCTGAAAAAACCTCATTCATTTTTATAGGTGACCAAAAGATTTCCCAGATCAGATGGCAAGGAGAAAGAAAATTCTTTGTCTAATACTTGTATTCCCAAAAATTATTTCATTAAATTTATGAAATAAAGAAATGGTGAAATTGTGACACGAGCAAAAGACACAACATAAATTCGGTTTTGTCCAACATAAACTGGCAAGAGTGAAACACCGTCAGCCAGCTTCCAGTCAAAAGTCTTCTGCAAGACAGCAATAGGAAACTCCTGCACAGGATTTGAATAAACAACCAAACTTGCTGCACTGCAGAAGAGATGCCTGCAAAATATCTCCTCATCTGATGCCTCGATTTGCATCTGAGTGAGAGAAACGCTGGTTGTGTGTTCAAATAACTGTGCACCTGCAGCAAGTGCCTCCACTGCCACCTGCACCCGGGAGCTGGTGCAGCTTTGCCTGCACTGCTGACCTCCCCACAGTGTGGGATTTATGTGGCATTGCTCCATCCTGCAGGAGTTTCACCCTCTGCCTCCTCACAGGCATATTGGGATCCTCCCCGTGGGTCTCCGATGCTCTGGGAGGCTCTGCAAGCCCCGGGGCAGCCCGTGGGAAGGGCTGGATGGCTCTGGGAAGGACAGACGGTCCTTTCAGCCAGCGCTGGGCCAGTCCCGGAGCAGATGGGGCAGTCTGGTTCACAGTGGGATTGGGAAACCGCCAGCTGGAAACAAAAGGCAACTCTTCCATTGTCTTACTTAATTACTGTAACAAGTGCCTTATTCTGTTATCTCCATTATCTTTTTCTAAGAGCTCCCTACCACGATGTGTCATCTTATGCTCTGATAGAGAGGATGTGGCACAGGGCAGGGGGGACAGGGGAGGTGAAGAAGGTCAGATGTTCAGTGTACAAGATAACCTCTCTGCACAAGGTAATTCTACTGAGGAATAGATTTACAATGATGAATTGATAATCAAGAGTGACTTCAGGAAAGAGCCCCACTGTGCCAAGGGGGCACGGGGGGCTCAAGCTCTGCCCGGGGATATTGAAGTTGGAGAGCAGAAAACAATTCTTTGCAGAGAGAGTGCTCAGGGATTGGAATGGGCTGTCCAGAGAGGGGGTGGATTCCCCATCCCTGGAGGCTTTTAAACGCAGATTGGACATGGCACTGAGTGCCATGATCTGGTAAAGGGACTGGAGTTGGCCCAAGGGTTGGACTTGATGATCTTGGAGGTCTTTTCCAACCCAATCCATTCTATGATTCTTCCAGCCATTCAAACCTGTCCAGGAGTCCATGGCAAGGTGTGTGCTTGTTTTCAAGCACGCCCAGTTCCACACTTGCCTTCTTCTACACCTCAAGTCAGGAAAAGGAGGCTTGAACACTGTTTGATTTCTGATTTCAGAGACATAAACCCACAGGAGTGACCCTGCAAGCTGGAAAGCAACACTGTTCTCTCTGTACACAGCACCTCCTCCTTCAGGAATGCCTGTCTCAGGAGAGTTGAGTGCTGAGAATGTGCAGGCCAACTCCACATCATGTACCACCACCACCCCTCGATTATTCTCCTCATTAGCATGAAATAATGCAAACCTGTATACTCTGAGTCACCCAAAGGCACTTGAGAAGCTACTACACCCCTCAGCAAAGAGGAATTCTCCCACTCCTGCTGCAGCAGCCAGCACACAACCCTTTCTTTTGAAAGGCTTTGTTGCTGACAGCCATCAACCAGAAACCCATGGAGAAAACCTGCAGTTGCACAGTAGAATTTTCTTAGTTCAGGCATCCACTTAGCAGCATGGATATTACACAGCTCATAGTGGTGTCTTCAGAAACCTGGCTAGGACAGCTCTCTGGGTTGGAGTCTCTGCTGGGACACTTCTCAGGGTAGAAGGACCACTCTGTTACCTCTGATTTCATCCATCCCCATGACCTGCTGCAGGACAAGCCAACACTAAGCAGTGCCAGTGGTCTGATAAGAAGCTGTCTCCAATGACAAATAAAGGAACACTGGTTCTGAAGATCTTGTTGGAGGGACAAGAACTGCCCCAGCGCACTCAGTATGTTGTTGTTTTTTCCCTAATCTCTTGCACCTCTGTGACAAGTCTGGTGTATGCCAAGCTATGGGAAGGAGAGGCACAGGCAGCCGTTCAAACGCTTCCCAGCCAATAAATCACACTTGGAATAGAATTGCAGATTTATATGCTCATTAAAGAAAGCTGATCTTATCTGGCTAAGCCTCACAACACCCTCCTGAGGCATGTGGACAAGTTTCGCTCTCCCAGTTTTACAGAAAAGGGAGGAAAAAGTCTCGTGAGATGGAGAACTCATTTCTCCCCAAAACTCTGGGATTTACAACTGTCTGAAGACTGACAGAATTTGGTTACAGAGCTCGGCACACACCAGGGTTTAACATCACCAAGACTCAACTTAATAAATATCACATAAATAATACCATATTATTAATATCAGGGAGTGCTACTGGGAAGACTAAAGCCAAAGTGACTGCTATTTCCAGTCTCATGGAAGCAACCATGGTGGTCTATAAATTCTATAAATCTTCATGGATACACATTCTACAGCATAAGTTGAAACTTTTGTCATCTGGCATGAAATTCTGTAAATAATCTTGAATTTTCACACCACTGCTATGACATACAAGGTAAATCTTGTCTTCTTCCAGTTGAGACACAGTGGATTTTGGCTCAGAAGCAGCACAGCTGAGGCACCAGAGGAGTGAAAGGGCTGGACAAAAAGCTTCACCAACACAATGCTGTGATTGTCTTAATTTTTGTTTGTTTGTTTTTTCATGAATCACATACGGAAAATCAAATGAGCAATGTGTCTGAATTGCTTCTGCTATCTTAAATCCAGTAGTGAAGTAATACATGAAACAGTCCTAAGTTTATATCAGGTTATAAACTAGAAAAAGTATCATTAAGTACGAAACCACACAAAGATATTTCCCCATGTCAAATAGCAGTGAGATTTCTTTTTACCCATGTCAGAAACAGAATCATCAAGAGATGTTTGGAAAAGGACAGCAGACGCCTTTGATTTGTTTATTGCATTCATATTGCCAGTTTTTTATTTAATAACTTTCAGACCAATACAAATATTTCCCAGTAAGTCAACAAAAAGCCCAGGAGTAAGGGGAGTTCCCCCAGACTCCCCACAAAATTGGAATTGTAAAGAGCAAAATAAGAGGGAAATCATGACTTAAGAGATGCAGATAATGATCAGCCTAGTTCTGACTTCACAGGCAGCCTGTGGGAGAGAAGAGAGATGTTCTGTCTGACATTAACTTTGGGCAGGATATAAATCAGCCATTAAGACAGAAGATTGTTCCACAGTGGCAGAAAGTTTCTCACTCTCATTTTGCCATGCTTCCCTACGCCAGACAACATGTGATCAGGTAAAATGCAATAGAAAGGAAAGCAGGAAGACTGAAGACACCTATTGACCAAAAGGCATTTTCAGCAATATAGCACAGTTAGAAATAGAGGCTGTGGCATTCACAGGGAAGGCAAAGTGCAAAAATGCACAATTCAAACTGTTGTCACCTATTTAGCACCCTAAAGACTGGTTATTTCAGTACATCTCACAAGGATTCAAGAGAATTATTTAGGCCCAGTGAACCCTCCAGTGGTGGTGACTGAGGCAGCAAAAGTTGTACAACAGATTTGGGGAACAGGGAAGGGAGATTTAAGAGTTTCAAAGGACAGTCTCCCTGCTCCTTGCAAACTGTGTGATACTGGGGGGCCACAGAGGACAAGATGGACAGGTGGGGGATAGTTCAATGCAGCTTTCACCATTTCAGTAATCTTCTTACTGATCTATGTGCATTCAAGAACAGTTCTGAGAATATGGCATATATTCTGCATATTTCAATATAATGCCCTCATTTACATAGAACACAAAGATGAGGGGAAATAAAAAGAAGTGGCAAGAGTCACAGAATCATGGAACTGTTTGGGTTGGAGGGACTTCACAGATCATCTAATTCCAAGCCCCTGCCATGGGCAGGGACCCCTTCCACTAGACCAGGTTGCTCAGAACCCAGTCCAACCTGGCCTTGGACACTTCCCAAAGGAGAATCTATCAGATGACGTTGGAGGTGCTGCTCAGTGCTGCTGCTGGAGCTGTTCTTGCCACCCTGCCCCAGGTTAGCTGTGTCAAACCTTGGCACAGACCAGAAGGCCAGAAGATCCCAAGGTCGTTCACAGCTAACTGACTCCTGCAGAGAGGTCCAGCTGGTAGAAAACGCTTGGGCATTGGGACAACCTGAGGTTGTGGGGAGCCAGAATTCTCGTTGCCTGAGGGGAAAGCACGAGAGGAGCAGAGCAGAGCAATGTGGGTGAAGCAGGCACAGGAGAGGTGGGAATGCTCTGCTGCCAAACCTCCCCCCACCCCGTCCCCGTAGACAGCAAGGCAATGTCAGCCACAGAAATCAACAGAGAATTCCAGCCCACTCTTATTTTACACTTATTTAATATAAGGAAGAGGGACTATTACAGAATTAATGAGGAAAACCTCTGTCTGGATGTGTCCATGAGAGATGCATCAGGGAGCAGCCAGTGGAGGCATAAGGAAGCCTCCTCTGGTACTGGTTTGGTACTAGACATCTATTTTCTTGAAGGAACTTGCAAATGCAAAGCAGGATTGCTTGATGAGTGGGACCATCTGTGTAGGAATGTGTGACACCAACTTCTGAGGAGATCATTAGTTGTTGGGTTAGGTGTGGATTTACAGCTTCATTTACTTTAGAAAAATGAACCTTGGGCAGATTGGATACAATCTATGATGCTGCCACTGCATCTTGTAGAAACTGAAATTGTACAATATACACACACATAAAACACCATGATTTCTGGAACAGATCCCAAGTACTGTGAAGCTTTGGCTGGGAAAGGACTCCCTGCAGAGGGGAAAGGCAGACAGTTAAAACTACAGCTGCCCGAAAGTTTTGGTGAGAATAATCCCTGCTGGTCAGGCTCTGATGGAGGGAACGTGTCCTGCTCCTTCTGTGTCCTGATACCATAAATTAGTACGACTTCTGAGCTTTACAGAACTGCAGAGTGGGAGCAGAGATAAGGCACAAGCCATGAGCATATACCTGTGAGCGTCAAATATGTCCCCATGAGTGGTATTTCTGGGCCATTCTGAGGCTCTTTTCTGCTGTCATACCTGCTGGGGGTGTTGCTTCTCATTTCTATGAATAGTTTCCCTTCTTTGGTAACCAAAAGGGTATGGATTAATACATATATATAGACTTGCACTCACATATCTGACACACATGCATGTCCTAACATCTCTTTATTAGTCTGCAGAGTCCTCACAGTTTAATTTAAAAATAAGTCACAGAGACTGATATGCGAGTTCCCTCTTGTGACCAAACCATGTTATAGCAACACCTGAAATACACACAAAATACGTGTTTAAAAAACCAGACCTTTAGGGAGCTAAGAAACAATATAAATTGCAGAGACCTCGTCAGATTTGCAATTTTCTTGTTCATCAGCCATTGGTCTAACAAAAAAAAAATCACACCATCTGTGCATAGTACAGAAAAGAATTAACAGCAATGTGTCTGTGAAGACTCTCAGAAAAATTAATCAGAAAGGAAGCTGAGGTTGCTAAACCTAAACTATTCTTTTATCTACACATGAACCCTAAGCTTCATGGATAGAATCCAAAGAGGGTGGAGGAAACTGTTTGAAACCCCCTTTAATGGTGTTAGAATTTTCTGTCCTGGCAGAGGAACTGCAGCAAATCCACTTCTTCCTCCTGCCAAGTGGGTGAACAGATTTCCTCAAATCTGTGAAAAAACACCCACCACTTGGCAGTGGCAGCAAAAGGAGATATGGACATAAAGAGATCATGAATGTTTGAAATAAAAGATTGAGGGGAACTTAACAGTGTTGTTGAATCCCTTTGTCTGATCTGAAGCAGGGTTTTGTATGTCCAGACCATCCTTGCCCAAAATTTTGTTTGCCTGCTCTGAAATCTCCCAGAGAGGGTTCTGGAGGCTCCACTGGCAGCCTTTCCAAGCCATAATTCAGCTATAAAACAACAAAGCTTTTTCTAGTATTAAAGCTCAAAATGTTTGCCACTACTTCAGTAGCTAACTTATCATCAGGTATTTCTATTACCAGCTATTTTTCTGATCAAATCAAATCTTCAGCTGCCTGCTTTGGAGAGCCTTAGTCCACTACAGTTTGTGTTTTCTCAGTGTGGAGGGCACTTTGTTAAAGCAAGTAATCGAAGCCCAAAGTATTACAGATGGCGTCTTAAAGGCAATTTGTTGTGTGCTCAACTCCAAGGCATTTATCAGAACTATGTGGAGTGGCCCTTTCAGAGGATTTCATTACTCAGGTCAGCCACACTGTGATCTGTATATCAACACCAGCAAACAGAAGCTGCATTAGCTGGCAAGTTATTTTTAACTCTGATCAGATAATATTGAGTCAGAGGATCAAATAACCTGTTTTACAGATTAGTGGGCAGAGTTACCTATCGAAAGTGCCAGGGCACCAACACATTAATAACCTCATAGGCATTAACAGCCCTGAGCAGCCTCATCCCCACCCTGGCCCCAGGGCCCCAGGTGCCCATTTAAGCTCAGCCCTGGTCCTCAAACCCTCCCAGAGCAAAGCAGGAGCTGCGCTGGTCTGCAGGCACCACCACCCCTGAGCCTGGCCCGGCTTCACCTTGGACCTGCCCCATCCCCGGGACCTGCCCCATCCCCAAGGACCTGCCCCATCCCCATGGACTGCCCCATCCCAGGGACCTGCCCCATTCGAGGGACCTGCCCCATCCCCAGGGACTGCCCCATGGCGTGGGATCTTGGTTGAACCTGGTGCCACCCTGGGGCTGCCTGGCTGAGCTGGACAGTGATCTCCTGCCCAGGCTGCTGCAGCACCCCTGGCCCCCAGCCAGCCCTCGGCATGCCCTGACTGAAATCCTATTCAACAAGTTAATGATTGAAGAACTGGTCTTTGCTAGAGAGGGATTATATAGATGTATATTTAAATTAGGGATTAAAACACATTGGCCCAATGGAGTTTGAATAACATGCCTGCAGTATGCCACAGGAATTCAGCATCTCCACACAGCTCATTTTCAGACAAGTATAAACTATTAATACACCTTTGTGGTGGCTTTTTCCACAGAAAGTACAAAGAGCACGGGCATCAATAATTTTTCTTGTCCTTGTTTTGCAGTTTGATGGACACTGCTAACTGTACCTATTAACAATTTTGTCTAAAAGACAAAATATATAAACCAACTGTAATATACCATCTTATAGAATCAGAACTAAACAAAGCTATTGGATTGCTACATACTTGGAATTACTTCCTTGAGTGATTCATGCCTGTTTCTGGAGAGACAATATTAGACTGGTTTTGTATTTCTAAAAGCTCATCTCATGAAGATTTATCCATTTAAGCCCATGTTTTAACTCATTCTTATAAAGGAAGGCACTTGCAAACAGGCATGTAAATAAGCCATTGTTTTCCCTGGTTGTATTTCAGATTCAGTGCAGGCACTGGAAACATTTACAAAGGAACTTGGGTGATTTCTATTCCTAACCCAGGCTGTTTCTTGCTGCCTCTCTAGCAGAGCAGCTCACAAGCCTCCAGCTCACATGACATACTAACCCACTTCCTGGGCATGAGCGTCATTCACTATTCCAGCCTGCTCCGTTAAGTTTAAATTGTTAAAGCTGCAGAGTTTGATCACAAAGTTTGTGTCTTTGGGTTTTAAATTAAGAATGACAATTAAGCTTTTAAAAGGAGCAGCTACAACACAGGACTTGCTTGGCTTTGCACATTGATACAAACACAACTACTCTCAGAAAGAAGCTGGACTGACCCCGAATATCCTTCAGCCTGGAAATGATGGTGCCTGTGTGAAATTTCAGCCCAAGAGTATCCTGTGGCTCTGTGGATTTGTCAGAACTGTTGTCATGACAGAAACAAAGCAGAGCTTGCATTAAAATGAGCAAGTCCTGCTATGAGATTCAGCTATGCCGAAGTCAGCATGATAAAAAAGCTGGTAGTGATTTCTTTTTGAGAACTCTCTGTAGGAACTGGCTTTGTACACCACAACACTGTATGGTTTCTTACTTGATTTGACAATAAAAATCCTTGACTTTATCTTCTTAATTTTTTTTTTCCAACTCACTCCTCTCACTTCTGGAGTCCTTTTGTAAAAAGTTAGGTAAGAAATGGTCAATAATCAAGAATTTACACAGTTGTTCTAAAGTTTCCAAGTGCATGGTATACTGATTTGGAATTAACACATGCACTCTTTGGTCTCAGGGAAATTTTGATTTCCTGAAAGCTTTTTTATTCTCATTAACTCATGGCTTTACTCAAATTGTTTTTATTGATTACTACTTCAAAGCCCAATGATAAAAAATTTGAATACCACAACTGAGCAAAGTACAGGAGTATATATTACGAAATCTGTGTGAAATATTGTGCAAAATATTCCTGTAATCACCATAAACATGAGAAGTGAGTAGAATATCTCTCTCTGTGAATCTGGTTCCAGGAGAGACAACCACAGCTGGAAGGCTAAGCTTGACTTTGAGTGGCTGGATGATGTGGGCAGTGATGGCTTAGCCAAGCAGGGCCTGTATCCTGCATCCTGCCCTGCATCCAGCATCCTGCCCTGCATCCAGCATCCTGCCCTGTATCCTGCATCCTGCCCTGCATCCAGCATCCTGCCCTGTATCCAGCATCCTGCCCTGTATCCCAAACCCTGCCCTGTATCCAGCACCCTGCCCTGTATCCAGCACCCTGCCCTGTATCCCGTACTCTGCCCTGTATCCAGCACCCTGTTCTATCCTGCATCCTGCCCTGTATCCAGCGTCCTGCCCTGCATCCAGCATCCTGCCCTGTATCCCGAACCCTGCCCTGTATCCAGCACCCTGTTCTATCCCGCATCCTGCTCTGTATCCAGCATCCTGCCCTGTATCCAGCGCCCTGTTCTATCCCGCATCCTGCCCTGTATCCTGTACCCTGCCCTGTATCCAGCACCCTGTTCTATCCCGCATCCTACCCTGTATCCAGCACCCTGCCCTGTATCCAGCACCTTGCCCTGTATCCCACACCCTGCCCTGTATGCCACACCAAGCTGGACAGGGCTTGGAGCAACCTGGTCTAGTGGAAGGTGTCCCTGCACATGGCAGGGGGCTGGAACAAGGTGACCTTTAAGGTCCTTTTCAACCCGAACCATCCTGTGATTCTGTGATCCAGTGGAGCAGTTCACTTTCATCTTTGCATCTTGTGTATGAGAGGAAGGATTTGCAGACATCAGGAGAAGCTGTGCCAGGCACCTGGGAGATGAGGAGAAGACACAATCTCCTGTGTGTGCCCACATTTGTGCCTATTTTCTTCCAGTACTATCAAATCCAGTTATTTTTCTTTTATTCATATATACCAGTAAACATCTGAGCAATAAAGATTATAGCTACAAAACGTATTGAATCCTTCTGTATTATTCTATACTTGTCCATTTTAAGTTGGGTATAAAATATGCCTCTGCCAGACTAGATCAAAACAGGAAACTCTTCTATATAGAAAGACTCAGAGAATAGTTTATATCAATCTTTCTAAATTACATTTGAAGCTGCTCCTGCACAGCAGCCCAAAGGTTATTGGCAATGCACCAAAGAAACCCATGACTGGCGGATTTAGATACTCCCTGCAAATCTGCATTAATCTCTGTTTACAATCTATCCTCTACTACTGGCTACAGAGTAACTCCTAAAATACAGATGCTTTTTGTAGCAGTATTTACTGAGAAAAAAAATCAGTTTAAAGCTGTAACTAGGAGCAAAGTGCTTGAAAAAATTACCTGGAATTGAATCTCCTACTTCTTGTAAGCTCTGAATAAAGCAGACAAGAGCCATACAGGTACGAGTGATTCTGGCAGATTTTCTAAACTCTATTTATTTTAAGTGTGCACTCGATCATTTTCTCCCTCTTTCTGAAGAAACAGTGTACTTTGAAGATGTCACAGTCACTGCATAAATATTCATTAGATAAATATTCATTAGCCTTCAACATGCTAATGTTCTATTTTTTCAGATGTGTGTGAAGAAACTGCATTTTGACATCCCACAAATACTCAGGTACGTTTTGCCAGCTTTGGTTTTATGTAGGGCAGATGTAATCTACCACGGAAATGCTGCTCATGTTTAGCATTGCCTCCTGATAAAAGGATGATATAAAGGCTTGCTAATGGTTAATAATTGCTATAGGAAACAGCCAGGAAATCAGTGGCTGCAAATGTTTTGTAGCAGTTAGTAATAAAAACTCCATTGTTCAGACATAACTAGAATAATAGAGCAGCACTGCTCAGTGATGATGAGCTGTTATGCAGTATGTCTGCACAGATAAAATCTGCATTTTTTAAAAATAATGCTTTAGATGGTACATTAAAAGAGATGCTTTGGCAGCTGCAGTTTGGGCACGATGCAGTGCTCAGCCCTCTGTGCTTGGCAGGGTGCTTGGGCAGGCAGTGAGGATACACACAGCAAGCAGGGAAAGCCTTGATGTTCAGAATGTTTGGCCAACAGACAGCTAAAAATCAGTAATAGCTGCCTGTGCCCCACTTCTCCTGAGGTGCCAGGGGGGTGAGGCTGCCCCAAGGGGGGCAGGAAGGCAAGGCCATGAGAGGATGCTGCTCCTGCATCAGTCCTGGGCCTCCTGTCCCAAAGGACAGAGCTCCTTCACTGTAGGGCCACAGAGCTTTTCTTGTCTTTCTCTGCTTCCCAAACACTTTTCTTGTCCTCAGCACAAGAATAGACCTGTTGGAGCAGGTCCAGAGGAGGGAATGACAATACTCAGAGGGATGGAGCAGCTCTGCTCTAGAGCCAGGCTGAGAGGGCTGTGGGTGTTCCTGGGCAGCCCTTAGAGCCACTTCCAGTGCATAAATGAGACTTATAAAAATGGGGGAGAGGGACTTTTCATATGGGCAGATGGTGACAGGACAACAGGCAAGGGTTTTAAACTGAAAGAGGGCAGGTTTAGGCAAGATATTAGGAAGAAGTGGTGAGGCCCTGAGACAGGTTGCCCAGAGAAGCTGTGAATGCCTGATCCTTGAAACATTGAAAGTAAGTTTGGACAAGGTGACATAGTCTGAAACTGCACCAGGAGAGGCTTAGATTGGACATTAGGAAGAATTTGTTCACAGAAAAGAGTGACTAGACATTGGAAGGGGCTGCCCAGGGATGTGGTGGAGTCACTGTGCTTGGAGGTGTCCAAGCAAACACTGGATGGGGCACTCAGTGCTACCTATGCCCTGGTTGCCAAGGTGGCATCTGGTCACAGTTCAGACTCGAGGACCTCAGAGCTCTTTCCCAACCTAACGGAGATTGAGGCGCTAAGGGGGGACCAAGCTCTGGGGCTGCTCTGGAGTGGGACACGGACAGGGCCGGGGGCAGGACCCGTCCCTGAGTGCCAGGGGGTACTCTCATGGCTCCGAGTCTCTCTTATGGCTCCGAGTCCCCCTCACGTCCCCGAGTCCCCCTCACGGCCCCCCCACCCCATTTTAGCCTCGGGCCGAGGCCCCGCGGCGCGAAATGGCGCTCCCGTCACGTGGCGGCGCCTGCGCTCGGGGCCGCCGCTCCTCCCTCGGGCCGCGGCGTGTCCAGGGCGGCGGCGGGGCCGGAGCGCGGTCGTGCCCAGCTCCTGCTCCTCCTGCCTCCCCTGCCCCTGCTCCTGCTCCGCGCTGGGCACCGCCTGACTCTGCGAGGGAGCCGCGCCGAGGCGGCGGTGAGCGCCGGGGACCGCGGGGGGGACGGGCCGCAGGGGCGGCCTGGGCTGCAACACGGACGG
>VWZD01012265.1:285431-402633 GCA_013396695.1 Sakesphorus luctuosus
CACACACACACACACACACACACACATACATACATACATACACACATACATACACACATACACAGGGACAGACAGACAGACAGCCGCCCTCGCAGCCCGCAATCCCCCCGGAGCCCTCAGGCGGGGCCAGGACCCATCTGTGGGAGCGGCTGTTCCCAGGGCCTGATTTTACACCATAAAGGGCTAAAACGTCTCGGTAAAGTCGTGTGGGAACGTTTCTAGAGAAGCTGCAGAAAATAACGATTGGTTTTATTTCCCTACGGTGCAGTGTGGGGGAACCCTCAGGAGCTTTTCTGCGCCCCAGCAGGGCCCGCCGTGTTTTGAGGGCTCCGAGGGCCCTTCAGGCTCCTCAATACCCATCGGCAGAGCAGCAATATCTGAATTTCATCACTGAAAGCGCAGTGCGTTTGTATTTCTTAAGGCAGAGCTAATGCAAGCATTAAGGTGTCCAGCTGAGCGTGGTTTATTTTTAGGTCTGTTGAGGATTTGTCATAAACATACCAAAAATGTGATAAATCCCTTGAGAGCGAGGCGCAAGGCTCAGTTTTGAGGAAAGGGAGGGCTGATTAAAATAAAGCAATAATCCCCTTCAGAAGCAGAAATGCCACCCATTAAAAGTCTGCTACATGAAGAAAAAGCTTAATCTTGGAGCTCATCGTCCTGAAGGGTGAGATACTCAGAGACTTCAGCTTGCAATGTGGTTTTTCCCTGTTTTTTGAGCTGTGCTCCGCGGTGGGATTTGAGGCTGAGCAGTTTCCCTGTGCTCCCGAATTCCCAATCCCTGCAGTGCCCTCGGTGCTATCCCCGAGTTCTCCAGGACACTGATTAATGGGACCGATGTTTCCGCTGCTAAAGACACGTCCGTAAACATTAATTCCCAGGTGTTAGAAAGTTAAAGCTTAATTACCAAGATGTCTGCTTCATGCCAGAGGATTTCCAAGCTTCGTTATTTGTAAGGGGTTTTTTTTATTTCTCGTGAAAAGCATTTGGGTTTGGTTGTGTTGCTTTGTCTCTGCTAGAAACCTGATTGTACGGTGTGTTGATAATTCCTGCTGAGTCTTGGTGTTGGAACTGAAAGGGAAATGTAGAAATTGGAGGAAGCTGTTATTTTTTTTTGTGGCTTGGATCTGTGATGTGTTGGATAATAGTAAAACCCTTTTTTTTTAACTGAAGCGATGAGCAGCTGCCTGACCAGTTCTCGCGTCCCCCACTGAGCCCCACTCTGTCACAGGAGAGGTTTTTAATGTCTTAATTTTAGCAGGAATTGATGGTTCTGCCCCAGAACAAGTCGCAGAGTCGTTTAACCCGATTTTTTTGCTGAATCCCTGTTATTGTTTGTGGATTTGAGGTCGTTTGAGTAGGATAATGTGCAGCTGTACAAAACAGCCGATCACAGCATGTTGGGGTCAGAGAGCTGAATGGAGCAATGTTTGATACTTTGCTTTACACAAATGAGGATATGAATAGATTTGATGAACCTCATCAGTTATTGAAGCGTTTCATTTCAGTGATTGTGTTGCTGCTTTTTATCTTTGATAACAATTTGGATAGCAACCTGAGATAACAATTCACTGTCGTTTGCCTAACAAGCTTGTCTGTGATTGCACCTCTGATAAGGAGGGCTTTTTTTTAATAAACGTTTCTGCTTACGTGAATTAACATGATTTAAGCTGCTTTGGATGGTTCTTGTGACTTTAGACACTCAGATGTACACCTGATTATACTTTTTTTGTTGACAATAATTTTCAGTAACTTTTATTTTTTTAATGTAGTACCTAAAATTTTTCTACTTTTTATCTCAGTGTAAAAATACAAACTTCCTTTTGTGCTGAGGGGTCTTAGGACAGGTCTGTGCAAAAGAATCTCAGTTCCTCGGGGGGTTGGTTAGTCTGTGGTTATTCAGCTGTTACAGGTAACCAGTCCAACGTCTGTGAAATTCAGAAGCCTGCTGAGCATTGTAGGCAGTTTTTATTAATTTCTTATATTTGATACGTTTATTACTATAAATGGATATTTCTGTCCTTTTCCTAATTTTCAGATATGACTTTACTATTAATAATTACTTTTGCTTGCAGCCACGCTGGGAAGTGTTGGGAAGAAAGTCCTGAGTTTAGAACAGGTGGAAGGGTTCTCGTCCCCCACCCCCATGATAGGCATGTGAAGTTTATCACAACAAAGCTTTCAGTTGCTTGGTGTGTTTTTATAAATAAAACTTCTTGATACCCTTGGTTGGGTAAAGGTTTGAGTGATTACTTACGCGGGAAGACACTGAAACACAAACTCGTCTGTGATGTAGTATTAAAAACAAACAAGTGTAGAGGGACGCAGGGGGCTTTTCCTCTGAACCGGCTGGAGTGGTGCCCTGTGATCCTCCTCGCCAGGCTGTCAGCTGGGTCTGGGAGCTCGTAAACAGGGAGGAGGCTGCGGTGGGTGGTTGTTATTGCAGCTCCTGCCGTGTGACTGCGCCCAGGGCTGGGGCAGGTGCTGAGCGAAGGCTGCGGCACGTTTGGGGGTGGGAACCTGTGCCATATGTGTTCATCACTGTCACAGTTCCCCAAACCTGTGCCATGTGTCCTCTGTGTGTTATCACTGTCACAGTTCCCCCAACCTGTACCGTGTGTCCTCTGTGTGTTCATCACCTGTCACAGTTCCCCAAACCTGTGCCGTGTGGCCTCTGTATGTTCATCACTGTCACAGTCCCCCCAACCTGTGCCATGTGGCCTCTGTATGTTCATCACTGTCACAGTTCCCCCAGCCTGTGCCGTGTGTCCTCTGTGTGTTCATCACCTGTCACAGTTCCCCCAACCTGTGCCGTGTGTCCTCTGTGTGTTCATCATTGTCAAAGTTCACCCAACCTGTGCCATGAGGCCTCTGTGTGTTCATCACCTGTCCCAGTTTCCCAGACCTGTGCTCTGTCTCCTCTGTGTGTTCGTCACCTGTCACAGCTCCCCAGGCCTTTGCACAGCTTTGCCAGCAAAGGAAGAACACTTGATTTAGCTTTTTTAATCTTTGTTTTTCATGACTCTGAGGTTACACTCGTATTTATGGTATTTGTGCCAAACTTCACTACTAGTGGTGATGGTAGTGCAAATATTGAATAACTTACTGTTTACATTGTACTGTTGACCCCTGCAATGTAAATGCAGTTGCAACACTTGTTTCCCAGCAGTTTTATACTTTATCTGAACTCCCATTTCTCTCAATGGCAATATTTTTGATGTGGGATGAGCTGCCTTGTGTTGAGATGATGCCTTTAAGCTCCTTTGCTAAAGCAAGAAAATGTACAAATGGATGTCAACATATTTTCCTATCATTTTTGCATTGGATGTAATGTGAGGATTATTCTTTTCAAAACTAAGCAAGTTTTTTGTGGCATTTTACCTGGACAGGAGGGGAAAGCAGACAGATGCATGTGAGTGCCCCATGGCTGCAGCTGCCTCAGGTCATTCAATTACTGCCTATTGTAACTTGGAAGCATTCTTTAGGTAAGAAAGTTGCTTCAGAATATGTGTTTTATAAACTTAACATGTTTCTATGTTGAATTTTTAAATTGCATCTCTGTGTTTTGCTGTCAGTTATAATGTTATTTATGTATTCTGTTTATGTGTCATAACCTACTTGTTGGACTCTGACAGTACCTGTGACATGAGTTCTGTGCAGACTCTGCTCACTTCACAGCAGAGAGAACATGTGACACTTGGAGACTGTGCAAGGCCAGGCCACCATAAATGGCACATTTCTACAGGTGCCACCCACGGGCAGAGTCACTAATGAGTATCAACTTTCTCATTATAGACAAACATGACTATTCAGCTCTTAAATTTCCTGGTGTGTGAGCTGAGCAGCTTGCACAGATTGCAGTGTCTCAGTGTGATTTTGCACAGGAGGTGGGGGCTGATTCTCTTGTGTTTATAAATAACACCTTTGCTAAACTTGACAGCTCTAAAGATGATATTAATTGGGTGGTTTTCCATAAGGTGATGGTATGTATGACCTGGGAGAATATAAAGCCTTGTGTCCCATCTTCAAAAAAAAGCACCAAAGTGCAGCATTGAAGGATTTCTAAAGATGTTATTAGTGCTTGAACACAATGCCTGGTAAACATCTTATTTCTAAACCTGCTTTTAAAATCTGTCATGATGTAATGCAGTGGGTGTTGCTGTTCCTGTAGCTTTCCATTAAAACCTCTTCAAATAATGTAAAATGAGGAACTGAATGTGGAGGTTTTGAGTTTATTTCCTTACAGCAGAACAAGATACTCTCTAAGATACAGGGTAGTTTTTTCAGTATTAGTATGTGGGAGGGTATTTTTATGTTATTGGTATGCTTTTTCCAGATACAATTTAGTTGGTCAAAGTAGTTTTTAATTGATCAAAGTATTTTTTTACTGTCAAGATTATCATGACACAGTAAGCATAGTTTTGGAGTAAAAGTGAGCAGAGTTTGAAGCCAAGAGTTTTTAAATTTCGAAGAATTAGGAGTCATATCTTTAAGTAAAACACTTCTGATTTATGTGGTTTTAATATACAGCAACCTGAAAAAATAAACACTTCTTATCCATGCTTGTAATTCCTTTAGGTAATATTCAGGGATCCAGAGGTGTGTCTGTGTTGCACAAGAGTGCTCATGTGACTAAAATTATAGTTAACAAAACCCCCAGGTTTTTGGCAACAATTCCTATTAGTTAAAGATATTTTGCAGTAAATGGTACAACTAATTTGCTTGTCACGTTCTGTTCTGCCTCCACACCTGCCCTGCAGAGCAGTGTGTGCTACTCATCTCTCTTCCAAAACTGGTTTTAGTCCTCCCTATGGGTGTCCCAGGTGCTGCAGAACAGTTTTAATTTGGTTGATGGCTTCACAGGTTGGTTCATCTTCTGGGACCCGTCCCTGCCTTCTGGTTAAGGACTCCCTGCACACACACAGGATGACTCCAGAGTGGGATGGATGTTCAGATACCAGAAAGGTGCTGGTAACTTGACAGGAACCTCCTCATTCTTTGGAGGTACGTGCTGTGTGAGCCTCTCAGTGAGTAGTGCCTGGACTGTAGCACATGGAACTGTGAGTTAGTGACTTCAGCTGTGTTCTAAAATACATCCTGTTGATAGTTTAAGTATCCAGAAGGAAATCAGCATTTATATTCTTACAGTAAATTTTGGGGCTTCGTGGTTGGTAAAAACTTTTCAATGGAACCTTCTTCTGGCTTTGCATCCCATGGCAAGTAGTATGAATTGATCTTGCTGGATTAAAAGGGCTGTAGTATAGAATATTAAACATTAAAATTTGGGAGATAACCGGTTTTTAAAGGATTTAGCAACAAGAACAAGTTCTGGCCGTGTTCCATCAGCTCTTTATGCAGCTGGAGTGGATGTGCTGCTTGTGCTCTGTAGACTGGCCTGTGGTTTAGGGGAAAATCCTTTCTGGTTGTTCTCAGATGCCAGAACTTCTTTGTGGGAGCCAAATCAGCACCCATGAAGGGCAAGTAAGTTTCAAATAAGATAGCAAAAGTTTTAACCAAGATGTTGCAAGTCTGCATGAAAACAGCAACAGCAAAGAGAAGCTTCTCAGAGAACATAACTTGTTTAATTTCATTTTCTACTCTGGACTGTAGTTTTAGCAACCAGCTAAATATGTAATTCCTCTTGAGGAGGGAGGAGGAAAAACAAACAGCAGGTATTTGACTCAAAAGGTATTTGGCCTTTGCTAATTTTAGCAAGGCTATGAGCAACTGTAAGAGAGTTGTGTAATGGTTAATTAATACATCCACACTTAATGCTTTGGAATGCCCATTCATCGTGTGACTTAAAGCACTCAAAAGTCATAAAACGTGGCTGTGTGGATGATAATTTGATGATCTAGTAGCAAAATGTTTATTCATGCTGAGATTGCATCTTCATTGCTTCAGTAACACTGTTAATGTAAGCCAGGGAAGAAAACCTTCTGTCTTTTAATATCATTTAAAGAGTGTTGGCAGCCTGTCCTTCTGCATGTGCAGCTGATTCCAGGCATTGCTGGAATTTTAAATAGACTGAGTGAAAATTTGTAATTGCTAAAATGAATTCCTTGCTGGTTGAGATAATTTGTCAGGAAGTCAAACAGTAGTGGAGCTGGTCATATGAACAGCTCTTAATTAATGGAGTAGGTTGTTCTTTCCCACTTCCCAAAGAATGCACCTGCTTTCTTTTCAAGAAAATGGGGTTTGTGTGTCAGATACCTCCTCAGCTAGACATGTCAGGCTTTGTAAGGTGGGGAAAATGCCAGGTAGGTTACTTACTGATAGGATGGTAGGTATTTTGGCAGCTGTTTCTGCCATTTCTGGGGAGTTTGTTTGGGCTTTTTCCCTCCCATAATAAGGATATTATGGAAAATTTTCAGTCTGGAAAAAGAAAAGCATGCTGTGAGGGTTGCCATGGAGGTTTGCTCAGTAAAAAACAGATAACATGCTCTGGTCTTGAAAAATGGATGGTTGCTTTGAAAATACTCACTTGAGACTGGCTGGGAAGAGACAAGGTCTGGCTGAACATCTGATTAGTGGGACATTGGAGAGGAGGCCTCAGCCTGCTGTGAAATGAAGTGGCATTTGAAACAGTCCAAGACAGTTGCTGTGAATTGTCTGAATCACAGAATTCAGTCTGGAATGGTCTCAGGTAGATGGCACTGCTTGAGCCTGTGAAAGCAGAGCTGTTCCTTGGGCTGCTCCTTCCTGAGCTCTGGCAGTTGTCCCTCAGTGAATTTTGCTGAATTCCAAGGTCACTGTTCTTTATTCTGCTGAAAACCAGCATGGGAACCTCACTTACTGTGCCCTGCTTTGATAGTGGCCTTGGAAGTTTTTTGTTGTTAGTTGGACAAACGTTTTTCCCCTGCCTGACATGATTGGGGAAAAAAAAAGCAAAGGGAAGCTGGGCAAAGCTTTTCAATGTGACTCTTCTGAACACGCCCATTCCAGGTTTATCTGTGTTTAAAAAGGGAGTTTATGGATTAGGTTCTGTAGTTGATAACTGCTCTTAGAAATCACAAGTAGACTCCATAGTTTGTCTGCAGAGTTTAAATTTAAACTGAAACTTTTTTTTCCACTTAAATGAAATTGCTGTTCTACTTCTTTTTCTGTTGAAAATGCTCTATGTACTATGAAATACTAACACATGAAACTACACTTGGTAAATTAACAAACCCAAGTTCTCCAAATTCAAGTCAAGTTGTAGAAAATAAAAGGTACTGAGCGGGGTCCTTGCCAACATCTGTGCACTGGATATTGACATATAGACATGCTTCTTTTCAGAGTTATATGCTATATTTAAACTTTATTACCTTGTTATCTCATCTGTGTTCCCACTGCCCTGTCTTCCTCCCCTAACCTTCTGTATTTTTCTAAAGACCTGCTGTACGTGAGCCCTTCCAGGAAATTGCAGCTCAAACACGTTGGATTGTTACAGTCCCTGAAACTTCCACGATGAAGAGAGCTGGGCAGAGAGTTGTGGTTGGAACTGAAGCTCCTCAAACATCCCAGACAAGCAAAAAACAGAAAACTGGTTTCTATGGCTCAGTGCTTGGTGAGCCTGCCCTGTGCTCCTCCATGGACTGGGGCAGCCTCCCCCACCACGTGATCCTGCGTGTTTTCCAGTTCCTGACTTTGGTGGATCGAGCCAGGGCATCTTCAGTTTGTCGCAGGTGGAATGAGGTTTTTCACATCCCAGATCTCTGGAGGAGATTTGAGTTTGAACTCAGCCAGCCAGCCACTTCTTATTTAAAGTCCACCCATCCAGATCTCATTCAGCAGATTATCAAGAGGCACGCTGACCATCTGCAGTACGTCAGCTTCAAGGTAAGCCTTGAGCAGGGCCTGGACTGTCACGTCACTGCCTGCAGGGATGAGCTGCTCTGTGTCAGCTGCCTCGAGGGCTGCACCTGGCAGGTCTTGTGTTCAAAAATGCAGCTACTGCAACAATTATTTCCACACATGCACACAGTTCCCTTCAAGTTTCTACACAGTAAAGAAAGAGCTGTTGTCGTGCAAAACAGTGGAGGAAGGTGAGATGAGAGATTTGTCCAAAGTTGCTCTTCAGGGTTATGAATTGAGAATCTGTTCATTATTTAAGGTGCTGTCCATGCAGATGAAATGGATTAGTTTACTGGAGCATATCTAGGCTTTGTCAAGTCTCTTTTGAGCTGTAAGAATTGGCATTTACAAAAGAACATGTATCACTGTCTATTGTAGCACCAGTACTGTTACAGTATTGTAATAATATGAGATTATTTGAAGAGAAGACTTAGATTAAGATCTCTGTTCATACTAAAAATGCCCAGCAAGTCATACTCAGGAAAAGTTTCTAATAGTAACTTTCCTGAACTCTTATTTGTCTTGAAATTTCTAATTACTGTTGCCCTTTGTCCCTGTGGTAATTGCAGTCTGGAGCAGTACAGCTGAGAGGTGTGGACCTTGCAGTCTTGGGTATCCATGGTGCTGTTTTCTAAATGGTACTGAAAAATGGCTTTGGTATTTTCAAATTGCTTTTACAGGTTGATAGCAGTACTGAGTCAGCAGAAGCAGCTTGTGACATCCTTTCTCAGTTGGTGAATTGTTCCATCAAGACACTGGGTTTGATCTCTACAGCAAAGCCAAGCTTCATGAATGTCTCTAAGGTAATGTCCCACAAACTGTAATGAGGTGCTTCAGGCTCATCTCTGTGTCCTCATATCTCTGTTTTATTACAGTGAAACAATAAACCAGAGTGGATGAGTTAATTGCTGAGTGTAAAGTTAACTTTCGTCACGTGCAGCAGCATGTTTTTAAACAAAGATCCTGTATGTTCATGTTTGAATAAGCCTTTCTTTGTTACACAAGAAAGGGGGTGCCTGAGAAGTGATTATTTTTGTACTTTGTGTGTGCAAACATGAGGTTAAGAAGCAGAAGTTCTGCCTGTCTTTTCGTAAGACGTTTTCTTCCCTTCTTCAATTTCTCCAAACAGGCTCATTTTGCTTCAGCACTGACAGTAGTTTTTGTAAACTCCAAGTCATTATCATCAATCAAGATAGATGACACACCAGTTGATGATCCTTCCTTGAAGGTTCTTGTTGCCAACAACAGTGATACTCTAAAACTGCTTAAAATGAGCAGCTGTCCTCATGTTTCACCTGCTGGTGAGTAGTGAATGTGTGTGAAAAATGGATCACAAAGCAGCAGTGGGAACAGACACACGAAGTCCCTGATCCATGAATAAGCTACGGCTTGGTGGGATAAAGGAGATTAAAGCAGTTGTCAGGAGTGGTTTTGCAAGGTACTGTGAATGTGTACAAGTTTCACAAACCAGTGGTGTAGGACTGAGTGTTTTCAGTGTCTGTAGTGCCCTCGTGTGTCCAGATCTAGATCTGAACTCATGGGTTGGTGAAGGGCTCACTCCCCTTCAAAATACAGCCTTGCTAGAAAGTTCAGTGGGCTTTGGGGTCCCTCTTGCCTTTCTCCTGAAACCTTAATGCTTGGGAAAGGGAATCTGGATCTGATCTGTTTTCTGTGTTCTTTTCTGGAGTCCACAAAAAGTGACTTACTCTGTGTACTTTGTATTCAGCAGATAAAGAGCAGTTAAGTTGTTTATGTCGTAACTCATGGAAGGCTCTGTTTTAACTGTTAAACAAGGCTGCTGGTGGTGATTGAAATAGTTCAGGTGAAAGCTGAAGGAAGAAGGGAATAGTGGCAACTTTGGCTGAATCTGACCTGATTTCAGTTGCTGCTTCAAAGTTGAGGAAGTTCTGCATAGGGAAGGGCAAAGAGGAAGATCAGCAGATCCCATATGAATGTGACTAGTTAGGCTTGGGTCTTTCAATGGCCAAAAACCTTTAAAAGGTTGTGGTTATCTTGAACTTGGATATTTCGTGGGTTTTGGATACAAGCATGAAGACTCAAGCCAGCAGAATCAGTACTTGCTTGAGCTTTACAGCAAACAACTGTGCTGATATTTGCTTTTCATTTTACAGAGTAATCTTTCTTGTTCCTCAGGCATCCTTTGTGTGGCTGATCAGTGCCATGGACTTAAGGAGCTGGCTTTGAACTATTACATATTAAGTGATGAACTTCTGCTGGCTCTGTCAAGTGAAAAACACGTCGACCTGGAGCACCTTCGCATCGATGTCGTGAGCGAAAACCCCGGACAGGCTGAATTTCACACCATTAAAAAGCAAAGCTGGGATGCTTTTGTCAAACACTCCCCCAAAGTCAACATTGTGATGTACTTCTTCCTGTATGAAGATGAATTTGATGTTTTCTTCAGGGAGGAGACGCCTGTGACACACCTGTACTTCGGCCGAGCGGTGAGCAAAGCCATGCTGGGCCGCATTGGCATGAACTGCCCCAGGCTGATCGAGCTGGTCGTGTGTGCCAACGGACTCCAACCCCTGGATGATGAGCTCATCCAGATTGCTGAGCGCTGCAAGAACCTCACAGCTATGGGACTTGGGGAATGTGAAGTAACCTGCAGGGGCTTCATTGAGTTTGTAAAGATGTGTGGGGGCAGGCTGACCCAGCTTTCCATAATGGAGGAGGTGCTGATCCCAGACAGCGATTACAGCTTGGATCGGCTCCATTTGGAAGTCTCCAAACACCTCGGGAGAATGTGGTTTCCTGATATGATGCCAACGTGGTAAATTCCCTCTGTTTGTGGGTGAAATGGTAGAATCAGGGTGTCACTTTCTATGCAAATAAGGAATTTAAAAATCACATGTGAAAACCTACTTCCAGATTTCAGTTTTTCTTCTTTGCGAACCTCTAGGAGACTAGCAGCAAAACATTGTAGGATATTAATTGTATATTGAAATAGAAAATAGATTAAAGTGTACTTAACAGTTCTGAAAGTATGTCTGTGGTTTACAGGTGCTTCAGACTTCAGTGAACTTGGGCTTCTCTGAGCTTCACTTGAAATGTTCCGTTCACTTTAAAGTGGTTTTGGGTTTTTCTCATGTCTTTGTTTAATCTTTCTGATGTAGTCAGAAGAGGAATAGAGAAACTTTTTTCCTTCAGGAAATCTTATCTTTATGGAAAGCTGTATATACAACTTGGAGTACAGTATTATTTCTCATGATGTTTTATATAGCTTTTTTAAAAAATGTTCATGTTTTAATTGTAAAAGCTTGTACAGTAAAATAGCCCAGGTTAATCAGATGTAATGTAGTTTGAACTCATGGCAGTATATTAAAATGTTAATAAGCTTAAACTGTAAAGTTTTTTGTAAGCATTAAATTGCACTTTAAATAATTCTGTCACATGAGTGAAACTGCAGAGACTGCGTTGTACAGCATGTTGGTTTTGTCCTATGCATTAAAAGAATGGAAAGAGACTGTTAAAATTAATGAATATACAAGTCTGTAGTTTGATTGATTGCTTGAGTCAGTAATAAAGCACTTTGGGAACTGTCAGGACATAAGGAACAGCTTTGGATTTGAGTTCAAGTCCTTATGATCAAAGAGTGATGTCTGAATGCTGTTCCATGTTTTCATTGCTAAGAGATGAGAAGGATTTCATAAGTGTGGCTGGTGAGAAGGAAGGAACAAATGGAATTCAGTTGTCTTTGACCCCTTTCTATCTGGAATCCAGGATTTAGAGCACTTAAATTACAGGATGGCCTGTAGTGATCTTGGCTGTATCTCACAGAGCTGTGCTGTAAGCCTTGATTTCTAGAGAAAGGGCTGCTAGCAGAAGGTAATCCTGAAATATCTAATTCAGGACTGTTTAATACTTGTTACTATTAATTGTTTTTTAATAAAGAAGATTTTATTGTATTTATTTTCTTAAAAGAGGAAAGGCATGGTGAGTTGATGTAAATTAGTGTGTATTTTTTGTTAATGTTTTGAGCACTGTAAACTAAACACATTGTGTATAAATTTTGCTGTAATCATTTTCAGGCTGTATTTGTTCTATCTTCGTATTGATGATGAGAATTCTACAGTAATTTATTGGTGGTGTTTGTCATGGTTTAACCCTGGGTATTAGCTCAGCCCCACACACCCAGTAGGTAAAGCAGGAGCCACACATGGAAGCAATCCCAAAAAAGGGAATTAATTCATCACTTCCCAGGGAAGTCATCGTGCCTGAAACCTGAGGATTTCTGACATGCCAGCTGTAAAATGAAACGTGGACAAGTTTTGTGGGTGGTTGGCAGGTCCTGGAGTCCTGCCTGTCTCTCCAGCAATCAGGACATTGTTAGGGAATTGCCAAACACCAGTGACTGTATATGGAGAGACAGTCCAGGGATAAACTGCTCAAATGCTGCTTCGGGTATGGTCCCCTCTCAGTCACTCTCTAAAGCAGTTTTTCTCTGAAGCCATGAATTATGGAACTGCTAAGGCTGGACAAGACCTTTAATGTCATCCTGTCCAACCATGGGACACTTGCTTGCTCCAGCTCCATGATTCCAGATAAATGGGTCTGTACTTACGAATATTGTGATTTTGATGAGCTGATTTTTGGAGCCTTTGCTCTGCTGGTTGATCTTAAGTGAGTCCAGCTGGTACTTTTAGAAGCTGACAGCAATGCACCTTCTCTGCCACATGGTGGGGTAGTAGCTACTTCGCATTTTAGTTGATTTTTCAGGCTCTTTGAGAAAGTTTCCCTATTCTCTTGTAAATGCAAATTCCAACAGACAATCTGATCTTTTTTCCTTGTGTGAGCCCCTTTTGCCATCCAGTAGAGACCCTGCTTGTGTAAAGCTCAAAGTACTGCACCAGCAATAGCATAAACTGTTGTGCATGAGAACAAAAAAGAACTTTTGCATGCTGAGATGAATTTATTTGGAATTTACTGCATTTCCATTTCACTCTCTTTGCCCTTTGCCCCTTTCAAGATTGCTTGTAGGATCCGAGTGGTCACAGTTCTCAATGTGAATATGAGAGGTGATGCCAGGAAATACTCTTTGCATTGGCAACATTTTCCCAAGGACTTGTCCCTTGGAAATTGCACCGTTGTATCTTACAGGATGGATACACAGTAGTTTTACACAGAATCCTGGTGAAAACAAAAGGAGGGAAAACATCAGATGACTCATGAAGCATTTGTTCTTCTGTACTATGTCAGAAATATTAACCATTTCTGTCCTACCCTTTCCACTGAGATGGCAATAGTGGAAATACCAAAATAGCAAAGACACTGGGGTCATAAAAAATAGGTAGTGGTTGGATTTGTTGGTTTGGTGGAAGAGGGCAGATGGAAGTGGGGAGAGGGAAGAGCTCAAAGACACTCTACAGAGCTCAGTTATTTGCATTGTAACAGGAGCAAAAGGTTCTGCCTGTCAGTGGATAGCAGCAAACATTCCCCTTGCTGAAGTACTGGGGAGCTGCAGGGTAATCCATCCTGTGTGACTTACAGACATTAAATGGAACACAGCAGTTTACCTGAGCCTCTGATCTGCACTCCATCATCAATGGCATTCCCGTTGTGGAAGATTTTGACAGGCCCAGAGAGCTGGCCGGAGAAGGGAGCGTACACGGTGGCTCCATCGGCACAGATCACGTCCACTGCCTTGTGCTTCCCCTTCCCGTTGCGTCTGGAAGCAGAGGGGGAATTAGAGAAACTCCCAGTGTTACAGGGAGAGATCAGGCAGCACGTGGTGAGGTCTGGAAATGGGCTGTTAGAACTGGAACAGTGTCAGACTGGCTGAAGACTCTGCAATGGTGTTTTGGTGAAGGTGATTCAATAGGGTGAATGATCTAATGGAGCTGGAGAAAAAAGTCTTAAATGGAACTGTAGACTCCCAGGAAGGACATCACGTGTGAAGGACATCACGTCCAACCCTCTGCTTGAGTCAGGACTCTTCCCAACATTGGCCCAGGCACGGCTTAATCTGAGTGATTAGCTCAGTTGGTTAAAACTTGATTGTAATAATGCCAAGGTTATGGGTTCAATCCCCTGCGTGGGCCATTGACTTGATAGTTGGACTCGCTGATCCTTGTGGGTCCCTTCCAACTCAGAACAGTCTGTGATTCTGTGATAAAAACCTCCAAGCAGAGAGGTGTTACAGTGTGGGCAGCCTAAAAGTTTGCTCATGTCCAACCTAAACCTTCAAAGCTGTAATTCTTAAGAGACTTAAACAGAGTTCAACTCTTACTTCAGTGGAGGAACAAGAAAAGCCCCTGTGTTCAGTTATACAGCACCTTGGAGCTCCGTAGTATCCGCAGCCGTACTTGTCACAGCCTCTTATCTCGTTGGTGGGATTGCCAGCACACACTGTGGCCCAGCGGCTGTCCTGCTGTGGCAGTGGAGGAACATCTTGGAAACACAGAAACACAGCACATCAAAGTTAACTTTTGGATTGTTTTTAAGTTTTTCAGGTTTGTAGCTACTATGTGTTAAAAGGTAAAAACATACTGGAATTACATCCCACGCATGTGGTTGCATTTTCCTCTGCAAGCTTTGTCATATTTTAGGAAATGTGAATAGAATGTACAACTGAGCTGGATGGTAATACCTCACACAAGAAATGTGCTTTAAAGACAAAAATTCAAAGAGTATCACAGGTCCTTGAGTGCAAATCTACTCTTGCTCTGGGCTGCTTTTTTTGTTGTTAGAGGTTTCTTTACCAGGCGTAAGCAGAGGAGTAGGATCCGAGTGGTCGCAGTTCTCCACGTGGATATGAGAAATAATGCCAGGAAACACTTTCTGCATTGGCAGCATTCTCCCCAGTTGTTGCCCCCTGCGGATTTGCCCATGGTACCGGATGGGGTGAATACAGACAAGCTTCACACAGTAACCTGGAGGAGATGGGAGAGGAAGGGAGATGAGGGAACATCGGCTGCATCTGCTTGTGGGGTGAGCAAGAACCATCCCCTGTCAGCCTCTCACTGAACACTGTAAGGATGAAGAAGAAATGTAGTCAAGGTACCAACAGCCTTGAAATCAGATTCCTGGATTTGCTATGGAAAAGAGACAAAAAGGGAGTTGAAAAATAGGGACAGGAAAACATCCTCTCAGCAAAACTGAGGGCATATTTCCGATGCTTTATTTTTACTGTTTCCTTTTGTTTTATTATTTGGGGTTGTTGTTTTCCTGCTCCCTGTTTTTCAACTCCTTTCTTCCCTTCTCTCCAAGAAAAGCATTGGAAAACACTACACCCTGCTGGTGCTGCCTTCCAAAGAGGGTGTAAGATTAACCTTCCCCAAGTCAGTGAGGACATCACTTGTTCAGACCCTGCTGTTAATGACTTGCCTGATCCTCTGATCTGGACTCCATCATCGATGGCATTTCCATTGTGGAAGAAGCGGATGGGCCCGGAGAGCTGCCCGCTGAAAGGAGCGTACACGGTGGCTCCGTCGCGACAGATGACATCCACCCCCACGTGCTTTCCTTTGCCACCGTGCCTGGGAGCAGAAACACATAACCAGGGACATCTGTCAGGATTTATGTTATGCTTGTCTAACAAGATCTTTGTACCTGCAATGAAATTAGAAAATAGCAGCTTTGATCTGTTTTTATTTTAAATTACAAGATGTTCACGTTACTCTGACCTTCTCTAAAGGGGGATGAAATATCAGATTTAAGATTATTTTTAATTTTCCTGAGCCCATGAGGTATTTCAAGCTGCTACAGTGAAGTACCATTGTTCAACCCCAAAATACATCCGTGCCCATGGGAAATAGAATCTTATGTGTGGTGTTTTCTCCTTTAGAGATTTGGAAGTGGCATGATGAGGATGGAAACTTCTTACAGGGGCTGGGGAGAGGAGACAATGGAAATGCAGGGAAGGCAGGAGACATTTTACTGATAAAAGCATTTTTCAGGGAAATACAACTTGCTTTGTTAAGAGGTCCCTACTTAAAGACAACAGTGCTGACAGACTGTGTGTGGATGAATCTACTTGGCTGTTGCTGGATGTTAGTTAAATATCTGGTCTATAAGCAACTAGCATAAATGGCAGAAATCCTTGAAATAGTTCCATTTCCTTTGGCTCTAAGTCCTGTAATGCTCTCGCTGCTTCACCCCTGCATCAGTTACTAGCAGTGGTCTCGCTGCCCTTCTGGGACATTGCTGAGGAATATGCCAAACGTGGGTGTGAGATCCTGCCAACAACACTCTTCTCTCATTCTGAGTGTCAGCTCTGCTTATCTGTACTGTCCCCTGCCTGCAGATTCCCCTTGGGAAAGCAGCAGTGAGTCCCCCTGCCCCTCTCCTGCCCCTCCTCATCACCTGTCAGCTCCAAAGGCGCCGCAGCCGTATCTGTCGCAGCCGCGGATCCGGTTCGAGGGGTTCCCGCTGCAGATGGGGGCCCAGTGCCTGTGCTGCTGCTGGGGTGGGTGTGCATCCAGCTGCCTGGCAAAAACTGCACGTGCAAAAGAGGGAAGAAGGGGGAAATTCAACCAAGCTCTCAGTCCAGTGCAACAGAAAGTGTCAAGGTGCAAAATAGGGTGTTCAGAGCAGAAGAGGCAAACTCGCAGGGGTTTGGAATTTCTGAAACTGTAGGTAAGTGGGCATTATACAACCTGCTGTATAGATTTGATCCATTTTCCCTTGAGGTCTTTATGTATACTAAAAGCAAAGCAAAGCAAAGCTAAAGATTTTAAAAAATAGTTTGTGAAACAATTCAAACCAGCAGTGCCTGGTGGATGGTTGTACTTAATGATCTTAGAGGTCTCTTCCAGCCTTAACAATTCTGATTCTTCATGACACCTCTAACCACTTCAATGTATTACCCTTAATGCACACCTAATTCCATATTTTATAATAATCATAGCTGTGCAAATGACCATAATTCTTCATAAAACTAGATGGAAAAAAATTAGCACTCTTTGCATTGGAGTGAATTTCAACAATTCATTAGTGCCTGCCTAAACCCAGCCAAGACCAGCTGTAGTACAGCAAACCCAACTCACCAGTGGACACCAAGCTGACCAGAGCAACCAGACTGAGAGCTGGCATTGTGGGGCTCTCACCCGTGTTCCTTGATCCCCTCAAAGACATGGAGCAGCAGCCACCCGGGGTATTTATGTGCTTTTGAATTAGTCTGTTGTCTTGGCCAATCGGTCTTGAGCAAAGTCTTACAGCTCCTTGCAGGTGGTGTTGCCATGCTGGGCACTGGGGATGTCCACAGGACCTGCAGTTGGTTGGGAAAGACCCGTCAAATAGTTGGGCTCTTGGCACACAGGAACAGAGGCAAACGGACGATCCCACATTGCAGCAAACTCTGGCTGAACTGTTTCCTAACACCTTTTCTTCCCCTTCCTCAACTAAGGGCACATTTAGGCCCAAAGTGGGAAGAGCCAGGAATATGGTCCAGGGGGCTGACTTGGAGGGAAAAGGTGGGCAGAGCTGCACAGCGGATGTGACCAGTTTGTCCTTCCCTGCTCATTCCAGAGCCTCCTCCCTGGGTTATGTGCCAACCAGAGCTTTGTGACCAAGAGCACATGAAGCTCTAGTGCTGGGCATAGCAAGAGTATTCACTTAAGCTAAAAATACAGATGCTTTTGCATAAAAACGTGTCTTTTTTCCTGCTCAGCTGAAATTGCCAATTATTTCACTTAAATCCATGAAGTCTTTACACTGAACCCCTAGTTTTTTACAGGAAAATTCTTCTTGAAACATCTTCAAGTTCTGAAACAACAAATGCAAACCCAAGTTGCATGGGGAAAACTGTCATGGAGTTCAAAAATTCTAGGTTTTAAGAGGATTCCTTTCATACCTGCTTGGTTTCAGCTACTATACTATAAAACAGGCCCTTTAGTGTCTCTTCTAATCCTTCAGTTTGATTTTTCTGCACCTCTTACAGAAAAGCATTAGATTTTCTTTACAGACAAGTCTTGGTGAATATGACATTTAAATAAGTCATGGCACTTCCATACAAACTTGGATATTCCAAGTTACAGAAACTTCTGGAAGTCCTGCAGACTTTATTCAGAGGAGGAACAGATGCCTCTGCCCCAGTTCCAGCTTTCAAAGAGCATCTCTGCACTGTGTTTTCTGAAAACCTCCATGGAACAAGTAATTGGAGACAAAAGTTTCACTTATGATTCCAACCTCTTTTTTTACAGACAATATTTAATCCCTAAACAATCTTTTAGCCCTCCCTGGAGTTATGACAATTGGCTTGGCTGATTTTAGCCCTGCTGCTTTCTCCCTTATCCTGCCAGGAAGAAGTGCTGGTTTCCTCACTTGCAGCCACCAAAGAGATACTTATATAACTGTTACGTCCCTGAAGTCTAGTTTTGATGGGGCTTTTGGTTGTGATTTGCTCAGTATGATGGAGTTTGGGCTGATAAATGTTACAACATGCTGGTGAGAGCTCTCAGTGGGTATTCAGGGTTTGGGGGTGCTCCTTACCCCTGAACTCCAAGACAGGGTATGTGGCTTCGTGTGATCCTTGCCAGAAATGGCCTTTGTTGCTTATTCACCTCCATTTGGCACAAATTCTCTGCCAATCCCTCAGCTCTCCTCAGCAGAGGGAGGCACAGCAGGGGAGGTGCTATGGGTGGCATTTGCAATGAAGATTTCACAGCAGAGAGGTGGGAAAGTGTTTCCAAGCTTGGCTAGCTCCATAACCAGCTGCTGGAAGCTTCTTCCTACTCTAATCAAACCCACTTGAAAATGCTCCTTTGGGTGGTGCCTGGCCATTCCCAGCTGAAGGGTCTCCAGTGGGATTTCTGCAATAATGATCTCTCTCAGCCAGATTTTATCTCTCATTTATTCCTGACTGCCAGTTTGCACTAGTAGAGTTTTAAATATCTCATTAGATAACTCTTGCCTGTAGAAGACCTGAAAAACTAATGATTTTCGTAGACTTCTGTGAACTCACATGCTCCAAATTTTACCAAGGCAGGACTTGCAGCATTTCAATCCATCCTGCAAAGTTTTGGGCAGGAAAAGCTTGGTGTAAAGCCAGCCAAGCTGGTAGGCACGAGCAGGGAAGTACAACCGTGTTACAGGTGCACAGACACTGAAGAAACCTTTTCTTGAGTCCTGTTTTGCTGCCTGGCACTTTCTAAAATGGCTCTAAACTACCTGTTCTTTGCAGTTCTTTTCCATCTCCTCTATGTGCAGAGCTGACTCCAAACTGCTGGTGGCTGTGTACATTTATTTTTCTTTCTTTTTCTCTAGAAGAGATCTTAACAGCTTTGTAAAACACATCAAAAATGTCCCTGCTACTGTAATATGTCTCATGCACTCCTGCATTTCCAGCCTTTCCTGGGTCAGTTGGCAGGTGCAGAGCTCTCACCTGGGGCATGAGGAAGCTCTGACCCAAAGCTGGTGGCACTTCTGTCTTGGGCAACTGAGCTGTTAATTAACAGTTGGTGGGTGCAGTTGTGAAAGCCCCAAACTGGCTGCTTGGCACACGCCGACAGAAGGATGTGGAACAACCCTCTGGCATTGCACAGGCCCAGGAGCTGCACTTGCACCATTTCCTTCCCTGCACAGGGGAGAGGATGAGGAGATGGAAACAGGGAGCACAAGAGAGCAGAGGGGCCGAGCTGGGAAGGGCTGGGAAGGGCTGGCTCCTCTCTCTTGCATGGCTGGTGCGATGACCCCACTTTCCCCCCGCTGTATGAATATATTCTTTGAGCCAATCATCATCCGAAAATGAAATGGGTGTCAAGAACTGACTGTGGAAGAATTTCCTCGTCCCACTCGCAGGGCACGTTTTGCCTGCAAAACCCACGGGGCACAATGTCAGATCGATGGCACTGGCCAACAATTCCGGGTTCTGCTGGCTGAAATAAGGGGAATTTCGCCCCAAGGATTCCCAGAGCCCCGTGTAGGCGGCTGAGGTTGCAGTTGCTGCGGGATAGCAGCAGGTTGCGCTCGCTGAGCGGCCAGAAGGCAGCGCTGGGAATGGCACTGGCAGCAGATCCCAGGCCGGGGGAGATGCGACTCTCCTGCCTCTCCTCGTGGCTCGGTGGGAGCTGAAGTTGTGCCAGTCCATAATTCTGACTGAAGGCTCCATCTTCAATCTGTTTGGTCTTTATTAACAAACATCCTGGAAGGTTTCCATAGGGAGGACTGAGGAACACAAAATGTCATTTTGCTACCTGTGTCGTGTCTCCTGCGGAGGACAAAACTTTGGCTGAATCCTCCAAAAGTCCTTTAAGGCTTGGGGAAATAAAAAGGCAGAGTGTAGATTTGGGTTGCAGCTTTAGGCAGCTTGTCTGGCACTTTGGGATACAAACATAAAATAGAAAAGGAGAGAAGGGAAAGAATCCCTGCAGAACTGGTGCAGAAATGAAGCAACTCTGCATGGCTGAGTTTGCTGGGTCTTTCCTCAATAGCCTGGTTGTCCCTGTTTGTTCCCTCAGCATCCCTTCCCCTCACCTGAAATATTTCTAGAACTGTGTGTTTTACCAGCTCTTTATTTCCCTCCCAGAGTCAGCCACAAAGTGTCCTTTCCCTTCCTGTACACCCAGTTAATTTTTAACAGGCTGAACAGATAAAGCTGGATTTACTTGTACAGTTTGCCCCAACTGCTCTGTAACCTGACACAGAAATTGATATTTACTTGTTCTCCACTGCTGCATAGAAGGGTTTTATTCAGGAGCATCCCCACATCCCTGTGCTGCTGGAAAAACTCAGATTAAATTACACATCCCTGGAAACAATCTGTGGGACACACCAGAAACGTGCTGGGCTTTGGTCACTGATGTACAGGGGAAAATGGAACTTGTAGAGGAGCAAAGCTGGGGTGCTGCTGGAGGCTCAGAGCCCTCCTCAGTCACCCAGGCCAGCTCAGTCTTCATTATGGTTTGCATGGACTTGTGGGGGCTCAACTGGCACCTTTCCTTTTCATACAGAAGTTGATAACTGGGTTAGAGCCTGGGATTTTAACCAGGTGGATCTTAGGCAGGAGTCTTTCTTCCCTGCAGGCAACAACTTCATGACACAAAATTTAAAAAAATCAGTCAAAACTACAGAACACTGGGGAATTTTGCTGAAATATTTCTCTTTCAGTATAGGGACAAGAAGGAAAAGTGGGGGTTTTCCCCAACAAATTTTCACAACTTGGTTGTATTTACTTGCCTTCAATATCTGGTCATATCTACCCTTGCAGGTGGGGCTGAATATTTAAATGGAGGTGCTGATTTTTCATTCCTAGCAAAATTCAAGTGTTCTCTGGGGAGGATGAACAGGACAGAGCAGGTTAAGCACCTCTCACAGGTGCAGCAAAAACCTTTCTGTAGTTTCTTAGAAGAAACCATCTGCTGTCAGGACACACAGAGCCCTCAGTGAAGCAGCTTCCCTGCTTCTCCAGGGCCAGAATTGTGCTTGGAAATACAATTCCTGCAGCACTTGAGGAGCACTTTAGCCCTTGACACTCCCAGTAGCACGTTGGCAGCCCTGGCCTGGGGAGCTCTGTCCTGTTAACAAGAGCTTGTTGTCCCAGGAAAGTCTTCAGCTGATTCACTAATGGAAAGAAATGCCTCACTTGGACAAAAAGCAAGCTGGGAGTGCCAAGGCCATCCCGAGGCAGGAGTGTGGGGAAAAGGAATGAGTTACTTCATCACTGCTGTTTTATGGGCTCGGGGATGGGCCCCCAGGAGGAGTTGGGTTTCAGTTTTGTACAGGTTTTTTTCTCCCCAGAACCCAACCCAAATTCTATGACAGCACCAAAGAAATTCAAAGCAATTTGTAGTGAAGCAGCCCTTTAATAATGTGATTTTCCATGTTCAGGCACAAATGAAATTTCTGGTTATTGAAGAAATAGAAATCTCTGTGTTTGGCTGCAAAGAGAGCAGGGAAGTCCAAGAGGAGTGAGGTGCAGCCAGAGCTGCTGAGCACGGTGGGGCCATGCCCTGTGCCTTCCTCCATCCCCTCTGCTTCAGCCTGGTCCACAGGGAGGATGTGAGGGTGTGGGACCAGCTTCAAAGTGCTGCACTCTCCCCTTCCCTCACTGAAAATCATCCCACAACGTCCCTTGAGTCTGTCACACACCAGCAGTGACAGAGCCAGCACCTGAATCCAGCTGCCCCCAGGCTGGATGGCCTTCAGAGCTGGTGCACACCAGGAGAGCTATTCCAGCTCCTGCCAACCCTCTGCAGGGCAGCAAGACAAGGAGGGGCATAGTGGTGGGCTTGGGAGAAGAGGTCTGAGCCCCCCTCTGCCTTCCCACCCCCTGCTCTGCTCTCCCATTCCGATCCCTGGGGGATTTTCTTCTCCAGAACAAACACTCTCAGTTTACTGTTTTCCTGCTCATCAAATGTCACACCTAGAGAGGGAAAAATCTATTTGGCAGTCAAATTTGGAAACAATATGTTTAGACAGAGTGTGTGTAGGTGAAAAAAAATGACACGATGCTTGTGGTGCCCAGGGCTCAGCTAAACCAAGGCAGATAAAATTGCATCAGCTTAAATTCATTTTGTTAATTGCCAATTTTGTTAGAGACATCAAAGAGGAGAAAAGAATAAGTGAAGTAATTTTGTGCACTGGGAAATGTATGTTAAAATCTGGATTTCCAGGTTGCATGTGGGTTTCTTCGGCGTTTTTTAATAAATTTTAGCCTGGCTGTGTGGAAGAGGGGAGGATGGCGAAGGCACAGCTCCCACCACCACTGTGGGACCATTTCTGGCTTTGTTTTGGTTTTGCTGACTGAGATAAGAAGCTTTTGCATTGAGTGAATTAAACGTGGTAAGGACCAGATTTTTTGCTGACATTTTGCATCATACCCAGAGATAAAGATCAGGGAGGTAAAGAGTGGAACACGAAGGGTTTGTGTGAACTGAGCAAGATGCTTTGCTTGCCTTCTCTGCGCACACCACACCACATTTCGAGGGGTTACAGCCTTTGTTTCTGCACAACATCCCAAGGACTGAGGCAATCCACATACCCAAACAGCTCCTTTACATTTGGCTTGATGTATCCACACGTGTTGCTTTTTGATTTGCAGGAAAACTGATGGCAGGAAGGTGGCAGCAATTGGCAATCACTTCATTTTGCATTGATGGGAGGAGTGTGGAAGAGATAAAAGAGGACAAAGGGAGTAGGAGCAAGGGCAAAACCAGTGGGATGCAGGTAGGGGAGGAGATGGGAGAGCCATGTGGGAGGTAAGTGAGGCAAGACGGGTCTTCTCATCTCACACAGTGCTGGGAGACACTGAGAAAGAGGGAAGGTGTGTCTGACCAAAGGCAATTCTCTTTAGCTGTGGCTGCAGAGTTTGGGTACTGTGTATGTAATGGAGGGGGGGAAAATCACCAAAAATACCCCAAAAGTTGCAGCTCTGGAGGACTTGCAGGCCACCCTGTGGTGTGGGAATGCTCACTGCTCTCTGTCTGGGGGGTCACACCAGGCAAGGGATGTGTCTTGTTTGCAAAGGGGTGAATAAGTAGCACAATGGTGAGCTCCTCATGCACCAGCAAACACCACGGAACAATCAAGCTAAATGTAATTCAAGTAAGATTAGATTTAAAAGACAATGACACTAAATTCCAGCTCTAAACCCCATAAAACTCTCGAAAAGCAATTTCCAAAAGTGTGACCATGCTGAGATCTAATAAAGTTTGCATTAAAGAGGAAGTGTTTGACTCAGCCTGTCACTTAGCAGTAGGAGGGTTGTTTTCCCCTATTATGGAAGGGATGCAAAAAGCATTAATAGTTTCCTTTCTGCTTTACCAAGTACCAAGGCATGGCTGAAGGGTGGGCAATGCTCTAAGGGCTATAAATTCCCAATTTATGCGAAAGAAAATGCTTTTTTTCTCCACCTGCCACCCCTTCAAGGTTGAGCTTTTGGTAGCCCAGGTGTGCTGGAGCTCAGAGCCTGCTTTGTTTGCTTTGCCAACACAGCCCCAACACAAATCCAAGAGACAGGACCCTCCTTTTGGTCTTCTGTTCCCCACTTAGTACAACCTGATGGACCTCAATATGCTCAGGAGACCTTCAGAGTCAGAGTGAAATCCCTGGGCATGGGGAGATTGCAGGGAAAGGAGAGAGAGTGGTTGGGTTGCCTCAGTGTCAGGCTTTGGAAACATCCAAGTTTTGCAAGACTTTAGTTTAAATTTTAACATGAATTTAAGGGAAGTGAGCTCTGAGGCACAGAACTGCAGGTGTCTTACTTTTCCACTCTTTTTTTTTTCTTTATTTGATGGATGCAAATGCCAGAAGAGCCACATGAGGAGACAATGAGCTGTATTCCCAAGTGCCAGCACACTTTCCCTCTGAGCTATGTTGCCCATATTCCCTAGAAGCTGCAGAGTGAATAAAAGAGGACCTGAATTAGTAAAAAACCTGCCTATGGAGATAACAACTCATTGCTTCCATTGATTATTCTTATAAAATTAATTATTTGGATGAATTAAAGAGCATTCCAGAAGGCAACTATTCCATCTGCCTTACCTTCTTTCATAACACCTTGGACCTCTAAACAAATAGGAACCAATTTAACACCAAAAAGTATTTTTTAAAATATTTTTTATGAAAGTAAATGTTGTTCTTAGCATGTAATGGATTCCTGAAATGCAGCCCCCAGTTTGTGTGTTGGGCTCTGAGAGAAAGGATGGTGATGAAACCCAATCTAACTAATGACTGTAATTTAGAGAGAGATTTTACTGCAGAGTTTCACAGGAAATAGTTTAGAAACATTCAGCTTGTGGAAAAGAGGGGGTTTGTGGTTCTTGAAGAAACCTGTCTCAGTCTGCAGGAACGCTCAGTGGTTTTTGTTGGTTAATGTGGGCAGTGGAAGGTGCTTGGTGCACTCATGGCCATGCACTTGTCTCCCCAGCACTGCCCTGGCCATGAGTCCATTATTAGCTTAAAATTCTGCACTTTCCTGGGCAGGTCTGGCTGAAATAAATTTCTCTGGGGGGTCTGGGTCCCCAGCAGTGTGGCAGGGATGGGCTGTACAGTCCTGTGTCCTGCTGTGGTGCATCAGCCCCAAGATGTCCCTTTGTCCCACCAGGAAATGGGCCACTCTGTTTTCTTCCTCGGTGGTCTTGTCTCTGCTCTTGTCCTGTTAAGGGGTTTAGGAGTATTTTTGGATGGGGTTTTTTTCCAGAATATCTACTGAGCAAGAGCTGTGTCATCCAGTGGAATCCTGGTGCCAGCCAGGGCTTGGCTTTGGAGATCTGAAGGACCAGGGATGGGCAGCACTTGTGCTCCAGAGCATGAAGGTGTTGGTGTGATGAGCTGGGCTGTGCAGGGGACAGTAACAGTGGCTGGAATACCCACTGGGATGTGCAGCCAGTGGCTGCTCAGATGCCCTGTGACTTTTTCCTTCCTGTTGTGCTCTGTGTGTGCTTTATCTGACATGAAATGCTGACCTGGTGCCTGCCAATAGCAGAGGTTTGGGGGCAAAATGGAAAAGTTGCTTTTCCTTCATTTCACCTCCTGCCATCCAAGGCTGTGCTCTAACCTCTTTGCTTTCATTTGGAAGAGGGAAGAGATATTTATCTCACCTCAAATAGTTGAAATCCAAATCTCCAGTCAGGTCTTGTGGTGCCCAGGATCCCAAATCTCCCCTGCCCTGGTGCCTCCAGGATCAGGCCACAAACAGGTGCTTTTTCTCAGTGCTTTGGCATTAGCAGGGTGGAGAATTGCAATATGTTGGGTATCTAGTTGTGAAAACACATAAAGAGGACTGTAAAAATAAGTGGTACAGCTATCCTGGAGGGTGCTACCCTTTTGTGTTCAGCAAATTTTCCTTTCCCCTTTAAGAGGAGATGTCGATGGGTTTAAAATGCTGCAGACAGAAATGTGGTGCAGGAGCTGAGCTGGTTTTGCTGATGCCACCTCTGCCCCTCACCTGCAGGCTGGCAGAGCCCTGTCCTCCCTGAAACACAGACTGTGTGGGAATGGCCTCTTGGCAGGTCTCTGAAAGGAAACCGTGCAATTATAAACCACTGTCTAGCCTAAAGGACTGTAAGTGTTTAAGCTATCACATTTCCACAGCTCCTTCAAGGGTATTTTTAGTGCTGGTGCAGGAAGTTGCTGACTCTGGGTCAAGTGTTCCCTCCTGATGTTTATGGTCCTGATTCAGGGAAAATTAACCATTTGTTTAAATGTTTGTTATGGTGAAGGTTCTCTCCTCTGCCCAAGTCTTTCCATGGGAGATGATTTGGCCTGAAGTGCAGGCATTAAAAAAGAGCAGATTGCATTGACATCCAAAGCAGAAAAGTCTGATGCTACTAAAATGTAGATATCTGTCCAAATATAATTTCTCTTGCATCCTTCCATTTCGTATACCTGTGCATATATTCCATGTATTCTTTTCCCAGAGTGGGGGCAAAGAGCAAGGAGCTGCTTCCTCAGGCAGTGCCTTGGCCAAGGCTGTTTAGTGGCTCCTGAATCCAGCTGTGCAGCACAGCTGGCTCAAGGGCTTGGATTTATTTATTTTAAACAACAATCATTAAGCTGCCATTCACATGGCAAAGAAAAGAGCCAAAGTTGGAATTGCATGAGGGATTTGTTGTCCAGCCTGACCGGTGATTTAGTGCTCCATGGCTGTGGTTGGTGGTCTCCATCACACCACTCTGGTCCTTCAGGGCTGTGTGAAGGAGATCTGTGTCCAGGGTGAGGGGCTGGTGGGCTGACCATGCAGAAGGGAGACAGCACCATGGGCAAAGGGCTCAGCCTGCTTTTCCATGCATGGCATAGAGGAGCAAACTGCCAGGGGACCTCTGGTGAGGGTGGTTGGCTGATGGACAAGAGCTCTTCTGCGTGGGGAAGGTTGTTGGGCGATGGAGAAAAGCTCTTCTGCATGAAGGGGGTTGTTGGGTGATGGAGAAAAATCTCTTCTGCATGAAGGGGGTCATTGGGTGATGGAGAAAATCTCTTCTGCATGAGGGGGGTTATTGGGTGATGGAGAACAGCTCTTCTGTGTGGAGAGGATTGTTTGGTGATGGAGAAGAGCTCTTCTGAACACGGAGGGTCACTGGGTGATGGAGAAGAAGGTGGTGGGTGATGGCAGGGGAGGTGAGCGATGCTGGCAGTTGGGAGGTGGGTGCTGATGGTTTGACAGCACGTGGGAGGTGGCCAGTGTAGGGATGAGCTGTGAAGAGCCTTGAGATGGAGATGAATCTTCATGTTTGACATGACAGGGAGAGCCACAGAGAGAGGAGTGATGTGGTGGGGCTGACAAGCCAGCAAATGAGCCCAGGCTCCTCTGAGGGGGGAGACATTCTATGTTAGAGCCACAAACACTGGAACCAGAGGGGGTTATTGACCTCACACAGATTCTAGTTTGATTAAAAATTAATTCTAGAAAAAAGCATCCTATTCAATTTTAACTTGTCAGTGAGTATCCAGCAGCAACTCCTTGTTCTGGGCAACCAGCCTCAGAGTTGAGGACATGAGCAGGGTCTCCCTTGATGCATTTGAGGGGTCACAGCTGCTTTGTGATATCTGAAATGCCAGTTCTGTGGTGTCAGCCCCTGCTGCTGAACATGGACTTCAGGCTTGAAAACTGCACTGCACCATTAAGGGAGGGTTTGTAAACAATTCCTCCTTGGGCCATTAAATTCCCTGTTCAGTCCCTGGATTTTTATTACCTTTGTGCTGATAACTGTCCTGTATGGCTTCTCTCTGAAAACATTCTTTCCTGCTAAGAGTTTCTTTCCACTGCTGTGTGAGGATTAATTAAACATCCCCAGGATTTGATGTTGTGATGCAAAGAGCACTAGGGCAGCTTTTTTTTTCTTTCCCCTTTTAAGAAATAGTGAAGTGTCTGCAGGCAGCCTGCATGTTCTCGCAGCTCTGATAAGGAATTCCTACTTGTTTGCAAGGTCCTTCTTGGACACACAGCTATTGTGGAACAGGGGAGACCTGTGGCTCTGGAAAACCTCATGGGCTAATAGTTTGTTAGGGAAACAGGAGGCCATCCCTGAGCTGGGTTGGGTACCCAGGCTAAAAAGATTTTAACTTCAATTCTTGCTAGAAGCAAACTTGGCTGCTGCCCAGTTCACTTGTAGGTGTGGCTGATGCTGAATTTATTTTTCCTGGTACCCAGAGTACAGTTTATATCACTGGACTGAGAACTGCTTTGGGTCTTGTGCTTTCATCTGTGCTGTGCAGTTGGAAAGACATAGGAAAAACTTATTTCTCTGGTCCAGGACAGCACAAAGATGTACAACTTGTGTGATGTCAGTCTGCAGGGCTCCCCTGGGCAGGCTCCAGCAGAGGGTGCAGTGGCTTTCTGTGTGTGCACATCTGGCTTTTAGGGAAGGTTGTCTTCTTCATTCACTTCTCTTCATTTTTTCTAAGGGTAAAAGAGATTGCAGGGCCCTTGTACTGTCTGAAAACTCAAGTGGTTTAATGCCCATATTAAAGACATTCTCAATTTTAGACAAAATTACAGCAGTGTTAGAGTTCATTCAGCAAACTCTGATATCCAACTGTGTGAAACCTTGGGACAACAGATGGGAGGTTTCTAAGTGTGTTTTTATTTAGTTTCATGTGTTTTTGTGAAGCCTTTATGTATCAAACTGTGTTGGGGCTGTTAAAATTTTGTACTACTTTTTGGGGTAGGTTCCTGACCCCTTTACAGTGGTGTTGGGGTTTTATTTTATAGTGCCAGTTATGACTGACAGGAATTGGCATGGGGGTAATGAGTTCTGCTGCAGAAATGATCTGTGGATCTGTAAAATCTGCCCTTTGAGCAGCCAGCAGGTGACCTGCACATCTCCAGTGGGATGGGCCTTTCATGGTCTCTTTGAGACTGGATGTGGCACTCAGTGCCATGATCTGGTGATCACAGTGGGGTTGGATCAAGGGTTGGACTTGATGGTCTCAGAGGTCTCTTCCAACCCAGTTCATTCTCTGATTCTTTAAGAATCACAACATTGCAAGTGCAGCTTAATTGGGTTGACCCTCCTAATTCAAGTCTAAATTCTCTTCCTAAGGAGCTACAGATCTCAACAAGGATTATTGATGGGATATCAGTGTGTTGTGAGCAGTGCACCAAATTTATTCTTCTTGCAAAGGCAGAGAGAGCCAAGGCCTCCAGAGTGCTGTGTGCTGGTGCAGCCAGGCAGAGTCCCCCTGGCTGCTCTGACACTTGTGTGCATTGATCTCATGAAGGTTCCAAAGGTATCTAATTCCTGCAGGAACCACACTGGGCAGTTCAGCTTCCATACTGAGACCTGCTGCTCCCAGTGACATCTTAGGGCCAGGCCAAGGGCATCAGCTCACTCTGGGTACAGCCTGGCACCACATTCTTCCTGCTTGTGGCCATTTGATTGATCTCTTTGCTTGGAGCTGTCTAAAGACATCACTGACTGGCCTTGGGCACTTCCAGGGGTGGAGCAGCTACAGCTCTGGGCACCCTGTGCCAGGGCCTGCCCACCCTCCCAGGGAAGGATTTCTCCCTAATATCTGATCTAACCTAACCCTGCCCTTGCTCAGGCCATTCCCTTTGCCTTCCATGGCCCTTTGGGTCAGAGTGGAGCTGTGCTGGCTGGGGAATCCGTGACTCTCAGCAAATGATGTTGAGATGCTTTGCATGGTTTGAGCTTCCACGCTATTTCCCGTGGAAAAAAGGAACTAAAGAGAGTATGAATTCCCCTGAGAAACCTTCCTGTGACATTTCATACAGTCTTGAGTAAACTCAGACACAGGGGAAGCAGAGGGGAGTTGCCAAGAGGGCAAGAGGGGAGTTCTGCAATGAACAGGAGGTGTGAGTCTGCCCCAGGCAAAGGCTGCCTGCTCTGCTGATAAACAGTCTGAAAATTCCTCAGCCAGCTCTCACTGGTAATTAACAGCTGACTCATTAGTCCCCATAGCTTGGAGTCCATAGTGGGTGTTTCCATTAGGCTTTTCAGTCCCTCGAGGTATTTCCCTAATGACCAAAGCACTGGAGCACGAGCTGAGCTGCATCCTGTGCTCTGCATCCCTCCAGGGAGGGAAGCCCTTGCTCCCCCAGCTCAATGTGCTTCCTAGCAAGAAGCTCAAATCCTAACCTAGCTGTGTATATATCCTTCAAAAAAATGATGAAGCAATATTTTCCTACTGAGAAGTTCCTCCACCCCTCCCTTCAAGCCAGCCTTCATTTTCATTCTCCTTGAAAAAAGCACAGCTTGTTTCAGCTTTGTCCTGCTCTCTTTTTTTTTTTACATTTGCAGTTAATTTCCCACTTCAAAGACAAACAGAAAAGCCTTTGATTTACTAGATTGGCTAAATTCAATATCTTTCCCAGAAACAGCGGCTCAGTGTTTCCTAACAATAAGTTCAAACCTTTGAGTGATAGAATTTCCTCGCTTGTGGCACTCTTCAAAATCAGAATATTGCCTCCACTTTGGGCTCCTTCATCTCCCTGTGGCACTCTGAGCATAAATTTCATCCCCTTGAAACAATGGCTGGGTTTGCCACACAGTGTCCTAAAGCTGCAAGGTCTGATTCGTGATAGGAATAACATGCACAGTTGGACACCTCCATTAACTATGTATGATGAGATCACTTCCAGTAAAATCCTGAAACGCAGTAATGTGAAAAACATCTGGTTGTTGTGCATTTGATTTAAAGTTGGAAGCCTTGGACAAAGAGGCTATACATTTATTAATGAGTTCTCTGCTTTATGGAGGTTTCCGTGCAATTTGCTCATTAGACTTCAAAAGCAAGAAATTATGCCACCTCTTGATTGAAATTAGCTTATTGGACATCAAAAGAAGGAAAATATATGACCTCTTGGTGGAAATTAATTATTGCATTGGGTTGTTTTGTTTTTTTTTTTTAATTTAACATAGTAATTTCCTCCTATGAACACCCTCCACTGATGAAACATGTCTGTGTTTGTTTATGAACACATGTGCCAAAAAAAAAAAAAGAAATTGGGGATAAACCTTTGGGTGGTGGGAGTTGCCCCCCCTGAACCATTTCATAGCTGGAGGTGCTGCCTCATCACGAGGAGCAAACCCAGAGCAGGGCTGAGTTGGAGCTGCCCCTTGGCAAGCAGGGCAGAGAAACCAGTGGGTTGTTTTATTTTATTTTTTTTTAAAGCATATACATGTGTGAGGTTTAATTTTTCATGCACTGCTGTCTGCTCTGAGATGTGGAAAATACTTGCAGAGGCATTGCAGGTTCTGCCACGTTTCACTTGCAGGGCCACCTCCCCCTGCCCAGGGGCCTCTCCTTTCACCCTGGGGGTCCTTCTGCACTCTCCATCTCACACAAAGGTGCTCTTGGCATTCCCAAGTTCCCAAGCCCTGAGACAGATCCCCAGATATGTAGGAAAAGTTGCTGGAAATGCTGCCAAGAGCTGAACTGGCAGAGGGGCTGATGGTTTGTGACCTGTTCATTTGCCCATCACCTCTCTTTCCATCCATAAATCTTCCTATTCAGCCTCTCTGTTGGTCTCCTGTTGTGCCCAGTTCCTCCCAAATGCCCAGTTATTCTGGCTTTGTGATCATTTTTCAAACATGGAAGCTGTGACGGCAGGTTAACTCCAGACTGGAAAAATCTAAGACATGTGGATTTTAAGATATTAATGTTTCTGAAACTGTTTTGTGCCATAGTCTTTCTGATGCTGCTTAAAGGTGCATTTGTTTCTGTATTTTATTTGTTTCTGTATTTTATTTGTTGCAGCTGAGGATTTTGCTGCATTAATCCTTAGTTTCTTACAAATTTTTACATATCTATAGAGAGAATTATTTTAGTTCCTAGAACCTTTGCTGTAGAGAAACACTGATGGCAAAGTGACACATCTCTGCAGCTTGTCCTTAGGAATATGTGCAGCCAACCAAGCAGAATGTAAGCAGTTTATTCAGAAAAACAGTGGTTTTGATCTTCCCTCTGGCTGCCTTTTTGGGGATGTAGAGACACAAATCCTTTGGCTTGGGGATAAACAGGACCGGGGGGGCGGGGGGGAGGTAAACAGGACCAGGGGGGATAAACAGGACCAGTTTCCACCCAGTGTGCAGTTCCCCATAAGAGAAAAAGATGTGAACTTCAGGAGTTTTAGAAGACCTTTTTCTGCTCCATAAGAGAAGAGCAACGAGGCTGGAGAAGGGAGTGGAGCACAAGTGCTGTGGGGAGAGGCTGAGGGAGCTGGGGGTGTTTGTGCTGGAGAAGAGGAGGCTGAGAGGTGACCTCAGCACTGTCTGGAAGTGCCACATCAGGGAAGTTGTGGCCAGGTGGGGGTTGGTCTCTTCTCCCAGGCACTCAGCAATAGGACAAGGGGGCACGGGGGGCTCAAGCTCTGCCAGGGGAAATTGAAGTTGGAGAGCAGAAAAAAATTCTTTCCACAGAGAGTGCTGAGGGATTGGAATGGGCTGCCCAGAGAGGGGGTGGATTCCCCATCCCTGGAGGTTTTTAACCTGAGCTTGGCCGTGGCACTGAGTGCCATGATGTGGTAAAGGGACTGGAGTTGGCCCAAGGGTTGGACTTGATGATCTTGGAGGTCTTTTCCAACCCAATCCAATCTATGATTCTGTGATTTTTAACTCCTCCTGTGCTGGCTGTTCATCTTTTGGCCCCAGCACTGTCCCAAACACAACCCTGTGCCTGGGCTGGGGAAGTGGCTGAGGAATCGTGTCCATGACAAATGACCAGCACTGGAAAATATCCTTCTCATGAAACCGTCTGTGTACACTCTGACTCATCTCAGAGCTGGCTAAGAAGGCAACTCACCTCTGCTGTTTAACAACTGGGTTAGCCCTGTGAATAAATATCCTTTTCCAGTAGCCCATTACTGTATCCATCAGGCATGTTCTGCTGAGCCCACGGTGGGTCATTCCCAGGCAAGCACAACCCTGTTATCCAGAACATCTGCTTGTGTTGCCACATGATTTATGGGAGCATGTTACAAACGTGTGTGTATATATATATATATGAAAGAATAATACCTTAGCTCAAAAATCAATAATACTGCTCAAAAATCCTGTTTATTGCTCTAATGCCAACAAATTTATTTCTTACACTTCACAAATCACTTGCTGTCCAAATTCCTGCATGGCCATGTTTGCATAATAAAATAAGAAGAAAACAGCAACTCTGTTGATTTTTTTTTTTTTTTTACAAAACCAACTACACTTCATTTTTCTATATGAAAAGATCAAGGAGAGATTTATATATGTTTTTTTTTTTTTTATTCCTACAGTTACTCAAGACTAAGGTACTTAGTGGGAGTGCAGTTCAGCTCTGGACTGTATGGAGTAATTTATCTTCATGTGATACCAATGAAGGTCTCTAATTGTTTAAGAGCTTACAGGGTTTATAACATTAGCTCAAATTCCTTGTATTAGGTTCTTCATTTGCTTTTTATTTTGAAAAAAATGTGGTAGCCTTTGGAAGAAAGAGAAATGGTTTTTTTTCTAGATAAAGAGAAACCTGAGCTATGACTTGGCAGGAAGTTTGCTTGAGGACTTTCTTACAGACCATACTTCACTATTTCCATGCATTTCAGTTTGCTTCCCCTCACTCTGCCTTTCTTTTCTTTTTTCCCTTTAAATGGGAAGGACTTTTCTTCCTCCTTTTCTGCTTTTTACAGTCTAAACAGAGCATGAGGCAATAGAACCCGGGATTAATGTTAGTGCCAGACTTTTCCCAGTGGGCAGACAAAATGGGAAAGCCAAATTCTAACTGTAAAAAGCAAAAAATCCTCAGTGAGGATGCCCAAGGGCCTCGGGCAGTGCTTGGGCCAGGCACTCAGCCACCACCAGAGTGTGTGGGTCTGGGAGCATCTCCATTCCCAGGTGCTGCTGACTCCTTAGTGCTGGGATTACTGTGGGATTTGCAGTCTGCTGAACTCTGGGCACAGACTGCAGCTTGGCTGGTGCCTGCAGGTGACAAGTTGATGCAGTGGGTTCATTCCAGATGTTGCATAGCAATGAGCAGCTGGGATGTTTTCCCCTCTCAGGCTGCCTGTGGTGAGTTCATCCCCCCAGAGCTGCAGCCTCGGGTCCCCCCCACACCTTTAGCAGCAGCTGGAAGTGCAAAGGAGCCCTGGGAAGGGTGAGGAGCCTTCTGTAGGTAACAGGATGGGATGAGTCACAGCCTGGGATTATGTCAGACTGTGCAATATGTTTCTCATCTGCTCAACCAAGGCTTTTATGGGACAATAGTGAACTGTGTGCTATGGAAAAGTCAAGGGAGCTGAAGGATAGGAGGGAAGCCAGAGCAGTGAGAAATAAATAGCCCGTAGCAGGTATGGCCCCTGCTGCCTTCTCTGATTAATGGTTTAAATGCAGTCAATTAAATTGCATTGGACTTACCCTCCTCCTGTAATCAGTATTGCCCCACATCCTCCTTTCTGCCTTTAGGTCACTGAAAGCCTTCCAATCTTTAGGAGAAAAAAAATCATTGTTAAAAATAATAATTGGCAATTATTTAATGGAGTCGTTCTTCAATCCATTAGTCAGGATATATCAGGCTCTTCCTTCTGCAGCCAAGGAATCCCCCCCTTTGCCTGGGGGAGTTTATCAGCCCTGTTTTCAGTGCTGGGGAGGTGCTGAGCTGTGGTGCAAATCTGGGGGGCTGTGGCCAGGCTGTGACCCTCCTGGTGACAGTGGTGCCCACTCCAGGCTGTCCCTTGGCCATGGAGCAAGCCCAGCCACCACAGGACTCCCCCAATGTGGGTATTCTGACACAGGCACTTCATGCAGACCCTCAGGGGCTTGTAATGCCATTCTTTTGCACTGACTCTTTTGGCCAAGAGCAGTATAAACTTACTGGAAAATGAATGACAAGTGTCAAAGCTAAACATTTGCTCTGCTCTTTGGTTTCAACTATCTCCGTTTTCACTCAGGGTTTGTGTCTCTCCATCCCACCTTGCTCCACAGACTGGAGCCAGTACTGGGGGGTGCTGTGTTTTCTACACCAACTGCATCCCTTACTGGAAAAGAATTGTATGATTTTGTGTCTCATGGGGAGGAATAAGGTGACACTTGTGGTTTCCACCATACTTGTCTGCAGCTCAGGAGAAAACTGGGCTGCAGTCAGGGGCTGAGATACTTGCTCTCCATCACTGTGGGAGGAGGAGGCAGCCTGAGGTGGAAAGCAGGGAGGCAGGGAGTGGCAGGTCTGGGATGCACAGGACTCAAGGGAAAAGAGATAGGCTGTAGTATTAGCACAGGGGATCCCAATTTTGCAGGTTTGGGGGGGTTGGTGAGATTTCCTTCATGTTGATTTGCTTTAAGGAACAATCTCCATGAGAGGCACCTCCCCAGGGCATTGGGGAAGGGAACAGGCAGATGGTGCAGGGCAGGGGGGTGGAGAAATGAACCCCCTTCCCAGGTGGAGAGAGGGGGAAGAGGGCTCTGGGAGTTGGGTTTCTCCACATTTCCTTGGGTAAAACATGAAGCAGCCTGAGTGCCCACCAAATGTGTGCTGATGTGCTGGGAAAGAGAGACAGGTCTTGTTCTGGAGAGAGCCTGTGGTCCTCTCCAAGGGCCAAGGATGTGCCAGCAGTGGAGAAAAGAGGAACCAAATCATCCCTGGGAACTGTGTGAGAGGCAACGAGCTGAGTCAGCACTTGTGGGCTCACTGTCATGCAGACACATCTTGTGGTGGTTTTATCTGGGGGAATTTGGAGGGCTGGCTCCAAGCAGTGCTGGCCATGGAGGGCTCCATGGCTGACCTGAATCTGGGAAAGGTTTAGGCTCCAGCTGCTTTTCAAATGGATGTGATGTCAGCAGTCTTCTGCAAAACTAGTGGGTTTGACTTAAAATCAGGCACTAAGGTCCCTTAGGAGGTATCTGGATGTTCTTCTACAGCACATGGTTGTGTTGTTTTGCAAGCAAAGCTCTTTGTTTGGGATTTTTGCTGAGTTGCTCCATTTTCTGCCTCACTTATTTCTGGTGAACTGCTGGGAAAGTTGATGTTTGGTGAAGCTGCTTTTGTGCCAGGCAGAACCATCTCCACATTTGCAGCACAAATTGGTGAGCAAGGGATGACTTTCTGGTTTATCCAGCACGTGTCTGGGGCTGGTTCTGGGGCTGCACTCAGGACCAGAGTCCAGAGGCATTTGCCAACCTTTCCTGGTGCTTTGAGTGTCCAAATCAGGCACGTTGTACCTGCTCACTGAGGATCCTGTTGAGCTCCAACCCAGGTCAGCATTGAACCCATAAACAAAGAATAATCTCCAGGAGTTGAAACTTTCATCCTGTCAACCTGGGAGAGATTTGCCCAGATGACTTACATTAATTTTAATGGAAACTGTGTGTAGAAACCACAAGCTTAAATCGAGAAGATTATGTCAAAAGAGCAGACTTCATATTCATAAATCCAAATGGCAGACTCCAAGTGGGTTTTTCTGCTCACTGCAAAGAACCCATCACTATTTTCAGCTCCTTAAAGCTGACACAATGCCCAGCCTTCATGGGGATCTAGTTTTGGGATGGGTTTTGTAATTCCAAGGATAAAGGAAGAAATCTCCCCAAGTAGGGTCATGTTAATAAGCAGCTGCAGTAAAAGAGCAGTTCTCAGAGACTTCAGCCCAAGTTTTGGCTTGGCATCTCCCTGCAGTCTCTGTGCCAAGGTGGGATGAGCTGCTAAATGACATTTCCTTGTGGTGGTGTGGTTGGGAGCATGGCAAAGGATGTTGCATCAGTCCATCCCAGCATGGAGACTGGCACTTTCCATGGAAGAAACAGCCTTTCCTGGCCAGCTGCACTTTGAAAATTCTGTCCATTTAACTGAGGTGAAAGGAGGGGGAAATACAACCATCAAGAATCTCCACAATGGATGGCATTAATTTTTCTTTTAGCATGGCAAAGTACCTCCTGAGCCTGTGTGGAGATGGGGCATCTCAGGCAAATCCAACATAGCAATCACAGACTGATCCAAATGAAGCTGAAGAAGGGCATGAAATTTAGTGTATTGCAACAGGTCAAGAACCCAAGGGCAAGCAGAGAGGGAAGGACCTGGATGCCAGGCTTGGAACTGAAATCCCATTGTATCCTGTGCCTGAGAGAGCTCCTTGGCACACAGCTCCCAACCTTCTCCATTGGCAACAGGAACATCACCACATGGCTCTCCTTGCTCAGGTGGGATGATTTCCCTTTCTCCCATTGTGAAGGCAGCTGTCCTACCTGCTTGTTTTCTCCAAAGCCATCCTGACCTCAGGGGCTGCTCAAGTTCATTCCTGGCTCCTTTGGGCTGGCAATGCCAGCGCAGAAGACACACTGTCTAATGCCACCAAACTTCTGGAGAACATCACAGCCTGGGATTGTCAAACCCCACTGGCTGCCTGCAGGTCTGGGACTTGTTTCCTCTCTGTGCCTTGTGTTCCAGTGGCAGCTCTGGGGGAGCCGAGAGCAGCTCTCAACACCGCTTTGGGTGGGCAACTCCTCATGAACCATCAGGTAACAGCCCCATTCCTGGGAAAGGAAGAAAAAACCCTCCCTCCAAATCCTGCTTTGTGGGGGGAGAGAAAAAGCTTTTCTGCCAGGAAACAGTAGCCATCACTAATGAACAGGGAGCAACTTGTCATTAGGCTCTTGTCAATGACTGACACATTTGTGGCCCTGGACATCTGGAAGGGATTTAGCAGAAAGGTCTGGTTCCTGTGACACTGCTAATCTCCCTGGCTGATGGATTCAAAGGGAATGGGGTAGAAGGAGAGAAGAAAACTGAAGATCCAAGGGCTGATTCTTGCCACATGTGAAATAAATAAAGGACCTGCTCAGGGAAGAAGGTAAACAACCCCATTCTGCAGCATCAACACCTTTCTCTTGCTGTTCCCTTCTCCTGTTGTTTATTGGAGTTGAAAGCAAAGCAGGCTCAGCCCTGCAGGGTCTGGGTTTCTGCAGGATGGGAGAGGCTCAGGGGCTCTCCCCTCCCTGTCCCCAGCCACCTTCCCCTCCTGGCCTGAGTGTTTGGGGCTCAGTGATGCTGCCCATGCAGAGGGAGTGAGCAGAGCTGGAATTACAAACCCCAGAGCACCAGCTGGCACCAGCTCACCCTGATTCTGTGAGTACAGCTGAGGGTCAGCCTGTGGCCCTGCCTTTGGCCCAGCAACCCTGTGCATCTACTCAACATGACCCGAGCAGACCCATTGCTGACCTGGGACAAATGTGGGAGTCCTCCCACTGCTGCACCGGGGGAGACACAGGAACATGGAGGTTTTCACTGTTGGACTCATTTTGGTGTGAGATAAGAAAGAAGAGTTATGGAAAAAAAACTGGCAGAGAAAGAGATTCCCCAAAGCCAGATGTGATGTTTGGGGCTCTCCTGGTCTGTGGGAGGCCTGAGCTCCTCTCTTGGGAAGTGCTTGGCTGCAGGTAAAGGGGTTGCTCTGGGTCAGTCATGCTCAGAAATCTCTCAATCTTACAGAAAATTGCACAGCTGAAGGCTGGTTCAAAATAAGGGGCCACGATTTGCCTTTCCAATCTTCTTGACTACTTGGCTATCAGGTTCTTGTGGGAGTGACCCAAATTTCATCTTGTCCAAGGTTTGGGAAACCTGCCAGCTGAAAATGCAACCCATGAAATAGTGGTTGTGTTCTTTCCCTTGGTTCAGTCCTGCCCAGGATAACCTCATGCCAGGACATGGTGCTGCTATACATTGTGTACCCATGAGCAACATATTCAACGTTGTTTCACTCATCATGACACAATATTTGGACTATTATCTTAAGCATGGCATGCCTAAAATATGCTGTTGGATGCCTCATGGTTTTGAGATGGTCTTTTTTTAGTACCATATAGGCTAAAATAATAAGGGTCTGTCCAGGACCCATGAGCTCAGACCTTGGTAGGATTCACATACAATTCCTAATTTGGACAATTCCTGATCCAAACAGTTGCTGGAGGAAAATGGCCAGGGAATTCCCTGGTTCTGCAGTTTAAAGTGTAAATCACCAAAGGCCAGTGAAAGCTAATGAGCAAACCAAAGATACCTCAACCACTTAAAAAATTATTCCCGGCAGTAATCAGCTCAGAGCGCCTGTAAATGACCTTTAAAAATGTTTTAACATATTCTTTTCTTTTGCTTTTGAGAAGGTTTTTTGCTTAAAGGAGCTTTCAGGGAGTTTGCCAACTGCATTTTGACAAGTTCTGAGAACTCAGAGCGACAGGTGCCCAGAGATGGTGCTGGAAATTCCACCTTGGCAGCCCTGATGAGCAAACCTTTGTGAGTGTTCTGGGTGTGGATTTGCACATCGTGTCCCTAAATCCCTGCAGTTTGTTCCCAGGCAGGGAGAAGTCGCCTCACCTTCCACCTACCTGGCCTCTAGGAAAAGAAGGGAGTTTGGGATTCAACAGCCATGACCTCACCCAGGGAGTTTCATGTTACTGTGAGGATTAGGACCATATGAGTGGAAAGCCTGTCTGATAAATATTTGTTCCTGCTGGTGGATGAAGGATCTCTCCTGCAGCAGCTGGAGGAGGGAGGGTTTTCTTCCCAGCTCCACCAGCACACTGAGCTCCTGGTGTAAATTAGCCCAGCCCTGTGCTGGAATAAAAGAAGCAAATGTGCCTTCTTGCCAACTTGGGAGTTGGAGAGTGATGAGTGTGGACAGAGCCAAAGCATTGTAAAAAGCAGACTCAGAAGAATCAAAAACTAATAACAAAGAAATTAGTCGGTCTTGATTGTGCTGCCACTGCCAGACCAATCCTGCTGGAATCCTCCCAGGCCAGAGCACCGCTCACTCAGGGTCTCAGGAGCTGGCAACTCTGGTTTTTAAAACTGGTGGTGGAAACTACTTTGGTTTCAAGAAACTCTTTATTTGTAGTGAGGTTTTGCTTCATTTGAAGTCCAGATTTCCAGGCACTTGGGGCTAATGGGAATACAAACTCCTATTGTATCTCACCAAAGGAATCACTTCCCTGGTTCTTTCCATAAAATCACAGAATCATAGAATGGATTGGGTTGGAAAAGACCTCTGAGATCATCCAGTCCAACCCTTGGGCCAACTCCAGTCCCTTTACCAGATCATGGCACTCAGTGCCACGGCCAAGCTCAGCTGAAAAACCTCCAGGGATGGGGAATCCACCCCCTCTCTGGGCAGCCCATTCCAATCCCTCAGCACTCTCTCTGCAAAGAATTTTTTTCTGATATCCAATGCCCAAAGCTGAGTTTCTGCTGACCCTGCCTGAGTGGGAAGCATCCCTGAAATCAAGATCTCACTTTGCCTGAAGAAGAGGAGCTGGATTTAGCCCAAGATATCTTGCTTTACAACGTGCTATGTCTCCTATAAAAATCCATGTCTCCAATTTCTCTCTGTTTTGGCTATGCCAAAGTCCTGGTGCATGTTCAGACATCCTCTGTGAGCCCCATTCCCACCCCTGCATCTCTTGTAAAAAGCAATAAAGCTGTGAGGCTCAGAGACGTGTGCAGGATGAAACGGCGCGTGCCTGCCTCAAACACGGACTGAAACCCGAACAAAGTGCTGCTCCTCGTGTTTGATGGAAAATCAGAGACGTGGACCTGGCTGGCTGTAGGGGTGTTTTATCCAGGAACATGTGTCTGTACATTGAACTTGCATAAGGAAGGCACTTATTTTCCATTCAGCGATATTGCAACATCGTTCTCGGCAGCGGGGAGGAAATGCATCCAAACCACTCCAGCTCTGCCTGGCCCTTTATCAAGGAGCCTCTAGGAGTGCTGCAGATAATATTATTAAATCATTCCCTCCTAAAAACAATCACTAGCCTTGTCATGTTATCTACTCAGCTTAACTAGAAAACAACTGCAGCTAAATTAAGCCACGTGTCCCCTCTGATTCCTCGTGGTGATGATGGACTCGCAGGACCTGATCAAGAAGTGTGTCTGTGGTTTTGGGGTTTCCAGGTGCACCTGCATCATGGCCTGGGTGAAGCTCTGCTTGGCATACAGCCCCAAAGCACACAGTGGGGAATGGGGTGTCTGGGTCCGAGGAAGCAGAGGGGAAAGGTGAAATCCAGACATGAAGGAGGTATTGAATCACCTGGTGAGGTATAAAATCCCCTTCACTGTGCAGATTCTCAAAGCTGAAGGGACTCCTGAGAAGGTGTTTTGCTGGGCAGGAGAGCACGTTGAGTGGAGTTGTCTTGCCCTTGTACCTCCAGAGTGCAGCCCTGTGGGGATCAGAGTGGGAGAGCCTGTGCATAATTCTCAGCTCCTGCTGGCATCACTCACTGCCCAGTGGTCCTGCCCATCCTGCTGTGCCTCCAGAAATGCTCTTACTGGTGGTGGAGCTGGTTCAGCCCACAGATCCAGCAAGAAGCTGGACCTGCCAAGTGGGTCCCACTGTGCTGGGGGAAAAGGAGCTGGTTGTGAGCACTCTGCTGGCCTGAGGGAAGCAGGAGAAGAGTTGGCATGTGGGAGAGGGAGGAGCATCCTTTTTGGAGAAGGTCAGCTGTGATGTTGAACTCTACCCAGCAGAAACTGGCCCAGGAGTGTGTAAGTGCATTCTAACCCACACTCAGATCATCTTGCCCATCTCCCTGTCCCAGGGCTGGCTCAGCACTGGTTTCTCCTCCCAGCAGAGGTCTTTCCATGGTGTGATTGACACCAAGAGGGGAGGCTGCTCAGTTTTCTCCCTCCCAGCTGTGCAGAGCCTCTCTGGTGTCAGGTTTGTATCACACAGTGGGACAGGCTGTGCCTCCTCAGTGGTGGCCTGGAATGGGGCAGGAGTAGGGTTGTTGTGAGATGTCCTTCCAGTGGTTTTGAAGTTTGCTCTCTCTTCATTATAAAAGGAGACTTTTCTTTGTTAGGACCTAGTTTTCCCAAAGTTTATTGCTGCTTGTTTGGTCCTTTGCCCTGTGTTTTTATTTAGTACCTGCTTCCCCTTGGCTTGAGGAGGTCACTGAAGAATGGAGTAACCAGAACAAAATCACCCAGAAACACAGAATCATTAAGGGTGGAAAAGAGCTCTAAGATCATCACTTCCACCCCTTAACCCAGCACTGCCAAGCCCATCACTAATCCATGTCCCTCCAAGTTTTTCAAACACTTACACAACTTTACACGACTGGGATATCAGTGATGTGCAAACACTACTTCAAACAGACACCAATCATTTTTGAATTTTCATTATTATTTTTAAAGCTCTTCTTCTTCTCTTAGATGCAGCATCTCTTCCTGCTGAGGAAGGTGTGACTCAAATGAGGCATTGCAGCCTTGAGTAACACCCTGCTGTTCTCCAAACAGTCTCTTGACTTCCCAACACTTGGTGATTCAAAAGGTTTTTAATACTCTCCCAACTGCAAGAGCCCCCAGGGCTTGCATAAACCCTGGGGATTACTGCAGAAGTATGGATAATGTGTTGGAAAATGTACAGTTGGGAACCTTCATGCTTTGATGTCTCTTTTTCTCTGCTTCGGCAGCATCACATGAAATGCAGAGAGAGGGGCCCCATGAGCAGTGGGTGATGCCCACCTTGTCGTGGTGGGTGGAGCATATCAAGATGTGCAAACCTGCAATTGCTGTGCCCAGGCACAGAGGGGCTTTTTGAGGTTGGCCTTGAGGTCAGACTCTTGTGCTGCTTTCAGGGAGCTGAGCTTCATCCAGAGCCTGCAGGCCAACAGGAGCAGCTCCTGGCTCTGCACCTCTGCTTACAAGACAGACTATTGACATAATGTAGTTTGTGGATCTTTTTGGCAGGCAGCGCTTTCTTCTGCCTGTCCTGTTTAACTGGAATTAATGAGTGTCTTGGGTTTTGTTGGGTTTTTTTTAAAGGAAGTTCCACTATATCATAATAAACTAAATGAATTCAGATTTCAAAGCTCAGCATCCCAAAACAACAGTCAGTTGTAATTTGGCTCGGGATGCTCCAAGGTTTGCTCTCTCCCTGCATTACCAGGTGGCCCCCAGCCAAGCTCAGCAGATTATTGTGCTGACACTGGGCGTCTATCAGACCTTTAAATCAGTTGAAGCAGGCCAGAAAAAACTTGCTTTTATCCATTTTAAGGTCTGTAGACTCTGCTCATCAAGTGGTTTGCTCTCCAGTGATGGCACAGACTTTTCCGTGGCTTATTCAGCTATGCATGGAAATGAAAACTCCCCAGAAAGATATGTCAGAATAAGATTTCTTTGGGGTTTTCTACTTCACTGCTGGCTTGCTGAAAACAAGAAGATAAATTGCAGGATAAGGAATAAAATGAGAACATGTGAGAGCTAGAAATGCCTTGTGGGAGCTCTTTTCTGTCTCTCTTTTTTCTTTTTCATATATGGATGACATGTCTAAGTGACACTGAATTATTCCCTGAAAGTTGAATTGCTACATCTTGTGACTTCCTGCTCTGTAATTTTACTGTATCATATATCTGCAATATTGGGCAGGGGGAAGATGGGGAAAATAGAAAACAGATGAGGGGATATCAGCTTGGCCCCTAGCACTGCTCATGAGATTCAGTGGGTTTAGTTTGTGTGTGTGTCTGTCCGTGTACGAGAGAGCAACAGCAACGGAGAGGAGCTCTTAAAAAGATTTATCTCAATGTGGGAAGATAATTACAAGCTTATATGGTGAAGTAAGAGAATTGTTTTGTTTATATGAGAGGAGATAAAGCCCATATTTCTTCCTTCAAAATGATATATTAAAAGGAAGCAGAATATTGTGTGTAATTGCCTTTTTGGCCAGCGCTCCCTGAGGCCTCTCAGGATGGGATGAGGGTGCCTTTCCCAGCTCACAATGTCCCAGGGCAGCCACCCTACTTTAATGCTTCAGGGGAGGCACCTCAGCACCACTCACTGCAGATTAATTTGGCCAGACCTAACGAGACCTACAGTGATAACTCCAATTTAATCAGAAAAGAGAGGCCAAGCACACAGGGCATGGAGTGACAGGATAAAGGGGAAGGGTTAGATTAGACACTGGAAAGAAATTCTTCTCTGTGAGAGTGGTGAGCTGCTGGCAGAGGTTGTCCAGGGAAGTTTTGGATGCCCCATTCCTCTAAGTGTTCCAGGCCAGTTTGGACAGGGCTTGGGGCAACCTGGTCTAGGATCATCTCATTCCAACCCCACTGCCACGGGCAGGGACACCTTCCACTAAACCAAGTTGCTCAGAGCCCCATCCAACCTGCCCTGTTATGTATGTTACTGCTTGTTACTGCACATAATATATGTATTTTACTATGATGTTATGTTAGTGTATGTAATAATAGCACTTTGCACATACAGAGGGCCTTTTGGACACAGTTTTGAGTGGAGCTGGAACATAAATCCCATGAATTCGCTGCCGTGTGTGGTGGAGGCAAGTGGGATTAGTTCTCTTCCTTTTCCAGCAGGCTCTGGACACATCAAATGGAGCTGTCTGCAAAGGGAAATGAAGAGGATTATGTGATTTTTATCGGGATCCTTTTACAAGACTGATGTATGAAAGCAAGAGTGGTGGGAAGGAGCATCTGCCACGTCGTTAACACATCGGCCACGGAAAGCAGACCCAAAAGGCAAGTGTGGGAGCATTTGGGGTGAAGAAGTTGCTCCAAAAAGACCTAAAATGACACAGAAGGGAAATAAATTCCCCTGATGTTAGAGCAGACAGTGCAAGCAGGGAACAAAGCGAGTGTGTGGGATGAGATGGGGTGGATTTCTTAGCAATATATGGGCAGGCTCGTGGTTAAAGTCATTTCCCACCAGTGACTCCTCTGCTGAAGGCCCAAGCCAAGCCAGGCATGAGCTGCTGGCTATCAGTGCTGCTGTCACCAGGGAATATTGGGCTGGGATGCTCTGATTCCATCTCTCTGCACCAGTTGCTGTGCTGGAGCTGCTCCGAGCCTGGCGTATCCCAAGCAGGACTGTCCCTTCAGCCGGGCATGGATTAACTCCTGAGTGGAAAGGGAATGGAGCATCACTTATTTATTCCCCTGAATAACTTCTGCTGAGTTTGAAACAAAAGAAAAGCTAAGATTCTCAGAGCTGTTTTCAGTGGGTTTTCTCAGAGTCAGGGAAAACGAGAGCAGAGGCTGCTCCAGAGTTAAAAAACCCAACCTGAAATCACCATTAACTACAGCTCAGGATGAAATGGAGTTCCAGCCTGCTGCAGGAATTTGGGTTTTACCAAACATCACTGTAACTGTTTATTTTGGGAATTGTTGCTTATACTACTATGAGGATAGTAGGAATTTCATAGGGCAGACAGATACAAACCAACCCACTTTTAATTCAGTTTTCCCTAAAACTATTAGTAGGGAGGTGGCAAGGTGGTTTTTCTCCAGAAGTTCTCCTTCTGGCCTCTCTGTGCAGCTCACAGCACCAAGTGAAAAATATTTATGGTCTTAATGATTCAGTAATTTCAGCCCTCGGTTGTGTTTATACAGGGAAAGCTTTTTAAATAATAATGTTTATTATTGCTGAAGATTTCTTTGTTGGACTTGGGTTTGGTGATTCCTCCCTTTTGGTGGAGCAGCTGTTATGTCTGAAATGTGTACAGAAGGGTCTATTTGTGTAAGTGCAATTTTCTACATGATTGATTTTGGAGTATTTGTACGAGTGTGCACAGAGTCCACTGCCCATGGATTTCATTTCAAACTAAACATCCGTCTGGAAGCAGAGGTTAAAACAAGTGCAGGCCAGAGCAGTGGTTGTTCCCAAATAGGTCTGTCACAGTCTGATAGCCAAGTTTGGAATATTTCTTTGCAACACTTGAACTGCTCTCAAACAGATTGGCAGAAGGTAATTGAAGGCTTAGTCAGGACAGAAAGTCCTGCTGGAGGGGAATAATGAATAAAGATGCACTGGAGAAGAACGAGGAGGCAGCAGGACCAGGAGGGAGGGGTGGGAAGGAAGTAAACCAGCAGTGGGAGATAAAAACAGTGAATTTGCCTGCCTGTCTCTCCAATGACCATGGATACGTGTCAGTGCTGGGCACAGGATGGCAGTGGGGCTGCCCCATCCCTCCCCATGCTCAGCCCTGACCCCTCACAGCTGGTTGTCCCTCCTCACTCCCTGTTTGCTTCGTCTCCAGGCAAACACTGCACTGGGAAAAATCTTTTGTCAAGTTCATTTCCAGCATTTTGGGTTCAACAAACTTCTGCTGGATACAGTGTGGGGTATCCACACTTCCTATTTTGGAAGATTATGATGGGAACATGGTGATCCTCGGGAGCTCATCCCAGGACAGGAAGCCCTGTGCTCCTGGGGGAAGATGCTCTTCTGAGGGTCTGGGGTTTCTGCTCCTTGGGGGTGTCCAGGAGAGGAGCTTGTGCATCTATAAACCAGCTCTGTGAATGAAAGGGACCCTGACATTCCCAAAAGGTAGTCTTGAACGTGGAGATAAGGCAGGAGCCCATGTCCAGGGCCTTGGTCCTGCCACCATGTGGGATCTTCACTGTTGTTCTTCACAGAGAAATTGGAACTGGCTCCTGTTTTCAGAGGACTCAGCAGTTGGCAGTACCTTTGCTTGATCTCCTTCCTCTTTTTGTTCCAGTTTTTTAAGAGCTTTAAGCCTTCCTCTGGCAAAAAGAATTACAATAGCTGGTGGAGGAGGAGTTAGATCAAGGGGTCTAACTCTGGCCTGGAAAAGTGCACAACCATCAGATCAGGCTTCACAGCCCTAAATCTCTGCCCAGAGTTGAGGAACAAAGTCAGCCCTTTCTGGGCAGAGCGTAGGTCACTCCTCCCTTTTAAACAGAGCACTGGAAGTTCATAAAATGCTTCCATTTTACAGAGATGCAGCTGAGAAAGGCTTGAGTTAGGTAACACCTGAAAGGGTTTTAAACCTCTTTTTTTCCTCAGGAACACGTGAGACCTCTGTTTCTTGTCTTTTAGGCATGGAGTCATAAGTCTTTGCAGGTAAGATTTCATGATTTACCTACTTAGATGGAGGCAGTAATGAAAAATTCCCTGAGGAGGGGAAACCTGACCGAGGAATAGTTTTCTGTATTTTATCCAATAAGCATTAATGTTGTTTACACAGATCAGATTTATTTACTGCTGGGGGGGGGGGGATCTTTGTAAATTCAAAGTGTTTATTATTGCTAAAGACTTCTTCTGTTTGGCTCAGTGCCTGCTTGTTAGATATGTTTCAACTCCCATCCCTTGCTAAGCAGCTGCCCTTGCTGGCCACTGCCCAGCCTGCAGAGCTGCAGGAGGCACTTGCAGAGGTCTCTCCCTAAGGGCAGGTGGCCCCAAAGGACCCCTTCTGCTTCCCAGGAGGATTTAGGGGGAAAAGAGCCCTTTGATGTCAGTCCAACGAGAACAAATCCTTTACAAAACTCTGAGATGGTGTGGCGAGTCACAGAATTACAGAAAGGTTTGGGTTGGAAGAGATCTTAAAGCTCCTCCAGTCCCACCTCTTGCCATGGGCAGGGACACCTCCCACCAGCCCAGGTTGCTCCAAGCCCCATCCAACCTGGCCTGGGACACTTCCAGGGCTGGGACAGCCACAGCTTCTCTGGGCACCTGTGCCAGGGCCTGCCCACCCTCACAGGGAGCAATATCTGACAAATATCCAATCTAAATATCTTCTTTTTTAGTTTAAAACGCTTCTCATTTGTCCTAACACTACCTGGCCATGTAAAAAGTTGCTCTCCTTCCTTTTTCTAAGCCCCCTTTAGGTACTGGAAGCACCAAGGTCTCTCTGGAGCCTTCTCTTTTGCAGGCTGAACACCCTCTCAGCCTGAGAGTTCCTGCCGTCGATGTTTGGTTTAAAAGTAACAAGAAACCTCTGGCCAGCCAGGGGTGACCCTCGGCAGTGCTGGGGGCTGCAGGGAGGGGACTGGCACCCCCCCGGCTGCGGGCAGGGCTGGGTTGGCAGTGTGGAGCCCCCGAGGTGGCGGGTCACGGGGAGGACGGGAGGAAAAAGTCCCGATGAAGAAGAAACTGAGGATGAAACGCTGGGCTGGGAAGGTGGGTAACAAGACACCCCTGGCTACTTTCTCCTCCCGCAGCGACGCGGCTGCGGAGCGCGGACGGACAGACGGAGGGATGGGGAGGCGGGCGGACGGAGGGACGGGTGGATGCCCTTCCCGGGGGGCGGCCCCTCTCCCCTCCTCCCCTCTCCCNCACTCCCGTCCCGCCGCCCCGGCCATGGCGCGGGTGGTGCCGCTGCTGCTGCTGGCGCTGGGACTCGCCAACGCCGCCAAGTCCCCGTACCAGCAGGTCCTGCAGCACAGCCGGCTCCGCGGCCGGCAGCACGGGTAAGCGGCGAGGGCAGGGCTGCGGGGACGGCAAACACCTCTCCTGTCCCGCTGCCCGTGTCCCGAGCCCCGCGGGGGCGGGCGGATCGCGGAGGATGCGCTCGGTGCCCGCTCCGCCGGGGGGCTTTGTGCGGGAGCGGAGGCGGCGCCGAGCTGGGGACCCGCTGCTTTCCCTGGGAAACTGCTTCTCTTTTTCGGGGACCCGCTTCTCTCCCTCGGGGAACTGCTGCTTTCCCTCGAGGAACCTCTTCTCTCCCTCGGGGACTCGCTTCTCTCCCTCGGGACCTGCTGCTCTCCCTCGAGGAACCGCCTCTTTCATTGCTTTCCCTTTCTCTTTCATCCTCCAGTAACTTTTATCTTTGGGAAACTTTCCTTCTTTTCTGTCGCGATGTTTGGTGTTACAGATGTCAGTTCAGAGCCCTCAATGCCTCGTTATCACTCTGGCCCTGTTAGGGAAGTAGGGGATAAAAATCGCTGGATTTTTGGACTGTTAAACATGTTGTGGAAGGAATTCTTGGTTTTGTGGATTTATAGGAAAAGAAAGAAAATTTGCTTCAATGTGTCTGTGAACTCAGCACCAGCTTTCTCTTTGACTGAAACACCCAGTCAGGCAAATATTATCACTTATTTACTCATAAACCTTACAAGATAAGGCCTATGGAAAAATGCACGTAGACCTCTCTTGTTTGATGCACAATATTTATGGAGAGAGTAGTTTGAGTCTTCATTGATAGCAGAAAACTAACCCAATGTTAATAGTTGATCCCACTGGTTTTTAAATTTCTTGGGAATTAGGAAGGGTGAAAGGATGGCAGACCTTTCAGGTGGCTTCCATCTCAGGATGGTGACAGTGATTGAGCTGAAGCTTCTATTTAAATGGGTTGCTGGAAGCAGAGCCATGAAATGCTTTAAATAATAAAAAAAGCAAAACTGCAATATTGTGATTTGATACGTTCTCTGGCAGGAATCCAGGTCAGAATTTATGACAAAGGATGTGTTGTGTGTGTCTGATCAGGTACACAATCCAACAGGCAAATTCTGAGCTGATGTCTACTTGTAATAGCTCAATAATGCCAGAATTACAGTGATTTATGTACAAATATAGTGAGCCTTGTTCCTCATTTCTCTGTGATTTGAAACTAAGTAAATACCCAGTTCTGCTGATAGCCCTGAGGCCAAAGTTTGCTCAGGCTGGCTGAGTTAGAGCAGCCCTGGTATAAATCAGTGCACTCATCTCTGCAGAGAGAAGCTTGTTATGTTACTCCCTGTACAGTTAACAGAGGCACTGGGTAAGATTTGATTGCACTGGTGCCTGAGAACTTTGGAAAACTCAAGGCATTGGTATGCCAGGGTTTCCATCTGAACTGAGTTGTGCTGAGATAAACCCAGTGGAGGTGAGCACAGCACTTTGCTCAGTGGTCCCGTTCTGATGGAGAGAGTGATTTCTACCCAGCTCATTTTTGCATGCACACTGGATTTTGAGCATTGATTAATGATGTGCCAGAGAGATACAGCAACACAAAACCAGCCAAAAATACCTTGGATGTGAGGCACGTTGTGTTGCTTGCAGGAGGGGGCTCTGGAGGGATGTGCAGCCAGGACTGCCACCCTTTGCTGTGAGCATCCCCCCCACCATCAATGCCCCTATTGAACGGAGAGCGAGTTGGGAGGCAGAGCTTGGCTCTGCAGCAAAAACTTGTACATCTTAATTAACTTTTTAAAAAGTGAGTCAGCTCGAGTCAGTGAGAGGAGCTGGAAAGTATATAAGCAACTTTAACATTTGAAAGTGAACATGTAGGAGTGCTCTCCCCAGAGCCACCCAGCTTTGTGGGCACTGCAAAGTGGTGTGGAGGTTCATGGGTATATTCATTGCAGGTAGCTGGGGCTGTACGTTAAGTCCTGCTCTTCTCAGCCTCTTCCCGAGGGCAGCCCCTGTCCCAGCAGCTCCCAGCTGCTGCTGCCAACTGGAAGGCTTTGGCTGAAGGGGAACAATAGGCAGTTTTATCCTGGAGTCAGCGTGGCTGGCTGGGAACGGCATGGCAGAGGTGATGAACTCCAATGAGGAGAGGGAAGAGTGTTGACAAATTCATTTTAAGCCAGTCTGGGCAAAGGACCAGAACATGCAATGCAGGGAGCTGCTACTACAGCCTGCCTGCAGGAATCGTTGATAACGTGGTCCTGAGGGGGGATTTTTCCACACTGAGGAAAAACTGGGAAGAAGTTTTCCCCCATAAGTCAGGGAGGGAGCACGGAGCTGCAATCCCAGGCAGGGAGGAAGGAGCAAGGCAGTTCACTGCTGTCCTGGAGGCACAAGGGTTTTCTTGGCAGGCTGCTCCTGGGGATACGGGGGAAGTGATCAAACAAGTCCTTCAGTAGCCAGGCTTGTCAAGATGAATATTAGAGGGATTGTCCACTGCCGTCAGCCAGACGCTGCAATCGAGGCAAGCTTTGGAATTTCGACGTAATTGGAACCAGATTTCGGCACGGCGGGGCCGGGTGGCCAAGGTGGGCTGAGTCAGAGAGCACACACAGCTCTCCAAGTGATGATTTGGGGTGGAAGTTGCTGAGCCAAGGCCAGTTTGCACCAGCTGAAAGTTTGGCTTTGTGATTTCTAACTTCTGTTTTTCAGTAGGTTCTTGCTCCTTGTCCTCTGCCTTAAATATAGAAAGCGAATGAAATGCTTTCATGCAGAAACAAACCACCATTCCTGGGTATGGCAGTACTGAGAGAAACGAGGAGCTGAGTGCCCCCAGGTCCCACAGGCCCTGTCTGTGCCCTCCGGGCAGGATGAAGGTGCCAGGGCTGTGCAGGGGCAGATCTGCCTCCACAGGACCCTGTGGCAGCTGCACCAACAAAGGCTCTCATTGAGGGCCGGCCAGGCTCCCGCAGGGGCTGGCACTGCAGTGAGCCAGCAGAGGGGAGACCCTCAGGTTAATTCATGCTAATGATGGGCAGGCTGGCCTGTTCTGGGGTGCCCATGAAAAGCAAGCACGGCCACAGGAGGACTTGGTGCTTGGGCTGCAAGCTCTGCTTTTGTTGGGTTTGGTGGGCAAGGGGCAGTGGCTCGGTCAGACTCAGCGTGAGACAGGCTGCTGTCTATTCTCCTAAACAGATCAACAAGACCTTTGCAAGAGCATCTCCAGGTCCCATCTGGAGTTGTGCAAATGAAAACACTGCCTTGGATGGCACAGAGCGCTTCTGATGGGCTGAAGTGATGATGATTTATGTGTTTTGCTTAATTATTTGTTTTCCCTTCATCTGCTTGGCAGCCAATACTGCAGATACTTTTGGTGCTGCTGCTCCAACTGGGCTATGGTGTTGGTGGGAACATGGTTGGGAATCCAGCCTCAGTTCAGCTGAGCATCCTCAGCTTTCTTGAGCTTTTACTACACCTCTGCTCAAGCCCAGAGAGAGTTGATGGCCTTGCAACCCAGATCCATAAATCACATCTTACATGCTGACTGTGTTGCCCATACCAGTGGCCAGGCCTGCTGGCCACAGACCACAGGGATGGTGAGCCAGGCAGAGCAGGGAAATGCTGTGCTGGCCAAACCAGCAGCAGGGAAACTCCCAGCTCCTGCCTGACCACATCTTTGCTCACAGTCATACCACTTCTTAGAAAGCTGAAAGGCTGCAGTCAGCTCTCAGCAGGGTTAGTCACACGTGGAACGCCAACCATCAGCTCTTCTGGGTGAACAGGAGCTCTTGGGACCTTTTGGGCTGACAGAGCCACTCTTGGTCTGTGCTGCCATATCTGTTGGAACAGGGGAGGACAGTGCCACTGCTCATTTTCCCTTCATTCAGCTCAGCATCCATGTCCAGAGTCAGCTGAGTCTGTCATACAGCAAAAGTACCCATTCTGGTTTTGGTGCAAGTCTGTAGGCTGATAAATATCTGTCCTTTTTTGTGTCCTAAGCACTAAAGTCATGGTTTCTTTTGGTAATATTTGAATTATTGCATAACTTGCTCAGGTTGTAGCTGGGATCCCAAATTTTAAGTAGCTGTTCACCAGGTGTATACTGAGCAAAGTGTTATTTTAACTTAATTTCTTTATATTTTGATGAGAGATGGAACATGGAAAAAAAGTCAAGAATTTGCACTCAGTGAAGAAAAAGATGCTGTGGCAGACAGAAGAGAGATTTCTTGCATTTCTTCCTCCACTTCATCGTAGTCCTTATATTCTCAATGAAGTTGATCTGCAGCTCTCAAAGCCTTCAACCCCAGCAAGGCTTTTGGGGCACTGTCAGTGGGGTCTGGCCCCGAGTTGGGGGCCAGCACTGCAGGGTGGGAGGCTCACAGGACCCTCCTTGTGCTCTGTCCTCCCCTGCAGCCCCAACGTGTGTGCAGTGCAGAAGCTGATTGGCACCAACAGGAAATACTTCACCAACTGCAAGCAGTGGTACCAGAGGAAGATCTGTGGGAAGTCCACGTGAGTACCTGAGGGCCCCCCAGGGCCTCCCCAAAGCCCCTGCTGGAGGTGGGTGCTGGCTGGGGGCAGCAGGTGCTGTGGGGACGTGGGATGTCAGACCCCATGGTGTGTGTTTCATATGTGTTAAGAAGTCTTTGAGCTTTTTACTCCCTAAGGAATGTTTGTGTTTTTCTCAAAAGGCAAACACGAGCCTGAAACGCTTTGATGTTGAGAATGGAAAGTGCCATGTAAATACAAGCCCTGATGGTTTATTCTAATTGCATTTCTATATATACTTATATAGCTCTCAGTGCTGCAATGAAGTGTGTGCCAGATGTTTTCTAGTACTTAGCCCTGCCTCTCCACGCTACCCTCAATGCTGCCTGGATTTAAGAAATAAAAAGAGGGGAAAAAAGGCAGCCCAGAGCTGATGGATATTGGAGAGAGCGTAAAATTCATCTCCATCTGTTTGCTTTGGAAGGGAAAGCAGAAATAAGGGGAAAGAAGTGTCAGCTTTAGCCAACACTCTCTGATGACTCCACCAGGAAAGTTAATCAGACTTGCAAGCCAATTCCACGTCTAAAATTGCAAACAATAATATTCAAGTAGCTGTTGCATAAAGTCTCTGTGTAAGCAGCCTCGGGACATTCTTTTGAAAGATGCAGTCAGCAGATAATTAAGGCTGTGCATGCTTGACTGTCTGCCAGGCTGCAGAGCAGGAGCACAGTCTTTCTCCTTGGTGTAGTCCAAGCTGGCCTTTCAGACCCATTTGCTGGCCCTCACTCCAGCAGGGACCACCACAGTACCCAGGACTGGTATGAAGATGCCCTGGGCAGTCCTGGCTGTGGCGATCAGAGCTGTGGGCCAGGTGTGGTCCTGGATCTGCAGAGTCAAGGACAGACAGGAGAAAATCATCCCATGTGTTTCCATTGTGGTCCAATGTAAACTGTAATTACATCCATAGGAACATGCTATCCTTTAGTGCAGGTTTTGGTTGCTGTCATTACTTCAGCTGTGCTGCCTGGCCACTGGGTTTCATTTCAGGTGTCTGGTGTTGGTGTGGGGAGGAGGGAGGCAAACCAGGAGTTGTCACCATGCAGAGCTTTTGTCCTTTCAGTGTCCTAAGGAGGAAAATTCTGTACCTTGAGAAAATGTATTGCTGGATGTACCCTGTACACTGCATGTGTTGTGGTTTTCCTTATGTCCAATTGTCTTTACAACAATAAAACGGAATAAAAGAGAGGCAATATTATAAAATCCCCCCCCCCTTAATTCTACAAGCCCAACAAATCTGGGAAGGCTTAACTTGTGTGCTTAGAGTTCAGGCTGTCATCTTGGCTGAATGATGGCTTTTTTTTGACAGAGAGTGGACAGGATTGTGGCATGGCAATGTGGTATCATCATTGCCTCTTCTGATAAGAGTAGCTTTGTATGTCTCCAAAGAAAACATGACTCAGCTGTGGATGTGGGATGGCTTTGCTGCTGTCACCACTGAAAGACAAAGCACTCCAGCCACAGACTTCTTTAGCTCTAAAGCAAGTGAGACACTAATCTCACAAACCCCAAGTGTGGAGCTGTATTTGGCAGAGACAAACTCATCCACTTATCTTCAGAAGGAGGTGTAACAACTGGCATCTGGCAGCGTTTCCTGATTTCACTTGAGGAGATGGGGTAACCTCTTCTCTGCTTTTACCCAAGTGTCTAATCCAGTGATGCATCACTGAGAGTAAAGCACACAGAGCATTAACCTGCCTGTTAACCTATGAGATAATCTTTCCATTACCCACAGAATTTGCTCACTGTTCTTTGCTTCGCATCATCTCCACAATGGGTGTTATTGTCTTCTCTCCTCCTAGTCATTCTTGATCCTGGGCCCTAGTTTTTCCTTTAGGAGTGTTGGGGCAGAACAAAAGCCATGTGCCTTGACTCAGATTTTCCAGAGGACCCTGGGACAGCTCTGATTACAAAGGTTAGCTGGTGATGGCTCCCACTGGACGTGGTGAGCCTGGCATATGGAAGCAATCAGGAGGAATTTGGGCCATAAAGGACCTGATGAATTGTGCTGCAGCACTCAAATTCCTGCCCCGGTGGCAGGGGCCTGATGCTCAGTGCCTCAGCACCCAGAGAGTAGGTGGGCACACCTGATGGTGCTCAGCATGAACCCTCGAAACTGGCCTGTTATGTGGGACTGAGCTGGTCCATGAGATGTTTTGAGAATACCACATGCCTTTAAATCCCAGAAAAAGTCAGGATTTGGCACGTTTGTCAGCATCACTGGGTGGATCCAGCCTTTGCTTGGGATCTGTAGTCAGCAGACCTGTCCTGAAGCTTGTGCTTGGTCCTCCTGTTGGCAGAGGGATCTGCTCCATCAGCCCTGGGCGAGTGGTGGAGCTGGATAAGCTTGGTCATTTCTCTCCTCCTCCTAAAAGGTTTTCCCCACCCACGAGAAGAGCAGTTCTGGGGGAGGAGACTCTTGACCCCTCTCACCTACTTCACATTTGGCCTGGCTGCTGTCCTCCCTGTTTGCTCCAAGGGTCAGTGGTGCCTCAAGTTGTGTGTGTGCTGCAGGTGCAGGTACCTGGCTCTGGGAAGATACTTTTGGCTGCTTTGCTTTCTTTTCCTTTCCTGCTCTGAGCACTGTTTCAAACAGGTAGTGGGGAGAGAGGTCAGTGAGGGACCAGGGACTGCCCAGAAGCAAAGCTGAGCTCCTGCAGAGCTGGCTCAGAGCAGAGAAAGTCAGCCCTGAGTGAGGAAGGCAGAGAAGTTGCTGCAAGAGAAGCCTCCTCCTTGGATGACCACATCCTGCATGGGGAGGCTCAGAGCAAGGAAAGCCAGCTTGGAAAAGGCAGATATGCTTGGTCTGGTCTTGTCTCCAGGGGTATCACCTTTTGGTGGCTGCCCCAAGCTCATGGGGAGAGGGCTCCATCACTGGGGATGCAGCTGGTAGAGAAACAAGTGGGTTACAACTTGGTGGGGAGACTTTGGAGGCTTCAGAGGCATCTTCTGGCCCAGGGGGGTGGAGTGCTGGATGTGCACGATGGAAATTTCAACTCATGCATCAGAAGAAGAAACCTACCTCTTTATCTGCCTTTTTTAGGTTTTTTTTTTTCATTGTTTTTCTCCTCTTTGCTGAAGTGTTGGCTCACACAGTTAGGGAGAAATTAGGCAGAGGATTTATGTACAGGTTTTATCTTTGCTGATGAAGTGAGATAAGACAGTTGGCAAGAAGTCTGACACTGCTTTGATTTTAATGAGCACTGAAACGAGATTGCTTTGGTAATTAGGTAGTTTTCCACTGCTGGTTATTCCAAACCCAAAGAAATAGTTTATTTAGAGTATATTCTCAGCATTTTGTCTCTGTGTTTTATATTTTTCTTCCTCCCTTATACACTGGATTCGTTCTGCCAGAATTGGGGTTGCAATGGAACATGTCCCAACACACTTTGTTGTCTTGAGAATGAGAAGACCACTTAAAAATTTGGTTTAAATTAATTTTTTAGGAATAACCCGTTAATACATTCCTTTTTTTTATCTTTAAAATTAGCTTTCCTTTTAACGTCCAATGAACTTTCCTCATTTTAGGAAAAAAATTACTCTCTGGCACTTCTTTTGCATAAACAAAACATATGGACTTTATTACAGGAAATTATTACGAATGGATCTTTATTCCCTAATATATGCCTAAGCTTATTTTTATTACCTTGAAAAATGCGCTTAAATTTTAATTTCAGCTCCTAAGAATGCAACAGCAGCATAACAATGACTAATAAAAGGCAGGGAGTTTGCTTCTGCAGGCAGACATTGAAGAAATGCAGGGTTTCAAAACTGAAAAACTGTGAGTTTAACTTGGAGTCACTCAATGAGGAGGTCAGGAAATGGTGGTTGGAGGTGCTGCAGAGGGGATGACAAATGCTCTTTGTGGGAGGGCAGTGCTGATTAACCCACCCCTCTGGCATCTGCTGTGGCCCAGTGTGGGGGTTTGTAGCCACTGAGCAGACCCCAGGGAGGGGGATGGACTGGGCAATTCCAGAGGGTTTTGTGCAGAACTCCCTGGGTGGGGCAGTGGCTGGGGGTGTGCAGGGCAAACCCTCCTCCCTGGGGAGCAGGGCAGGATGGTGTATGAAAGGAGCAACCTCTCCCTGTGGATGTGTAGGATCAGGGTACCCTTCAGCCAGAGCTCTGCTGCTCCTCCCCGAGGGTGGAGGTGGCTGCAGGAGCAGTGCAGGATGCCCTGTGCCCACCTTGAGCAATGCCTTTGGGCTGGGTGGTCTTGTGCTTCCACCAAGTCCACCAGCCGTGGGAGACCAACTGCCTGAAGCTGAAGATGTGCTTTACAATCCTCATCTCTGGCTCCTTGCAGGTGCCAACACTTGGCTGGGCACCTCTGTCCCCACCTGGCCCTTTGCAGGAGTTCTCTGGTGCTCAGGATGGTGCCATGATGGGTCACCTTCAGTGGCCAAGGGAGACAGGGGACCTGAAGGACTCCCTGCATGAGTGGAGCTGGCCCTGTTACTGCCTTGGTGCTTCTTGCCATCAGCTTCTCTTTGTGCTGGAGAGGCCAAAACCCTATGGAAAAGCAGTCACAGAAGCACAGGATGGTTTGGGTAGGAAGGGACCTTCCACACCAACCCCTGCCATGAGCAGAGATACTTCCACTAGAACAGGTCCCTCCATCCTTGCCTGGTGTCCTCTCCTCCTGGCAGCAGCCTGGGGGCTGGGGCAGCCCTGAGCTGCTGTGCCACAGGCAGCTCACTAATCTCCAACTGATCCATAAAGAAGGCTTTTAAAGCCTCAGGAATTATTTATGCTGAACTTCGGAATGATTTCTCTTTAATCAGCTCTTCATCTTTGATTACAGGTCTGAACCAAAGGAACTGTCTAGACTGGATTTAGTTTCTAGGGTGAAAAAAAGGCAAATTGGAGGTAGGGGAGGGAAGTGGTGAGGGGAGGAAGTGTGTGTTTCCAATGAGCAGGAGACAGGGGGGCTGGGGAAAGTGGAGCAGCAGGGTGTTAAGATCTCCAGTAGTCAAAGGAAGGGATTGCTTTAGGCAAGCTCTTTCCCACATGGAATATATAATGTCTAGACAATCAGTCTGGGTTTGCTTTGTAATTCTCTTAGGAAACCGTGACACAGAATTTATTTGCTTCTGTCAGAGAAAAGCAGGTATTTGTTTCACTTTCTGGCTCTTAATTACCCTGAAGAATTCTCTCTTAAACCCCAGGCATTTCCACTGTTTGTTAACAGTGTTAAAATGATGACAAATCACTGAAGCTGGAGGGTTTTCCTTTCTCTTTGAGAGAGTGTGCTGAGCCTGGGCCATACAGCATCCTACTTGTCTCAAATCCAACCAGGAGCACAGAGGAACTGCTTGTCTTTGTGAGCAACACCTATTCCCCCTCTCTCAGCCCATCCTTCAGGTGACCTTGCTCTCCTTTCACACCAATAGGTGAAAGAATCCTCTGTGAAAAATAAATGGGCAACTCCGGGATTGATTTTTTCCCCCCTTTATTTTTCTTTTCCCTGTCAATATCAAGTCATGTTCCCTCAAATGACCAGCTTTGAGAATCAGATGATTTTTTTTTAGGGTCTGCAAATCTGTGGGACAGCCTTGAGTCCTCAGGATGGACTCTGTGACCCCTTTGGTTTTCTTGGGGGAAAGTGTTTAACCAGAGCACAGTTTGCTGCGAGCCAGAAGGAAATGCTGCCCTGGGGGTGTTGACATGGCTGTAGTTGTGCTGTGGCACTGCCTGGGTGCCCATGGCTGCACATGCCACCACTGGTGAAGTTCCTCCTTGCAGGGCTTTGCCCAGGTCCTTGTGCCAAGTGCATTCATCCAAGACCAGGGTTGTCCTTCCCCTTTAAGGCTGTCTTGTGGATTTTGCATAAGTAAGCAAATAATTTCTTGTGGTGGACAAGACTGGGGTGAAATGAGTGGGAAACACTTGGCTGGTTTGCTCAAGCAACCACGTTGGAGTTGCCCAAACAGTGATGAGATGTGACAGCATCAGTCAGCCAAGGAGATCCCCAAATCCCATGGGAAATGTGCCCAGATGACCCAGCACTGGCAGCCTTGCATAGGTTATCTGTTGGCACTGTGGAGTCCCTTTTCATCCACTGTTTGTACAAAGTCTCCTGCAAAGTGTGGTTTTGAAAAGAAATTGTGTCTGCTTTTGTTCTATGGAGGAATTGGCGACGTGCAGCCCCCAAGGAGATAAAACCTGCGGTTTGTGTGTTGTTCAAGTCTTGTATTTCCAATGAAGAGTCTGCTTGGAAACAGCCCCACATGTGGATGCACCCAGAACTGTAGCAAACAAACAAAAAGCAGTGAGACACTGCTGGTTAATCTGCCATATCCATCTCTTATTCCAGAGTCATCAGTTACGAGTGCTGTCCTGGATATGAAAAAGTTCCTGGAGAAAAAGGCTGCCCAGCTGGTAAAAATAAAGTTTGACATTTTTTGGACTCCTTAAAATCATACAGCTGCCTAGTAAAGGGAAATGGTAGAAAATTGCTGAAAGTGGATTTGATTTTTGCAATTTGTGCACAATATTGCTGTGAACAGGTCCAAAATGGACTCGGTGGAACACCAGCCGAGGGCCAGATCAGCTCCAAAGCTTGCTAAATGTTCCAGACAACTCAGAACCTTGGATATAATTAAACTTAATCAAGCATGGGAGGGCCATAGAGGACTACTTAATCCAGTAAGTGATATAGCTGTGTTGGAAATGCAATGCAAAGGGGTGAGAGAGTAACAGACAGCTCTGCCAATCTCCACTCATTTTTATGTTCAGAGACTCTCAGACTAGTTTGGTTTGGAAAGGAGCCTTAAAGGCCATCTAGTTCCAACCCCCTGCCATGGGCAGGGACATCTTTCACTAGCCCAGGTTGCCCCAAGGCCCATCAAAACTGGCCTTGGACATTTTGGCAAGTACGGGGTTAGCAAAATTGCATTTAGGAGAAAATAAAGTTCAGCCTCTGGTGGGGGTTGGGAGGCAATTAACTGGGTTTACTGATGAAAGTCATATGTGCTTTTGCCTTCTGAGCACCTTCCACCCAGTTAACCACATGGGCTGGTGCAGGTGGGTCAGGAGAGACTGAGACCAGCAGTGCCCAACACCAAATCCCAAAAGCCTGAGTACAAAGACTGAATGAAAGAAATCACTGTCTGCTTGTCTCAGCTCCCATCCATGTCAATCCAGAGTAAGTCCATTCAGACCTGCAGAGATGCAGGAGATCCTGGATTATGCTGATGTGATTGAGGGTGAAACTGTGAGACTGTGATTATTTATTATCTACGTAATGAACAGACACCAGTGCCCCGATGTGCTTCATTTCCCCAAGCATTCTCACCAGCAGCTCTGCTTTAATTCAGCCAGAAGGGTGAATGATGTGTTGGGAACATGACGTTCTCTTCTTTCAGCCCTGCCACTTTCCAACATCTATGAAACCCTGGGAGTGGTTGGTTCTGCCACCACACAGCTCTACTCCGACCGCTCCAACCTGAGGCCAGAAATCGAAGGACCTGGAAGTTTTACCATTTTTGCTCCCAGTAATGAGGCCTGGGCATCCCTGTCTGCTGTAAGATGTAATTCCTCTGCTTTCTCCTCTTCCTCTGGCTTTCTGGAATAGAGATCCAGCTCTGTAGGGGTCTGGCTCCAGACCCATCTGGCAGAGGAGACACAGTCCTGACAAAGGAAGGACTGTGCATTCCCAAGATGGGTATCACTGTACTGGTCTGTCAGCTCCAGAGATTTGCTTCTGAAGGATCCCAGCACTGGGGAGGTGTGGATGCCATGGAAGGGTTTCCATCCCTTTCAGTTTTCCTTGTGACCCTTATCTTGTCACTCTGGTTGTTCTTAGTCTGTACAAACAGCCAGTCCCAACCAGAGCCTTGGTGACATCAGTGTGTCCCAGGCCCAACTGCACATAAATTTCCTTTACATTCATTTTGGTTTTCTCACTCTGTGCTATTTCCACTCCTGGAATGGTCACTGCAGTCCTGCTGGTGCTCCCACCCCAGAGGAGCATCCCTGTGAGCAAGGCAGAGTCATAACTGTACAACCCCCATAAACTCCCACTTTAAATCCTTGTCCATAGTTAATTAAGAACAACTGTTGGGGCAAGGAGGGAACATCTTTTTGGCTTTCTACTAAACCCTTACCCCAAACCTGCCCCAGCAGAGCCCCTTGCAGGGATGCTGCTGCTGGGAAAGGTCTTTTTGTGTATTTGTCCTTGGCCCTGTTGCTTTACTGCTCATTTCAATGCCATGATGCCACACGGGAGCTGCCATCATCCCTTTCTCTGCCAAGGATGGAGGGTGGCAGAGCTGTTGGCTGCTGTTGTAAGGCAAGAGAGTTGAGAAAGCTGAGCTCTTAGTTTGCACAGATGGTGTGAGGCTGAATGCATCACTCAGTATCCATGCACACCCCCTCACTTTGGAAGACCCTGAGTGCAGCCAGACCTCTTGGCCCTCTCTAACCACTGGCTAATTGCACTCAGTACTGGAAAGTTTATTTTTCTGATCCTCAGGAAACTCTGGATTCCTTAGTCAGTAATGTCAACATTGAGCTGCTCAACGCCCTCCGCTACCACATGGTGGACAAACGGGTCCTCACGGATGATCTGAAACATGGGACAACACTCAACTCCATGTACCAGAGCCTGCCCATCCAGATTCACCACTATCCCAATGGGGTAAGGCATTCCCAGAGTCACAGAGTGGGTCAGGCTGGGAGGGACCACAGAGGATCATCTGGTCCTACTTCCCTGCTCCAGCAGGGTCATCCCAGAGCACATGGCTCAGGATTGTGTCCAGACAGTTCTTAAATACCATCAGTGCCCCTCTCTGGGCAGTCTGTTCAGTGCTTGGTCACTGCACAGGAAAGAAGTTCTTCCTTATATTAAACCTGTCCATAGTGGACTTTTCTGCCTGCCTTGCAGCCCCTACACCATCCTTGGACCTCCAGGACTCTGTAATGTGTAGGATGACAACTACTCATTGAAGAGATTTAAAAAGAATATTTAGAGTTTCCTCGGTGCTCTTGCAAGGCAGTTGCCCACACTGTTTGCCCAAGTGTTGGTTCTTGCATATTTTCTTAGTTTTGATGATTGAGGATAGGCAAAACCACTCATTATTTTCAAAGCTCTTTAAACATGAAATGTTTCAAACATTTTGATGAAACGTTGTTGCTCTTTGTGTGTTTCTTTAGCAAACCACATTTCTGCTCTTGCTGATTCAATATTAAAGCACTCACTGTGCTTGAAAATACAAAAGCAGCAGAGGCTGCTTTACCTTCTTGTTCTAGTGCACATAAGACCCTGTGATTCTTTCCCCCTGCAGATTGTGACTGTCAACTGTGCCAGGCTGTTGAAAGCTGACCATCACGCCACCAATGGAGTGGTTCATGTCATCGACAAAGTCATCGCTACCACGACCAACACCATCCAGCAGATCATTGAGACTGAGGACAGCCTGGAAACTCTTCGGGTGAGTCAACCCACGGGACTCCAGGGCTCCTTGAAGATGTTCAGTCATCCCACTCCCAGTGAACTGTCCTGAAGAGCTTTGCTGGTGTGCAGGGCTGTGACCCTACAGCTGCTGATGAAGTCCTTGTACCAACGTTGCTCATTTTGCTTTAGGAAGAGAAGTGTTTGATATCAGTGCAATGAGAATAATTGTCACCCTGCCATGGCTGTTCAGAGAAGAGCTGTAGACTGTGTGTGTCTCCTCTCTCTTGCATGGGAGTCTCAGCCTTAGGAGACATTTACTGTCCCCATTTGATGTGTACCAATTTATTTGTCTTGGTATTTGCCAAGTTAAGGAATGGCTCAAAATGCACAGGGGATTTGCAGTTAGCCAGCTGTGGGTTCTGATCTGAATTATTCCCTGGAACTGCTGTGACCCTTTCCAGGCATACCAGGGTATGTGAACTAGCTCTCAGTCTTGCCAAAAAAAAAAAAAAAAAAAAAAGGGCTCTTGTAATCAAATTTCTGGAACACAAGAGAACTATGGCACTGGGTCAGATGTATAAAGGGAGCAAAGTGCTGAAAGGAGCTATTCAGGATTTTTTGTAACTCCTCTGAAATTTTAAGATCCTTAATAAGTCTGGCTCTAAGTGTGTGCCTGGGCAAACTTTCTGACCCTTGTCCTCTGCCTGAATGTGGTTTACCGTCTCCTGGTTTCTCCAAAGGCTGCTGTGGCTGCGTCTGACCTCAACAGCTTGCTGGAAAGTGAGGGCCAGTACACACTCCTGGCTCCAACCAATGAAGCCTTTAAGAAGATCCCACAAGAAACCCTGAACAGGATCCTGGGGGACCCAGAAGCCCTGAGGGGTAAGTGCTTGTTTACTGAGTCCACTGAGAGACTGGAGAGTAGTTCTTGAGTTCTTCTAAATTCCTCCTCAAGGACTTCTGAGCAGCTCCTTGACAGGCTCTGACAGCAGCTGCAGTAAACAGATGTGACACACTCCACCTTTTTTAACTGGACAGCCCAGACCTCTTTGGCTGTAGATGTGTAGACATGGCAGAGAGTGACATCCAGAACTGGAGGGGGGAGCTGAAGCAGTTCCTCTTCTGAGTTTTCTTTTAGCACTCCTTTAAGTGATGGTGATTTCTGTTGATCCATCATGATGCAAGAAAAGTAGTGTCTAATCAGTGCAACATCCCCTGACAAATGAGTCCAATACCAACACAAAGCCTTTTAAAGTTGTCAAAGGGGTTTAAAAATCGCTCTTTTCAGGCACTTTGTTTCACAGGCTGCTGAATTAAAATCAGCACATTTTAAAATGGCTGCATTTTATGGAGTGGAGCCCCCTGCCACTGAACAGGACCCTAAAAGCTGCAATACTTTCACTAAGACACCTTCCTCTCCCACAGACCTGCTGAACCATCACATCCTGAAGTCAGCCATGTGTGCTGAGGCCATCATCGCTGGCCTGACCATGGAGACACTGGAAGGGACCACCCTGGACGTGGGCTGCAGTGGGGAAGAGCTGACCCTCAACGGGAAGCCCATCATTGCCAACAAGGACATCCTGGCAACCAACGGCGTCGTGCATTTTGTTAACGAGCTGCTGATCCCAGACTCAGGTGCTGGTGCCTCTCTGCATCACTCTGTCTGTTGCCTTTCTTTTGTCTGCTTTGCCAAGGAAATACTGGATTTAGAGGGCACAGCAATGGGTGGATTGCCCTTAATGCAAGGTTCCTTACTGTGTGTTGCATTTCTTTTCAGCTAAGACTCTGTTTGAGTTGGCACAAGAATCTGAAGTTTCCAAGTCTACAGACCTTTTCAGACAAGCTGGTCTCAGTTCTCATCTAACTGGCAGTGAGCAAGTGACCCTCCTTGCCCCAGTGAATGATGTGTTCAAAGGTAAACCGAGGATTAAATCCCTTTCCTCCATCAGTTTGGGTCACAGATCTCCTTCAAACGATCTTCAGCTGAGTTTTAGTGCACAAATATGCAAATCCTCTCTCAAATGCCTCAGCCATAGGCAGTGGCATCCAGCTTTACACTTCAAAACTGCTGTGGGTAATACTCTGAATAGTTTTTAGTGTCTCAGTAGTCATTTTAAGTGAATCATTTGTTCTTTCCATGCTCTTTGCTGCAGATGGACTCCCCGTTATTGACAGCAACATGAGAAACTTGCTCCTGAACCACATTGTTAAAGACCAGCTCTCCTCTAAATACCTGTACCATGGGCAGAAGCTGCAGACTCTGGGGGACAAGGAGCTGAGGGTCTTTGTGTACCGCAATGTGAGTCCTCCCAGGAGGCTGTGCTTGGCCTGGCTGAGCAATGCTCCATGTTGTGGTGTGTCAATGAGCATCATGGAAAGCATGAAAATCCCTCCTAGGAAGCACATGCCAATAAAGTATGTTTCTTCTGTCCTTGTGTTTGCAGAACCTTTGCATTGAAAATGCCTGCATTGCTGCCCATGACAAGAGGGGAAGGTTTGGGACCTTGTTCAGCGTGGACAAAATGTTGACTCCACCAACTGGCTCAGTGATGGATGTTCTCAAGGCAGACCATCGCTTCAGGTGACCTTTCTGCTCTTCCCAAGTGCCAGTTAGGAGAGGAAGAGCTGCCAAAGCAGTTTCTATTTATTATGGGTTGTAGTCATGGCTATATGTATGTTTTTTGTAACACAGAGCATCCAAAACCGTGGTCTCACTAAATTATAGAGAGTGAAACTTCAAATAACCCTCAAAGAATTGTGAGCCAAGAGTGTGTGGTTCCCTTAGTCCGGTAAGAAGCTGGCTCTGAATCCCTCTGTGCCCATCAGAGCCGCTGTGGCCAGACCTCTGTGTCTCCACACTCCCATTTGGACCCCAAGGAGTCACATTCCCAGGTTGCTTTGCCGTTTCTCAGATGTTCTGCTTGGACCTCCCAGGCTCATTTCCTACCTGAGCAACATTTTGCTGAGTTGATTTGATCAGGGTGTTGCAGTTGTGACCTCACAGCCCTCTCAGAGCACCCTCAAGGAGCACCAAAGCAGCGGTTTGTAGTGAGGCATTTGCTGTGTGTTTGTGTTGCAGTACGTTGGTGGCTGCGATCCAGTCCGCGGGGCTGACCGAGAACCTCAACAGGCCGGGCACCCTCACGGTGTTTGCTCCCACCAACGAGGCCTTCCGAGCCATGCCCCAGGGGGAGCTGAACAAAGTCAAGGGTGAGCCTTTTGAGGGTGTTGAGGGGAACCAACTCACAGGTGAGCCTTTTGAGGGTGTCCAGGTTGAGGGTTTTCAGGACGTTCAGGTGAACAAACTCATAGGTGAGGGTTTGGAGGGTGTTCAGGGGAACAAACTCATGGGTGAGTGTTTTGGGGGTGTTCAGGGGAACAAATTCACAGGTGAGCATTTTGAGGGCATTCAGGGTGAGTGTTTTGAGGGTATTCAGGGTGAGGTTTTTGAGGGCATTTAGGTGAACAAACTCATGGATGAGCCTTTTGAGGGTGTCCAGGTTAACAAAGTCAAGGGTGAGCCTTTTGAGGGTGTTGAGGGGAACCAACTCACAGGTGAGCCTTTTGAGGGTGTCCAGGTTGAGGGTTTTCAGGACGTTCAGGTGAACAAACTCATAGGTGAGGGTTTGGAGGGTGTTCAGGGGAACAAACTCGTGGATGAGCCTTTTGAGGGCATTCAGGGGAGCAGCTGCTGTGAGTTACTGGCAGGAATGGCCACGTTTCTCTGCTGTATCTCATCCTTTGACCCTGTCTCTTGGAAGCATGGGCTTCCTACCCTGCTGATCTGGATAAGCAGATGGCTGAGGATGCACAGAGTGGCACTGAATGCCCAAAGTGTGGCTCACACTGCCTGGGTTCTTGGGAGATGTGTCTGTAGTGTGTGCCACAAACTTACTGGGACTTTCACTTGGCTGGTGGTGTAAGCAAGATAACTCCCGGGTGTTTCTAAAGGAGCTGCTGAGGTCTCTGCCTTTCTCAAAGATGAAAGAAGTGAGAATGTGACTCTCAACCAGGCAGGATCAGGGTGTCTGAAGTAAATTTTGCAAGGAGGACAATGGTCCACATACAGCCTCAAGTTACACTCTATGTAACAAAAGATTGGGGCTGTTGCTCCTTCTACATGTGCATAAACGAAGTAGGAGGTCCAGCCTGATCCTGAGAAGACAACAAATATTCCAGCCTAGCTCAGATGAAGACCACAATCCTGAAAAGCACAGGCTGGGTGTGGAAATAAGCATGGGAATGTTTATTAACCCCCTCCTGGATAAGCAGCATGAGGTTTTATTTTGTTCATGTTGAAAACTGGTTGTGGTTGGAAACAATGTCAGGTATTTGAGTGTAATGTCATTAAACTCAACCAAACATTGACATCATAATTTGGGAAGCATCTGCCCATGGTAGCTGGTTATCCTTTTAAGTGCAGGGATGGGGAACTGGTAATATCAGACTGCACATCCAGTCTAGCAGTTAATATATAAATATTTCAGAACTGTTTTGCAGCTCTTGTAAATGGCTGCAGGAATGAAGATTCCCAGATGTGGCCACTTCAGATGTTCCTTTCTCATGCAAATATTTAGCTTATGCCTGTGATGAAGAAGTGAATCATGCTGGGGAGGACGTGCAGTGTGAGCTGTGGCCACCCCAGAAAAACCATCATGGGAAAAAGCTGAAATGCAAGCCTTGAAAGCATGGAAAGAAATGGTCCCCCTGGCTGAGGGAGCTGCTCTGGTGGTGTAGATGGAGCTACCTTTTGCTCTAGCTGCCCATGGGGCTTGTGAGGGACATTACATCCTCTGATGGAGAAGATGGAGAAGGGCGGTTGGAAAATAGATGGTGAAGGAGAAGCATCTTACTGTCCTAAAATCTACTCGCAAACATGGCTGGATGGGTGGAGACTCAGTGGAATGGGGATCAGGACATCAATCTATGAGCCATTAGTGACATTTCTCCTGCACTTTTCCCCTTCTTAGCCAGCTGTGCGGATTATTGCTGAGTGCAACTGGCCTTGGTGACATTGCAAACACCAGGCTGCTCTAAGTGCTTCCTCATTTCACATGGGCTTTGCCCTGTCATCTCAGACTGCTCTGGGAAGGGAAAGCAGCAGGAGGAGCAGGTTCCTGCTGTGCACAGGGAGAGGAGGAGGGATGAAAACCCAAGAAACAGGGATCTCATGTGTAGGGCAGGTTTGGTGGGGACCAAGGTGGGACACTGGGAGTGTCCTTGTGGACTTGCTGGGATCCTGACCTGCCAGGGCAGGAATGGCCTCAGTATCCTGAGCATCTCCAGCCAGGTCCTTCTGCCTATTTTTTGGTTTGGTTTTATTTTTTGTTTGTTTGGGTTTTTTTCTGGGGGGAGGCTGTTATTTGTTTGTTTGTTTGTTTGTTTGTTTAGTTGTTTCTTTGCACTTTCAGGAAATGATGGTCTTTCCCACATCATTCCATCCCAGCACATGAAATATGGGAAGTAAATGCTGGTGCTGTTTTGCAAATGCCAATGTTTTCTCCCCCCAGGCAATGCCAAGGAACTTGCCAACCTCCTCAAGTTCCACGTGGCTGATGAGATCCTGGTGAGCGGCGCCGTCAATGCCCTCGTGAGGCTCAAGTCCCTGCAGGGAGACAAACTGGAAGTCAGCATGGTGAGTGCCCTGGCATGGGGTTCTGTGCCCAGCAGGGCTGGGGCTGGGCTGGGCTGTCCATGCCAAGGCCCAAAGTGTGTCTGTGCCCATCTGGGTGGTGTGGGACCCTCTGCTAAATGTGCTCACAGTCCCACCAGTGTTTTCTGGGCTGTAGCAGAAGGACTTTTGCCATGTGTTCAGTAAGAATGAAATGTGGTTTGCCTCAGCTTTCCCCCCAGAAGACCAATTGTGAATGATTTCCAGGAGCTGTTATAAATTTAACCCTGAGTCATGCAGGAAAAAGCATAAATAAATGAAATGAATAGCTTGTTCAGCTCACACATCCCTTTTTGTGTAACAAAAATGATCTCTGCATGGGCTCCCTTAACACAGGCAGGGTTTATTTAGATATATGATTTCATTTCACAAACTCTGCACTATGTTAAGAGAATGTAAGATCCTCTATTGAGGGGGGAAAAAAACATTCTAGAAAATAAATAATCATGACCCACTCTGTGCATAAGAAAATGCACAACAAAAATGGAAGGGTCAGTGTTTCCAAAGCTTGACTTGATAGACTCTTTTTTAAATAACATAGGAAATGACAAAAGTTTCTCATTTTCTACTCTTTTATTTTCTTCTTTCCCTGAACAGAAAAACCACGTGATACACATCAACAAGGAACCTGTTGCTGAAAGTGATATCATGGCCACGAATGGTGTGATTTATGCTGTGAACTCTGTCCTACAGCCCCAGGGTAGGTCCATGGGGAGGAATATCCAGGGCCACCTTGTCACAGCAGAGCTGCTTTGGGAGGGAGTGGGGACACGTGGCCATGGCTTCAGTTTGGTGAGGAGGGTTAGGGTGTTGTGGGATCTCCATCAGAAACCAGAGGAAGGAAGCAGCCTGCATGCTTTGATGGGTATTTCACTGCTCTCCCTGTCCCACCCTCAGCTTCAAGGCCACAAGAACGAGGTGATGAGCCTGCAGACCCCGCGTTAGAGATCTTCAAACAGGCGTCTGCGCTGTCCAAGGTAAGGGACAAAAATCTCTCTGTGGAACTGCTGAAACCCCATTCTGGTCATAATGATTGGAAGATAATACCACATTCACATGCTGAATTGCAGAGAAATGAGTGTGTGTGTTCCATGCAATGAGCCACCCTCTCTTCTTGCATGATTGAATTATGTAAGAGAACTTTGCAGCACGAAGCCTCAGTTTGTGGCACACTGTGTATGTAACCTTGGCATGGCACTATAGATAGTATATATACACTATGTATATATATGTATGTATAGTGTGTGTGTATATATATACACTACATAGTATATATACACTATATATAGTGTATAGTATATAGAGTATATAGTATATAGTGTGTATAGTATATAGTATAGTATAGTGTGTGTGTGTATATATACTATAGTATATATATACTATATATGCTATATATATGCTATATACACTATATATAGTATATATACACACACACTATACTATACTATATACTATACACACTATATACTATATACTCTATATACTATACACTATATATAGTATATATACACACACACTATACTATACTATATACTATACACACTATATACTATATACTCTATATACTATACACTATATATAGTATATATACACACACACTATACTATACTATATACTATACACACTATATACTATACTATATATATACTATATATGCTATATGTGTGTGTGTGTATATATATGTAGTGTATATATACTATACATACTATATATACACTACATATATGTATGCATAATGTGTGTATATATATACACTATATATATACTATATATAGTGTATATAGCATATATAGTATATATNTATAGTATATATATACTATATATATACTATATATGCTATATGTGTGTGTGTGTATATATATGTATATGCCCTACATATACTATATCCCCATAGTCTTTGGAGACTGAGGATCGATACATTGACATGCCAACTGTCAGAGATTTCTTGTATTCATGCAAACTTTCTCCTTTCTGTCCACACAGGTTTCTCAGAGGAATCCCCGACTAGGTAAAAAACCCAACTTCTCTGACTCATTTCTAATTTTCCATCCTATATCCCCATCCTTTTAAGAGGTTTATTTTACTGTCTTGCTCTAAGCATGACAGGGAGGGGAGGGGACAGGGAGATGCCCTGTGTGTGTCCCACCCAACACTCCTCTCCTTGGCAGCTCCCGTCTACTCCCGGCTACTGGCGAGGATGAAGAGCCCGGGAGGAGTCTGAGCATCACCAGTCAGTGCCTCCCTCCCACCAGCCCTGGCTGACAGCTGAAGAGAAGGACAGAATCGTGTTTTTTAAAAGCCAAATATCACCCTTAAATTTATTTTTTTCCCAGTGAAATGGATAGGAAAAAAAAAATGGAAAGCCATATATATATGTATATATTTTAAGACCGTTTTTATTTGGTTTTGACTTTTAAAGTTCCCAGACTGAGGAAATGTTTTGGGTTTTTTAATTTCTGGGGGTTTTATTGGTGTTTTTTTTTTAAATAAAAACTATTCACTACTTTGCAATTTTAAACATACCCAGTTTAGGGCTTGATAAATACATCCAAGGGCAGGTGCTCTTTTTTTTTTAAACAAGCATGTGCTTCCTTGTTCCCTTGGATTTTAAAAGTCTTCCATGAAATTCTGAACTGAAGGCTTTAACAAAAGCCTCTCTTTTGACAATGAGAAAATTGCATAGTTATAAGCTATGGTTTAAACCATTCTCTTTTTTTTTTAAACTTTTTTTTAAGCCTATGGGTTATAACTGTGCTGTCTTTTGTTCATGAGATTTAAATGAGAGTTCTCCCTAGCTAAAGCCTTCCAGTAAATGGTTCATTTTTAATAATGGTTGTTTTTTAATAAAAATCAAAAATAAAATCAAAAATATAAATAGACAAGTGCTGACAATGCTTGGTTGGTTCTTGTGGTTGGTTTGAATTGCCTTTTGGCACCGTTTGGCCACCTGAGCCCTGGGAAGGAGGGGTCGCATTTGGCTGGGTCAGTGTTAATGGTGGTCTAATAGTTACTCCATTGGCATGGCAGAGCATTTCTCCTCTCTGCTCCTGGCCTGGCATCGTGTTTTGGTGGTGATTCCATGAGCTGTCACTGTCACACAACTCCAGGAGCACAGGACAGCCAACCCTCCCACTGCACGTCCCTGCCTGTCAGCTGCAGCTCAGAACTTCATCCTGTGGTGCCCACAGCACTTACTCACCCACCAGGGCTTTATATTCACCCCCCAATTAGTTAATGCCTTGGTGAAATCCAGGATTAGGAGGCAAAAAAAAGAGGAAGGGTATCAAGTGCAGAATACAAAAAAACCCAGATTGTTTTGGCTGCTCTGGCTGAGAAACACCCTGAGAGTTTTCCTTCTGTTAAAAGCCCAAATTGAAATCCCACACACTCAGACCCATCTGCATAACTCAAAGGTGTGAAAAGTAATCAATCTCTTCTTTTATCAGCCTCCCATCTCATTTTTTTAATTATTTTTTTGGCATGATGTGGTTCTGATATTTAAGGTTGGGGAGATGATGAGGGACCCTTTGAGCCACCTATTGCCAAAGAGTCCTATCGGGGGAGGCTCCTGGGGGAGGTTCAGCTTCTTGTTATTAGGGTCATTAATTACTATTCCTTCAAAAGCCTGAGAGAGGGAAAGCCTCATCACCTCTTGCTCTGTAATACCACATAAAATTGCAAGGGCTTTTGTTTGTGTTGCTTTGGGTTTTGGTGTTTTTTCCTCTCCTTAAAACTTCATAATTAAGGGATATAAAGTCCTTTACACCTTGGGAAGGTGGAAAGTAGATCTGCTCCTCATCTAGGTGAGTGCCCCTTGCTTATACCTTTCTTGTTGTGTGGTCTGGTGACTGATTAATTGTGTCATTGCAAAATGAAACCCCTTGAGTAGATGGGAGGAGGAGAAACTTTGCTTAGATGAGCTTAATACTTATGGGAAGTGCCATCTGCTGAGACAGCAGTTTTCATCTCCTGGGAATACAGCCCTGGCTTCCCACCCATGGTTTCTGGACTGGCATTGGAACTGGTGGTGATGATCTTTGTGCTCTGCATGTGGCCTGGCTTTGCTGGGCTTGCTTTGAGGAGGTCACCAGGTTTATGAGTTCCTGTGGAGTTCATGGTAGACAGAGGAGTGTTATCCTTTCACAGCCATTCCCTTTTAGCTCTGTCTCATTGTTTTCTGGCTGGTTCCATGGCAGTGCTCCCTCCCTTGCTGCTCCTGCTTCATCCTCTGAGCAGCTGTGGGGTGCCAGCAGCATCTCCCCAGGGTGCTGTGGGTGCAGGGCTGCTGGCCCTGCTGTGTTGACTCTGGAATTCCCCTGGGAAGCCATTCCAGGGTGCCTTCCCCCAGGCTCTCTGCTTGGAAATCCCCCAGGTTTTTGGTGTTTGCAGATTATAGTTCATGTTGGTGGAAACTCTTGAGATCCCATAATTCCCTCCCTTTCCCTGCTCTGAGGTGGTTTCTCTCCCCTCTGTGTTCAGGGAGGGATGCCCACATGGATCAGATCAACAACACTGGTTGAGCTGCTCGAGTTGCTCAGCAGGGACTGTATCCCCCACTTTGATTTAGTGACACTTTGGGGATGTTTTCCCTCGTGGATGTTCATCCATGAACTTTGTCCTGTGAAATGAAGGTGGGTGCTGGTGGTCCTTCCATCCAGGGGAAAGAGACGTTCATGTTTCAGCCTTCAAAGGGTGCACAGGGATGGAGAGGAGCTGAAAGATGAGGAAATGAGGATTGCTGAGATGATGGGAATAAAAACTTATCTGTCCTTTTCTGAAGAAATACCGTTATTTTTTTTTAATGCAATAAAAGGTGGAAGTGAAAGGAAGAAGGAAGTTGCTGGTGCTGAGGCGAAACAACTGCCCTGGGGAAGTGCTGGCTGAAGGGCAGAGAGATCCCATGAGCCCAGCTGGATGTGGGAACCTCAGGGATGTGCCAGCCAAGGGCTGTGGTGGGCTGGAGGAGTGGGAGCTTCCCTGTGTACCTATCCCACCCCACAGCTGCAGAAATCTTCAGACAGCAACACTCAGGGAGGGGAAGACACCAAGCCTGGCTCAGGAACTGCTGAGTGAGGGTCTGGGCAGCTGTAGAGCCCCTGGGGCAGCCTTGGGATGAGCAGCATTTGGGATGAGCCTTCTTGTGGCCAACAGCACTGGGGTGCTCAGCACACAGCCCTGTTGCACCACAGAGTTTGGGGGTCTCGTGTTATCAGAGTTTCCACCTCCCACCCAGCATGTGGGTACATGTTACCATGAGCTTCAACCAGGACTGGGGCAAAAAGAGCTAAACTGAGAGCAGACAAGAGCCTTGGGAGGACAGTCTTGTTTTCTCCCTCCTTTGGAGTCAAGAGTGTTTTTCCATTGAAAATTTGCAGGGATGTGCAGCTGCCCTTGTTTACTTTTTTAGAATAATGATCCCTTCACTCACAGTGGCTCCAGTTCAGCAAAATAATGAAATGTATGCAGAGATCCATTTAGGAAAAATACAGCTTTTAAATGTGTACTCTGAGTGCTGAAATGATGCCATCGTGGCTGGGCTGATGCCTGTGGGTCCCTCCTGTGCTGGGGGAGCCCCAGAGCTCTCTGGGCTTGGAGCAGTGAACAGAAAGTGGTGCCTCTGAAGGGCTGGAAAAGCAGATGTTGGATGTGAAATGCTGTGTTTTGGGAAGCTCCACATGGTGGTTTTGCTCATTTACATCTTGAGACATGAACCAGAGGTGCTTTTCTTCTAGAAAGTTCTTTTGCTTTCTGGTGGCCTCCTGCAGAGATATTTAAAAAGAGGCAAAACAGTGCTGAGTTTTGTCCCAAGAGAGATCTCACATGTGGAGAGATCTCACACATGGCTCTTCCAGTGCCATGGGAATCTTGGAGCACTGTTTGCTTGGCTTGTGAGAGAGGTTTGGAGCTGAGCTGCCCCAGGTGTGGGCGAGTCGGGATGGGAGGGGGGTGATGGCACCTCCCCGGGCCTCGGGATGGGAGGCGGGTGATGGCACCTCCCCGGGCCTCGGGATGGGAGGCGGGTGATGGCACCTCCCCGGGCCTCGGGATGGGAGGCGGGTGATGGCACCTCCCCGGGCCTCGGGATGGGAGGCGGGTGATGGCACCTCCCCGGGCCTCGGGATGGGAGGCGGGTGATGGCACCTCCCCGGGCCTCGGGATGGGAGGCGGGTGATGGCACCTCCCTGGGCCTCGGGATGGGAGGAAGGAAAAGGCAACACCTTGGCCCGTGTCAAAGGCCAGGCAGAGGCTTGAGAGAAGCCAAGGCATCTGAGCCAGATGTGCTGCAGAAGGATGACCCCCTGGAAGGGGTCACCTGGTCAGAGGGGTGAAGCCACCCACGTGCCAGCAGTGGGAAACTGTCCTTCCTCCCTGCTTTGCTGCAGGCAAATTCTTGTTTCTACACGTGATTTATTGGCAAGTTGCTGTCCTGTTAGCTGAGCTCCCAGGAGGTGCAAGAAGAGAAACTAAGGGCAGTGTTAGTGCTGGTGAAAGAAAGGTTTGAAGGAGCAGTTGGGGTCAGAGGCATCCAGCTTAGCTCAGGCAACTCTTGCATTATTATTATTTTTGTTGTTTTGAGTCTTGTTTGGTGACACATTTCAGAGATTTTGCAGAACTCTGTGAATTCTTCAACAAAACTATTTAGGGGGATTTTCTTTCCAACAATGAATGTTCTTAATACTCTTAGGATGAAACACTTTGCAAAAGCTCAGCAGTTTCCCTGGGAGGAGTAAGTTGGTGCAGCACCTGTGCCATGTGAAGGCAACCTCCTGCTAAGGGAGGAGACATATCCCAAGGACTTGTTCTCCCCCCATGGAAAGGAAGGTGGCAGGAAGGGCTGCTTTGCTGCCTCTTGCCATTCATGATATACTGATAATTTCTTTACCCTGGCCCAGGCACATCTGTCCTGCTCCTCTTAGTCTTTCTGAGAGTTTGGCTGATTCTTCGACTTTTGACTTGCCTTCTGTCTCTGTTCAGTCTTTCCCATGTGATTTCATCTGATTTCTGATCTCACAGCTTCATTTCCTTCACATGCAGCTTGCACATCAAGCCCTATTAGCTGGCACAAAACTCATTATATTTTAATTGTTACTTCTGGGAAAAGAATCAACATCTGATTGGAAGATGGTTATGCAGAAGCTGGAGACCTTCTCAGGGCTTTTGTTGAATTTGTGGGTTTGCAGAGGCAGGAGGATGAATTCATGGATTTCAGGATTTCCACCAGTGCTGCTGTGTAGCTTTTCTAGCTCTCTGTTTCAAAATTTGGAATTGGGATAAATGTCCTTTCTCAGAAGCTTTTAGGTGGAAATCCCAGATAATCCCCAAGTATTACAACAGTACATTTGTACATGCAGCACTTGGGAAGTCACCAACCTCCATGAAGGAAGAGCCAAAGGATTGCTCTGTAGAAAGGTGAAGCATCACGATGACCATGATAAATCATAAATTTGTAATTAATGCTGTTCTTATAACAACAATCTGAAGTCACATCCATTTGCTGCAAACTGGAGGCATCCTAAGCCTGTGTTTAGCACTGTGTGTGTTCTCCTGCCAGGGCTGCCATTGCTGTTTGTGGCTTTGGACACCACACAGGCTCATGTGGTGATGTGGCTTCCAGCTTGGAGCTGGCACTTCAGACATCAGGCTGTGAGTCTGCCTGGCCCAAGCCTGGCTATGTCTGGTCCTGTTCCCAGCCAGACAACAGATCCTCCCCCTTCTTATCGCTCAGAACTCAAAGTCCTCGGACAGAAATATTTCCAGACTCATCCCTGCCAATGGCACATCCATCCTGGTCTAGTGGGAGGTGTCCCACGGCAGGGTGGTGGCACTGCTTGATTTTAAGGTCCCTTCCAAGCTAAACCACTCTGGGATTCCATGATTCCTACACTCAAAGGGACCTGCCTTTGCAATCCCTGCTCGCATGACTGGCAGTGCCACACCCTGTCGCTGCCCTACGGATGTGCTGTGGCACCAGCGAGTGACTAAGAGAGCCAAGTGGCTGGTTCCTTTCCTCAGCTCGTAACCAAAGAACAGGAAAAAGTGGAATAAACAAACCCAAGCTGTAGAACAGTCACACTAAGCAAAGGGAACTGAGGAGCATCAGCAGAAAGTGCCCCAGGGCGGCACCATCTGCGAGCACTTGAGGTGCGGGAAATGCTGCTCTTTAAGAATTGGTGGGGCTGTCACTTAGCGCCGGAAACAGGCTGGGGCTGAGGCAATTCTGCATTTTATTTGCTCAGCACATTTTGCCTCTTTTTACGTAAAACCGGCAAATGAGGAACTTGAAGTCACTTCTCCCGTGAAAGTTTTTGACAGCAGAATTTTTTCGTGGGCTTTCTTCTTCTGGGCTGCTCCTCCCTTAAAATCTTGCTGAAATGTAAGGAAATGGTAATAAAATGACCTGTGATCCAAACTTTTCTGAAACGCCTGGGAAGCTACAGAGGCTTTGAGTTGAGGACCCAAAAGATGGGATGCTGAGCTGAGTGAGCACTGAGCTGTGAGCCCTAGAACTGTGCTGTGCCTGAAGAGCACATTTGGGAGATGTCCTCTTGACAGACAGGTGTGCAGACAGGACAGGAATGATGCCCATTGTCACTTGACCGCCTGGGCTTGAGCACAGGAAACTCTGCTTGCCACGAGGTTCCAGCTGTCCCCAGCAATGGGACTGGTGTCACTGGGGCTGCCCTGGTGTAGGTGTAGAATCAGGGAGGTAAATATCAGAGTATGGGGGAAAGCAACTCACTGCCACGTGTCTCTCCACCTGCTGTTCCTCTGCCTTGCTCAAGTCCCTTTGCAGCAGAGAGGGCAGCTGCTGCTCAGGTTGGTGGTTTCTGAGGCAATGCCCTTGCCCCCCGTGTTCTCTGGGTTCCCTGACTCCCCAGAGTGGGCTGGCTCACTGGGAAGCCACATTCTCTGTCTCTTCTGCCCAGCACAAGATGGTGGGGCAGGGAGGGTTGGAAGCACGTCCATGCAGGATGCTGGGCATCAACTGCACAAAAGCCTTTCTGAGTCCAAGGAGATGCTGAGATGTTTGGAGCCTTTACTCTGTTAAGAACCAGAGCAGTCCAGATCATATTGGAGGTTATTTAACAAAACAAAACAAAAACAAAAAGAAAAAAAAGAGAGAGAAGAAATTTGCCCTGGGAAGCCCTGACATGAGGTGGTGGCTGCCTGGGGAGCAGCAGAGGTTCAGCACAGGTGAAGGCTTCAGAAAGCCATGGCAGACCTGCTTGGGAAATCAAAGGCTTGTCTTCATCCAGCCAGGTGAGGGAGGGGATTGTCCCACTCTGCTCTGCACTGGGGTGGCCTCACCTGCAATATTGGGGTAGTTTGGGGCACCACATTATAAGAAACACACTAAGCAATTAGCCAGTGTCCAAAGGAGGGCAATGAAGATGGAGAAGGGCCTTGAGCCATGTGAGGGCACTGAGGGCACTTGGTGTGTTCAGCTGGAGAAGAGGAGGCTGAAGGGAGACCTCATTGCAGGTGCAACTTCATGAGGAGGGGCAGGTACTGATCTCTGCTCTATGGGGACCAGGGACAGCACCCAGGGCATGGCTGGAGTTGTGTCAGGGCAGGGACAGCACCCAGGGAATGGCTGGAGTTGTGTCAGGGCAGGGTTAGGTTGGACCTCAGGAAAAGGTTCTTTGCCTGGAGGAAGGTTGGGCACTGACCAGGCTCCCCAGGGCAGTGGGCACTGCCCCAAGGCTGCCAGAGCTCCATGAGCTTTTGGGTGATCCTCTGGGGCAAAGGGGGAGACCCTTGGGGATGGTCCTGTGCAGGGCTGAGGGTTGGACTCGGTGATCCTTGTGGATCATTCCAACTCAGCATATTCTGTGCTCTGGGCTCTGCCTTCAGTCCTTTGCTCAGATTTAGAATCATAGAATGGATTGGGTTGGAAAAGACCTCCCAGATCAAGTCCAACCCTTGATCCAACTCCAGTCCCTTTACCAGATCATGGCACTCAGTGCCACGACCAAGCTCAGGTTAAAAACCTCCAGGGATGGGGATTTGCTTATCTTTAGCTCCTGCTAATGAAAAGTGGGGGGAGCTGAGCCTGGGTGTCCCCAGGGAGCAGATGACATGTGTGGGCAGGGAGGGATGCTCAGCTTGGAGCAGCATTTTGGCTCTGCACAGCCTGGGGATGCTCGAGGGGAACAATGCTCAGGGTGGTCCTGGGCCTGCTCACCAAATGTTCCTCCCCAGCTCCTATATTTGGATACCACAAGCAAGTGATTCCACTTTCCTGTGTAACCAGACCCCCCCAAAGCCAGGCTGTGGCTGCTAAGCCTGGCTTTGCACCCCCCCAGCTCAGCCCCTCTGCTCCTGAGGGTCACCTCGGGCTGTGCCTGGCAGGGAGGGAGGGACTGCAGAGCCCCAGGGCTTTCACTGCAACCACATTCCCCTAGAAATGTCTGCTGAAATATTTATAAATAAAGCCAGCAGCTGCTAATGCCAAACAGGAAATTTTGAGCTGAACAAACTTTTCCACGTTTCTAAGCAGGGAAAGTAAACTGTAGCTAAGATCAGTATTTTTCTTTTTCTTTTTTTTTTTTAAATCTAAATAGCAACAGGCTTCCACTGTTCCATATCCTGAGGGAAGTTCATGGTTTCTTCAAGTCTTGGTTCCTTCAGCCAGACCATTTTCTGTCTGCACAGTGGTGTAGGAGGTGGCTTTAAAGAAGAAAATTGGGTTATGCCTTAACACAGACACGATAAATGTGATTTCAGGTGGGAAAAAGAATTAAAATACACAACTTGAATGGAAATCAATGAGCCAGGGATGAGGCTGGTGGGAGTTGTGGCCACCCAAGGGAATGGAGCCCTGTTTTATCCTGCACTTCATGTTTTGGGCTTTTATCCACCCTTCTCAAGTTCTTCTCTAGGATTTTTCTTGTTTCTGCTCATTCATTACTTGGTGTTGAGACAGTATTTTGGAGCACTAAAACCCAGAAAAATGTAACACCAAATCTTTGTGGAATTGTCTGTTTTAAACAAGTTCTGCCACTTATGAGTTCATTAAATTCATCTTCAGGCAAGAAGCATTATTAGGCTTTTAAAAACTGATTCATGTCATTTCCTAGGCAATGATATTGAAATAGAGATGGAATAAAGCAAATGTCCTTAATGTGCACATGGAATTTGAAATTGTATCCTTCAGTTCAAAAATGAAGTGAAATACAGATTGAAAACTCTGAGTCTTTTGAAGAATGAATTATCACAATAACTCAGTCTCTGCCATCCCCACTATTATCTCCATATACTGATATTTTTGAGCTGGTTTTTTTTCAAATAATTCTGTTTATTATGGCACCTTAATGGGAAGAGAAGATCTTTCTTATTTGTTTTTAACTTCTGGTAGCAAATCCTTATCCCCTTGCTCTGTGGGAGTTAATTTTCTTTGAAACAGGTCAGTGGTGTGTGGTGAGCTTGGCCATGGAGTGCATAAGCTGAATTACACTGTCTGGGTGGATTTGGGTGAGCAGAACCCATTTTATGAGGCAGAAAGATTGTAGAAGGAAATGAAGTTTTAAGGATTCTCGTAAATTTTCGAGACTAATAGCAGTAAGATCTCAGGAAGGTTTTATTGCAGTATAAAGTGTGGAGTTCAGCAGAAAATTTATTCATAGCTGTTCTATTGGATTGGTCTCTACCTGCTTTAATTCTGGGTGGGAAATGAAGCACCCAGGTGGGCAGCCCTGGGAGAACCTGTTTGTTGTGAGTCTGTGATAAAGGAAGAGCTCAGCCTGGTGTGGGATGAGGGGGAGTGTTGTTGGATGGATGCTCAGACACATCTGTGGTGCTCAGAGGTCCCTGGATGTGCCACACATTGCTCCAAACGCAGAATCTTGTGTTAGTGCTGCTGTTCCCAAAGAGCTCCACCCGTCAGGGATCTATTCAGAGATGTCCCCTTGAGTTACCTGCTTCCAGCCTGCTCCTGTGTGGGAAGGTGTCTTTACCTTCTCTTTCCCTTGCTATTTTTAAGACAGCCAGAATTTAAATGTGAGATGGTGAGCAGCTCTGTTGGTGATGGCCCTGGCCACCTGCCTGCCCAGTGTGGGGGTCAGAAAGCTCCTGGTTTAGTCTCTCCCTGCTCTCTTTGCTCCTGGAATGATCACAGAATAGTTTGGATGGAATTAACCTTAAAAATCATCTTTTTCCACCTCCCTGCTATGGACAAGGACACCTTCCTCTATCTCAGGTTGCTCCAAGCCCTGTCCAGCCTGGCCTTGGACACTTCCAGAGATGGGGCAGCCACAGCTTCTCTGGGCAATCTGCTTCTCCATTTAAACAAACTGCTTAAACAAAGACTTGCACTTGTCTATACCCAATCTATGTACTTCAGTATCTCCTGCAGAGCTGTGCTGCCACTGTAACACCTTCAGCAGCTCCACCCAGGCACTGAGTGCATGTTCACATTAGTGTGGCCTTTCAAACCATGCCCTGAGATCTCTTTGTGGACAATGACCTGTCCTTCTCCAGCCATGTGCTGAAGGGGTGCAGAGACTTGTTCTCCAGTGGCTGCAGTTGCTGCTGGTTTAGTCTGGCAAAGGCTCTGGAATTTGTTCTGTGTTTCATCTGCTGGGTTTTAATGAGGATTTCTCCACAGCACTCTACATTTTGCACAGGCAGATGCCTTGCATTTCGTGAGCCTTATGTAGAAAACCCCCCACCAGTGGAAGGTTGTGGGGTAATGATGTTTCCTACAAGCTCCATCCACGTTCTTTTGGTTCTAGTAATTTGTTCCTGGAGAATAGAGAGCCATGTCTGTGGCAGGCAGGTATGTCCTGACTGTGTCACCCCTTTCCTGGAGGAGCAGAATCACTTGCAGCAAGCCTGTGTTTGCATTTGTTTGAGGGTGACTGTAATTGGAACCTCCTGCAGCCACTGGAGCCTGTTGGCTCTGCCACAGTTTGCTGAAAAGGCCAATGCAATTACTTATGTGAACTAATCTGTAAAGGATGTTTTTCTGTTGTCTCTGCCTTAATTGCTTCCAGCTTATGGCATGGAAATGTTATTGGCCCTGGGAGGCCAAGGGGAGAAGGGAAAGAAGGAAAATCAGAGGCAAATGGAAGGTTTGGATGAATGTAGGAGGTATTGGAAGTTTTCCCTCCTATTTCTACATTCATTAAATCATGGGAACAAAAGTAAAGATACTTTTAAGTCACACTTGGTAGAGCAGGCCTTGGTCTGCCCCAGGGCAGCTGAGAACTGTTCTGTGGCTGCAAAACTTTCTTAAAATGGGTCATGCTGGTCTCCAGGTGTCTCTTGCTGCTTGGAGCAGGTCCTCAGCCTCCCTTCTGTCCCTGCTGCAAAGAACTGGCTCTGCTAAAGGTGTCTGGGATTCCTCATGCCCAGGAGATCCTACAGACAGATCTCTGTGCCTGTGGAGGTGTCTGGGATTCCTCATGCCCAGGAGATCCTACAGGCAGACCTCTGTGCCTGTGAAAGTGTCTGGGATTCCTCACCCCCAGGAGATCCCAGAGACAGACCTCTGTGCCTGGTGGCTGCTCTGGGATCCCCTGGAGTCCCTCAAGTGGTTCTGCTGCTCCACATCTTCAAGTGTGGGTGTTTCTGAGGAAAAAAATCTTGTAGAGATTTGCCCACTTGCAGAACTTCAGTAAGAAGGTTCCATACATGGACCCTGGAGCTTTTGAACTCCCTGGTCTTGCAGAAGGTGATGGAAACAGTGTCTGACTCTCCCGTACCTCTGAAAACTTCAACCATGCACGTCAATGCTTGGATCTGAGGGCAGCTGTGCTGAAGGAATGTTCCCACATCCAAGTGACTCATGGGCTGAGGCCACAGCATTTGGAGTGAAGCCCCACTTGTCCTGTCTCCAGCAGCCAGTCCTTTCCAGAGGCTGCTGGACAACCTTTGCTCATTAACTAGCACAGGAACATCCCTTCCCAGCAGTAGCTTCCACATGCTGAATTACTCATTTGATGTCTAAGTATTAATGGAAAATGTCTTTTTAATACTGAAAGCTATTCCCTTCTTGCACTCGTGTCCAAACTGGATAAGCTTCTGGCTGGTTTCTCCAGAGCAAGCACCTCCTGCAAATGGTAAGCAGCTACTGGAAAAAAGACTATTCCTCTGAAACACTGGAAAACAGAGGTCATGGAGGTGTCCCACACAAAAGTGCAAATTTTAATGGCACAAAAAGGAACAAGAAATCAAATCCTACTGCTTAGCCCCAGCTGTTCCTCCCAGGCATTGAAGTTTCCCCTGGAAGCAGAGCAGGGGAGGAGGGTGGTGCAGAATGTTTGCCTGTTCAGAGTGTTTGCCATGTTTTGGTGTGGGTTTCCTGGGATGGCCTCTCCCACTACCTGTTCCACTTCGAAGATGCCGTGCTCACATCACAGTGCCTCAAAACACAGCCGTTTTGCTAGACAAAACATCAGATAATTATTTGCCTGTTTACAAAAGGTTCCTTCAGGCACATCAAGTATTTCAGTCGTGGAAAGAGCCCAGTGTTTTCCATATGGTCAGACTGTGTGCAGACAGCCCAGGGATTTCAGGAATCATTTCCTTACATTTATTGCTGTTTCAAGCTTTTGTTCTGCCTGTAATATTGTGTGTCCTGGGCTTCCCTTTGCAGCCTACTCAGCATCTGCAAAGTGGTTTTAAATGAGCTACTGTAGCATGATCCATTTACTCAATAAATAGGGTTCAGTACTAAGTCAAAGTGTCTTTGCTTTGCCCAGCAGAAAAAGAGCTGAAAAAGGCAAATAGATAATTAAAGAGGAATTTAGACATTGGCCTCCAGGATGGATTTCTCTCTTGAAGCTTGTCCCTTAGTTTAACAAACCTCCTTGCAAGGGCTGCCTGATGCAGCAAATGGTCTCTCCAGCTAAAAGTGATACCAAAATCTTCCATAAGAGCTGAAGGAGATGCAAAATGAGCTTATTTCTGCATACCTGTGCTGGTTCAAACTCTGCTGAAATTAAGAGAAAGCTTTTCTTCCAGTATTTTGGCTCTGTGTTTCTGTAGTTTTGTTCTCTGCCTTGTAGGAGGAATTAGAGCTGTTAAAATACCAAGGGGACTGAAATCCTCCAATCTCACCTTTTATGTGACATTTGGATTGTCCAACCTTTTCCTCTGATGTGAAAAACATGCTGACAGTAATGAAATCTGCTTAGTTCCTGCAGGAATTATTGCTTTGCATTGGTGCCACTGTAAATTCTGGCATGCTTTTACAGGGCAGATGTCTGGAATTCAGTTTATAGGAGAAAATTAACAATAAGCATGGAAGACTGATAAGAAGAGCTCTGCTTGCTTTTCAGCCAAGCAATTAAAAAGGCAGAAAAACAGTAAATTAAAAGAAATTTCCTTATCTGTCCAGATTCTAATTTTGTTTCTATAAATTGATTTAATTAAATGGAAGTTTTCAAAGCTGGAAATTACACCTAAGGAGAAAACAATGTCACTCAAGCACACAACACATTATGACATTAGGGTTTATATTTTGATATGTTTTCCTTCTATGTGCAGGGAAAAACTGAGCTCTCATCTTTCAGAGTGAAGACAGTTTGATTTCTAGTACCAAGAAATTAGAACAAAAGCACTGAGGTGTGTAGGGAAGACGATCCAGGGAGGTCACAGTGAGCCTTTACACACCCAGTTTCCACAGCCTGAAAACATTACTTTGGCCATCTCTGACATTAATGTGAACCTCTGGCTGTAGCCTATGAAAAATGTGGGAGTTCAACACCTTCTAAGGTTACACTTGGCCATCCATACCATTGGGAGGAGAGGTGGAGTCAACATCCCTGGGAGTGTTCAAGAAACAAGTGGATGTGGCACTTCCTGGCATGGTTCAGTGGGTGTGGGGGGATTAGATCAAAGGTTGGGCTTGATGATCCTGGAGGTCTTTTCCAGCCTTAAAGATTCCATGATTCTAAGGCAGGCAATGTGGGAGTGCCAAGCAGTCAGTGAGGCCTGGGCAGGTCCAAGTGCACAGGGTATGTGTTTCAAGCATGGCAGGCAGACAGCCAAGCCCATCTCTCCTGGCTCCTGCAGGAAAAACACCCACCAAGCTCATGAAGCTCTTTTATTTCTTTCATTTTCTGAGTGTGATCCTGTTATACTGTGCAGAGGTACCACTGGGCACCCCCTGCCAGCATCCCATTCTGCTTTAGGTCTGTGAGCCTTTGAGTTTGTGGGTCCTCTTGGAGCCCCAGACAGGGCAGGGATGTGGCTGGTGAAAGCCTTGGCTTTGGTGGGATGTGTTTGAGGTCCATGTGGGCATTACACAGGTAGGCAAAGGAGACTGTGGTATTTTCAGGGCACAAACTATTGGCTCAGAAGAGTTCCTTAAAGTGGGGACTGGCTGTGTGTTGCCAGAAAGCCCAGTTTCTGGCAGAAAACCTTGTTTATAGAGAGCCAGTTTGGGGATGCTGCTTGTCCTCAGGGTCATCCTGTATATATCTGCCTTCATTTTAATTGGATAATTGTTGGCTCTGGAAATGTTCCCTTGGAGTAATTACAGCTTTCAATTCTTCCTCTCTCAAACACGTGGTGTGAGGGAGGTGTCATTGCTTCTTAAGGGGCTTCTCCCTCATTACTGCATTTTTTTCCCTGAGAGTGGCTTCAGAAATCCCCTCTTAAAACACATCAGGTGCTTCTAAATCCACTTAAACTGACTTGAGTGGTAGTTTGGAGAAGCAGGCAAGAGCGGGTTTGGACCTGAAAGACTTATTTCCCGTGTCTGCTTGTTTTTCTGGGTGTTCTTGAAGAGCTGTCTTGGTCTCACTTCGCTTAAACCCTTTTAACAGATAAGGCTGCTCATTTCTTTGAAACATTTTTAAGATCTCCAGCTACAGAGTTTGCTGGTTAATGGCTTTCTGGTGTCTGGATGTACAAAGCTGGGGGTGTAGCTCCCTCTCTGCTCCCTGATTGCTCCTCAGATTTCAGGGAACAGCTGGGTGCTGTGTTACAGCTTTGAAAGCCATTTCCCAGCATGATTTCCAGACATCTTTTGCCAGACTTCATGGAGTTGGTCAGACAAAGTTATCAGTGAGGGAAGGTGGCAACAGTTACCTGACAAGTCCTGCACAGAGCACTGCTGGAGATGCCAGGGGAGCAGAGTTCCTCCTGGGCACTGAGTCTGGACAAGCCCTTCTGATGCCATGTAACAAAATGCCTTTGCAAACTGGTGTGGTCTTTGGAAAAACCTCTTTCTTTTCTATGGTAATTTGCTACTTAAAAGTGGAGGGAATAGATTTTTGTTGTGGAGGGAAATAGTGATATCGGGGGGACCTTATTGCTCTTTACAACTCCCTGAAAGGAGGTTGTAGCCAGGTGGGGTTTGGTCTCTTCTCCCTGGCAACAAAGAACAGGAGAAAAGGAAATGGTCTCAAGTTGTGCCAGGGGATGATTAGACTGAATATTAGGAAAAATTTCTTCATTGTAAGCGTTGGCAAGCATTGAACAGGCTGCCCAGGGCGGTGGTGGACTCACCTTCTCTGCAGGGATTTCAAAGAGCTGTGGATGTGGCACTTGGGGACGTGGTTTAGTGGTGAACTTGGCACTGCTGGATTAACAGTTGGACTCGATGATCCCAAAGGTCTTTTCCAACCAAAATAATTCTGTGATTCTATGAAGGAGGAAATGCATTCATGTTCAGGCAGAAGGTTAGGAGGTGATGTTTCATGTTCTGCAGCCCATGGTCACCACCCTGTGTGTGATGCCAATGTCTGGTCATTCAAGTGTTGAGGTGACAGAAGGACAGAGCTCCTCACACACACAGCAATGACAAGACAGAAGACCCACCAGAGAAAGGAGCTAAATTTGGCTGTACATATAGATGACTCACACAGAAACATCATCCATTTATAGGTTGTCTCCTGGACAGTGACTGGCCCAATTCCCCTGGAGCAAGTGGAAACACTTACAGGGATTTCAGTGGGAGTTCAACTTGACCATAGGGAATATTTTCCCCTTTGTAGGCTCTTTGGGTTTTGTTGAATTGGTTTTTTCCAAGCCTGAGGAGCATTAATGGGCAGCAGTGTGGGGAGGCAGCACCTCATCCTTGAGGCATTGCTGCTTCTGCAGCAGATGGAACATGACTGTGTGCTGAAATCACATCTGGGGCACTGGGGAAACTGGGTTTGTACAGATGTTGGTGCAGTGCTGCCTGGAGGTTGCTGCAGGGAGATGTTGCTTAATCACCCATCAAAGCAGCATCTGCACATGTGTGTGCCACTGAGGGAGAGCTGTGGGACTGGAGAGGGACCTGTGCTGGGAGGCACAGCCGAGGTGGGGCTGCCCTCCATGCCCCTCCTGGGTGCCCGTGGGAGATGGGGGGCTGCCTGCACGACCCCCTCACCCCTGCGCCAGCAACCCCGGCCTCTGCCCCCAAAAAGCTGAACCCAGGAACTGACCCAGGGAGAAAGGCAGGACAGCACAGCCCAAGAGCTGCCTCTGGCCACCCCTGCTCACCCCTGGAGGGACGCTGGGCACGGCTGGTGCCTGCCCGGCAGGACGGGCTGGAGCGCGACTTAGCCCTGAGCAAGAGGTCCCTCTGGTGGGGATCTCCGCTGCGCAGCCCGCCCTGAGCGGCACCGGTACCTCTGTGCCCCTGCACCAGCTGGCAGGGCTGCACACCGGCAGGTTTGTCCGCCTAACCCGGCAGCAGGCAGTGGAGACTCCAGACAGCTCTCTGTGCCCCTCCTCGCCAACTCTTCGTTCCCGGGTTCTTGGGCTGCACTTTCACAACCCCGCTGGGATGTGCCCAGTCCCCTGCCAGGCTGTCTGGGAAGCTCCTGGTGAGGATCCAGCCTCTGTCCCAGGGCGGTGAGGGCTGGCAGCATTCCTCACCCCCTCTTCCCTGGCAGCATCCCCCACCCTTCCCTGGCAGCACCCCACCCTCCGCCCTCCATCCCCGGCAGCAACCCCCTCTTTCCCTGGCAGAATCCTCCCCCCCTCTTTCCCTGGCAGAATCCCCCCCTCCCCTTCCCTGGCAGCACAGGCATCCCCAGGACCGGGCACGGCGGCTCCGCAGGGTGAAGGCAGCGGGGTTTGCCAATCGCCGCCCCTTCAGCTGCAGTTTCTTTACTGCAGAAACAACCCCGGAGGAAAACCAAGCCCCCTGGCTTGTGTGCCAGGGAGAAGTTTGCTTTACACCTCGAAGAAGCGCTTGCTGGTGGCACAGAAATGATTCCATGGCAAAGGGCAGCAGGGACGCTTTTCCCTGCGCTGGCTGAGGGAGGGAAAAAAAATCACCTCTTGTCGGCTTTGGACACGGTGTCGGTCGAGCCCTGAGTGTTGTGGCTTGCCCGGCTTTGTTTATGATTGCTGTGATGTCCCCACCCTGCATCCAAGGGCTTGGCAGCCTTGGGGAGGGAAGGCAGCGCTGGGAATGCTGCGGGACAATGCAGGCACGGGGGGAGCTGGGCCAAGGTCACCTATTGTTCCAGGGAGTATAAATAGCTGCGCTGGAAGGAGCCTGCAAGTAAAAGCTTCACCACTTCTCTAGCTCTGAAGGGAGGAGAGTGGAACAAGTCACCCGGAGAGAAGGGAGAGTCTCCGGGAATGCCCTGCCCACAGGGATCTATAAAACATTATTAGGGAGTTATGCCTGAATTTCCTCCTTCTGCCAATAACGTGATTTTTTTTTCTCCACGCTGCAAATTACAAGAGGTAAATCTGCTCTGAGGAGAGATGTAAAATAATAAGGGTGTTATAAATAAATGTGACATTTGTTCATCACAAATAGAAATGACAACGTTCCTTCAAAATCAGGTTCAGACAAAAAAATCCACTTGATGAATTTTCAGGTGCAAGAATTGCATTGTGATTTTTTTATTTTTATTATTTTTTTTTCAACAGCATGGTCAAACCCCAGCAAAATCCTCACCATATGCCTCCCTTGGGTGACGATACAGGGTTTGCTGCTTTGGAGGAGGACTGGCTCTGCAGGACAGTTGTCTTCTCCAGTGCAAGTCCAAGGGTATTAAAAGTGAAACCCATTCTTGTTCAGTGGCTCCTGGTGCCCACTGGCAGCCTGTTCAATGTGCCCTGTGGTTGCCATCTCATCCCCACTGATCTTGGCTAAAAGGGTTAATCTCTTGCTAAATCTCTAAGTGAAACTGTCTGACCCAACATGATGGGGTGGCTTTAGGACACCAGGAGAGCATGATATCCCATTTGATTGGTAGGGGTTTCCTTTCAGAGGAGAGAGCTGAAATTAATTTAATTGAAACAAACCCAGTTGTGAATTGAGTCGCCCCCACGTTCCAACCCTCATTTCTCCATCTGGGAATTTCACTAGAAAATTGGTGTCAACCTAAAACCCATCTGTGCTTTTTAAATCATGCACTCATTGAAGGAAAAAGACACCACAGATGAATTGCCATTTAGGATATGGGCTGAATGTATGTGCAGATCCTAAATGGGCTGGGAAAAGGCAGTTTTAGAGAAGCTGTGGAAAATTAACATCTGTTGTTGTGACAGTGTACGGTTGTTTCAGTCTTATCAGAGCCTTTATCCACATTTATTGTGCAGTTTTCTTTCTTCCATGAAAGTACTTATTGTTTCTAGAGATTGACTGCAACCCTGGACTTGCATCTCCCTCCTTTTCGTGAACCAGAAGCTGGCACTTTATTTAACTGCTTGTGCCTGTTTAAGTAGATTGTGGGGCAATAAGAGAGGGAGGTCTGTGCCATTTAGCATTGGTACTGCTGGGATCATGTGTGGGACAGAATGCAGAGCTGTGCACTTCAGCCTCAAACCTCTGATTGCAAGAAAAGTGCTCTGAGTTGTGCTGTGATTGTATTAATTACAGCATTACTGCACCTTGGAGCTTCAGAGCATGTGTTAGTTTATATCTCGTCTTCCTCCGTCTTTTGAGCCCAGGAGAGAGACAATGACAGCACATCTTTCCTTTTTAAGTTTCCTGCTGGGATATTTTCTGCTTGAAATCAATGCCTGCCAGCGTGCCTGTGAAATTTCCTGAGGAAGTAGTTTAAATGGTGCTGTAAAAACCGGGACTGATTTAGTAAGCAGGAGCAATCCAACATTGTTTCCAGAAAACCCACAGCACGGAGGGAAACGGAGGGCAGAGGGGCTGGGGAGTTCATGCCCATCAGCTCCTGCTTGCTCTGCAAATACCTGCCTGGGAAGAAAAATAATTGGGGAAAAAAGGAATATGGAATAAGGAGAAATGCAGATACAGGACACCAGGAAGGATTGTGCTCTTCAGTGTCAAACAGGAAGGCCTAATGAAACCAGGGAAACAGCGTTATTGCTTCAAACTGCTCTGCTTACAGAAGGTGTTCTTGTCTCTCATTAGCACAATCTGGAGTTCCTTTGTGGGAAACAGCAGAATAATTCCCTTTTTATCGCTTCCAACTGTCTCCTGCCTCTTGTTAGGATGCACCCAGGCCAGTAGAGAGGCTCTGTTTGCAATCCTGATCTTTGCTCCACACACTTGGCACCAGCAACAAGTGGGAGAGTGAGCACTGGCCAGCTGGGAGAGGTGCCCAGTGCTGTTTTCCCAAGGGAGCACCAAGCCAAGCACTAAAGATCTGCTCCTTCCTCTCCTATCATCCTTCCCTCACTGTCATGTCCCTGGGAGCAGAGCATGTCCCTCTGACAAAAGCTGAGGATGGTCCTGCTTTCTGCAGACTCACCAGCAGCATCCCTGGTGGGGTCAGGCTGTGCCTGGCAGTGCTGCCAGGCTTGGGAAGGAGGGGCTACATTGGCCCACTTTAAATTCTCACACAGGTGCCAGGCTGCTGCCCTGGGGATGTCAGACTGGGGTCAGTGCTCTGGAGGGTCCCTTCCACATGTAGCTGTGCTGGGCAGTTTCATGACATTCCCTTCCTCTCCCATCCTGTCCTATCCCCATCCCCTTGAGCCTCTGTGCCAGGAGCATCTTGGGGTTTGAATTGCTGCCAAAGGAGCTGGTGTTTGGGGTGGAAGAGGAGAGCAAAGGGCCAGTTTCTTGGCATTTGTAGGGTTGTGGATATGCTCTACATCAATTCACCATCAGGTGGAGCAGTTTGGGAAGCAAAGACCAGGATTGTTCCACTTCCCTTCTGCCTGAGGCTGGGATAGGTGTGCTCCAGCATCCTGTTCCCGGCTTTGATGAATCTTCAGTTACCGTCTGTGTGCCTTTACTGTGGGGTAAAATCCTGTGTTCACAGATCACTGTCAGTAGTTTGGGAGCCCCGGAGGTCTCCTGGGAAGTGCAAGGTGCGGGTTTCACCCCAAGATTTGGGGCAAGTGCAGAAACTGTAGTGGTGTTTCAAGTGAGGTGTTAAGGCAGTTCCCCAGGTGAGCCAGCAGGGCAGGGAGGGATTTCAGGATCGCAGCCTGGTCTTAAAAGGAGAGCAGAGTGTGGGTCAAATGGACTCAGGGATGCCCCTGGCATGTTTGGGGATGCAGCCAGGTCTCCTGCTCTGTGCCTCAAACATGGATCTGTCCTGTCTCACCTGGGACATCCTTGTGGCTTTATTCAATCCAATCAGTCTGCGCTGCTTTGCTCCAACAGCATAATCAGCTGTTCAGGGCAGATATTTGAGCTGTGCTCCAGAAACTCACTCAGTATTTACTCGGACACTGCAAGAGTAGTACATAAATAAGTGCCTCTATATTTAGACATTCATCCATCAAGGGAAGTTTGCTGTATCTGAACTGTGGCAAAGTGCAGAGCGAGGTGGGGATAAATGCTGCTCAGAGCAGTGGAGAGGAATAAAAATGCTGGATTATGAAAGAGAGACAGAAAAAGTCCCTTTGCCTCTGGAGGGCTCTGGGGAGAAGAAAAAGAGTATTTTTCTCTCTGGCTGTGTGACTCCAGTTCCAGCAAGGCACAGGCTGTGTGACCTCACACTGTCCCCATCAGCACCTTCAGTGCTTCACAGAAACACACCCGCTGTTTCTCTGAATAAGAATCACAGAATCCCAGACTATTCTGACTTGGAAGGGACCCACCAGGACCATCGAGTCCAACTCTCAAGTCAATGGCCCACACAGGGGATTGAACCCATGACCTTGGCGTTATTACTGCCAAGTTTTCACCAACTGAGCTAATCAAGGAGCTCAATGAGGTACATTAAACTCATTTTTCCTTGTAAAGAATTTCCAGGAGCTCAATAGTGCTGTTTGAGCAGGTTATTCTGGCAGTCCTTGTAGTGATGTCTTTAAAGAGTCATTAAACCCTTCAATGACCTCTTGGTCTTTCTAAACTAAAGACTAAATCAAGTATTTTTGTGAATAATAACCTGAGTGAAAAGACTTGATAAACTCTCTTACATCATCATCCTTATGATGGTGGGGCAAACATCCTTGTGATGTTTGAGTGTGGGACAGGCATGCCCTGCCTTCAGCAGCTCTCCTGCCCAAGTGGGGCCCCATCACCGTGGGCATTTCAGATGTGATAGCACTTTTTGGTGACAGACAGCTGTAGGTTAAATCCCTGGGCACCCAGCAGGAGTGAGGAGCTCTTTACAGTGAGTTGGATGGCTCTCCCTGCTCCTTGCAAAGGCAGCCCCAGCTGGGATGCAGACAGGGAAACATGAACCAGCCCATCCAAGGCAAAGATGAGACCCTCCCTCGCGTGGCCCAGCCCTGCCCCCGTAAATCCACTCCTTTGGTTTTGGCCAATAAATGAAAGCCAAGCTGAGGCCTCCATCCAAAACTCGGTCCCAGGCTGTGTGGGAGAGTTTGTACACAAACCTACAAAGGACAGACTGTTTTGTTTGGGAGGGTTTTTTGGTGGATGGTTGATTTCCCTCCTTCCCCGCAATCAATTCATTTTGGGTTTTGCTAAGGACATTAAGCCAATAACATCTGTGCCAGCAAATTGTGATCCTAATCCTGCTTCCTGGTACTTGCAATCCTGATTGTTTGTGTGGGTGAGCAATTTGTGTCACTTGGATTCTTCCCTGCCTCTCCCCCACTCTTGGGCAGCCCTTTGCCAGGGCCAAGCTGGGCATGGCAGCTGGTGCCGGCAGTGCTGCAGCTCCTTTGCAGAACTGGCCATCATCCCATGGGAATATCCATCTCTGCTGTGGGATGGGGGCTGAGGACAGGCTGACATGGATACTGGGATAGCAGGCTGGGTTTAGGGTGAGGGGAAACAATGGGCAAGCCCCTGCACTCAACAACTGGTTCATTTTCGAGCAGCCTGTAGCTATTTTAGTTACAGTCTCTTTTAAGGAGATCAACACTGAGGGCAAATTCCTTCCCAGATAAATCATGCTCATTCCACATGCACGAGAAAGTGGGGAATTTTGTTTTTCAAGTGGCTGCTTTGCATGTTTCCCTGGCTGGCAGCTCGTCTGCCAGTGCCAGGGCTGGGCTGACTGAGTTTTAGCCTCACGTGATGCTCGTGGGATAACTCTCCCTAAGATAATACCAGGAAAAGGCACAGGATTCTTCTAAAAATCCTTTCAGAGAAGGTCTCAGGCCTATGCTCTTAATAATCTTTTGGGCTTTGGGGTAAGTTGTTTTTTGTTTAGAGAGGAAGGAGAAGAACAGCCTAAAGGTAAAAGCTGCTCTTCCTTTGCTCTGCGGGGCTCTTTTCCATCCTAAACGTGGGGCAGCTGCAGCTCCTGCACTCCCTGATGCTCTTTGAATGCTCCAGGCAGGGCAGGTGGCCAACAGCAACACCAGAGCTGTGGCCACCTCCCTGCCACAGGCCCAGCTGTTTCCATGTCACTGCTGGCCTGAGCCTGGCTGTTCCCCTGACCCCGTTCACATGGGCCAGCAGCTCCTCTGCAGCATCCCAGAGGAGATCCATGGAGGCCAGGAGGGATGAGTGGGGAGGACTGTGGATGCAGAACTTCTTCACCTCCTCGATTAGACTCTGAGCATCACCTCTCTGGCTTGGTAGTGACAGATGAGGAAAAGGTTTGGTCCTTGCCACCTTCTTAGTGCTTTGTTGCAAATACCCTGGAGTGGAGGACCTGAAATGTGGTGACCTGACCTTTCCTCTTCCTGCAGGCAGCTGTAGCTGGGTGGGGAGGTTTCTTTCTCTCCCATGGAAAGCAGTGAATTCCCACTGCACACACACAGGAACTCCGTGCCTTCCACCAGGACCATTCAAGGAGAGAATTCCTCTGGAGATGCTCATTCCATATGGACACTGCCAATGTTTGTCCCTTTTATCTCATGAGATTTCTCTGCCATCTTTTCATGGTTGAGCCATAAGTGTCTTTGCTCTAAATCAGCCATAAACAGGACTTAAATTTTCCATGCCTGTTCCTGTGAATGCAGAATAACTAAAAGAATCAAGATGTTTCAGTCATCAGAAACAATTCTGGCAACTTCCACGCAGTCTGCACAGGTTTGTACTGCATGAGAAGGCCCACATTGCCCTTGGATGCTTTGAAAACTCTTTGCATGTTGTAAAACTATGGCTGTGAAAGGGACTTCAGTAAATCATCTGGTCTGTTACACTGGCACAAAGCTAATTTGAGTCTCTGGCCAAAGTCATGGATTTGGCACCTATTAAAAGAGCTGGTTTTCTTACATTTGCATAAACAGCTCTAGATTTGAGGGTTAAAATGAATTAATCTTTGGAGGAGTCAAAAACATGTGGCTTGGGGGGGATTTCCCCCCTCCCATGTGTCTTGGGAACCCTTGTGCTTTGTGTGAGTTTTTAATTTCCCATGAATGAGCACCAGCTGAAACGTTCTGCTCCTCGCTGTGGGGAACAGCATCTCCAGGAGGAAATGCTGCAGAACTCTTCCTATATTTATCAATAGCTCCTGACCTTAAGCCAGGCCTTGTTTCTGTAGCTGGCTCCTGTCTCCACAAGAAGCCAAACACATGGGCAAACTCAACCAGATGGAGTGAACTCAGGAGTCCTGGGCTGAATTCTGCCTCTCGAGTCTCTCCTTTGGTTCACTGATGCTCCCTGGAAATCCTCTTGCCCTGAGCTCCTCTGCACTCCCTGGAGTGCTCTGATTTCCTGCTGTGTGTTGTGCACATTAAACTCCCCAAGCAGATCCTGCTTTGGGCAGCATCTGCTTTTCCCAGTTCCAGCCCTGGTATTGTTTGACAGGGATCTGAAGGCCATGTGTGTTTGTGCCTTGCACGGATAATGGAGTTTCTCTCGAGAAGCATCACGTGCTTTTTGTTTTGATCCTTTTCCCATGTGCTTGGCATGGACGTGGGGTCATCCTCGCTGCAGATCACGTACAGGGCAGGGAATATTTATCTGCTGCATTTACAAGAAAGGTGTTGACTGCACTTGCAATGAGCAGCTCTTACTCCCTGTCACTGCATTTGATGATAAACTGTTTTCTTAGCTACCATTTATTGCTGTGAATTTCCTTTGTCCACAGCAATAGGATGTTCAGAGATAAATATAGGGCTTCTGTTTCACTTGGTGAGGCTGAAAATTTGATTTCCACATGTTCATAGACTGGCCTTTTATTTTGTTTTGTGTTGTGGTTTTTGTTGTACTTTTGATCTGTTTGGGTTTTTTTTCCTTGAGTTTCAATGTCTGAAGCTTTCTCTTTGCTCATGTTTTCAAATAGCAGCATGGATTTGAGACCCTGCAAGGAACTGCCAGTAATGCTTTTTTTCCTCCAGAAATTTGCTCAAAAATAAGGATTTGGTACATATTATTTTTCATTGTGCATAGATAGGGAGACACAGACTAAATCTACTGAGAATATCGAAGTGGGCTGGTTATGGGGAGCTCCTCTGGGGGAAATGAAGCTTCTCCCACCCACTGTCAGTGAGGCTGCGTGAAGATATTCCCAGTGGCAGGTCAGAGATGACCAGAAATTTAACTGGTGTCGGCTGAACTTTCTCAAGAGAAGCCAGAAATGCTGTGGTCTATCAGAAGTCCTGACACACCCTACCAAAATCTCTCTCAGAGTTTCTGGTAGGCATTGCTGGGTTGTCTTTCTTTGCTGCATGGGCCATGTGGGAGGCAAGCCCAGGGTGACACTGTCAGTACTGTGTTTCTGAAAATCTCTTTGTGACCCATCCATCACTATCAGTTCTTTTAAACCCCTAAAAAATCAAATCCCAGAAAACCAGCTCTCACTGTTGTCTGAGCTTTTCAGTGCTTTTGAAACCCTTCCTGTGTATCTTGGAGCCAAATGCTCTGTTGGAGTGTGAGCCTGTTCAGAATTTAGTTCAAAGGGGCTGGAAGGAATTCCTGGTATTGGAAAACAGGCAGTGCTGGAGGCCAGTGGCTCCCCCTGTGCTGCTGCACGGGACTGGCCCCAGCCCAGGGATGGCAAACTGGTGACTCAAAGCCTTGGGTTGTTCACTGCCTGATGTAGAGTCCAGTTTGATGTCATGGAGGATTGCACTAGATAGGATGTTCTCCAAACATGGCAAGGAAAGAACAGCTAAAGCAACAGAGAATTCAGTGCATGCCTTAATTCAAGCATGCCTTAGTCTTCCTAGCAATGCATTTCCATGACAACCCCATCCATTTTTTGGAGAACAATCACTTCCAGCCATTAAACTATCAACTGTGTGCTCAGTGGAACAAAATAATCCATAAACAGACGGACTAAGTGCCAGGAAAAGATGTGATCAAGCAGTCTTATGATACTCTAGAGAAATACTGTGCTGCTCCAATATGCATCTGAGTTTATTTTTTCTTAAAAATAGATGGAGATGAACGTAAACTGAACAGAGTGAATGTCTGAGATCACTTACAACAAATGCTGGGGGTGTTGAAATTGCAGCACTCAAGGGAAAACATTGTAAGATCTTACACTTTGATACTGAGATACAACTCGTGGGTTGCTGAACTCTTGAAGGCTGAACTCGAGCATTATTCCAGGCTTTAGGAAAAGGCAGATCCCCTTACTCTGTATTTCAATGACCTGTGGCCAGGTGAGAGCTGACCCTGGGAGCAGCCCATCCCACTTTTCCCTCAGGAGCATACACAGGGGTTGGATATTTGCAGCTGCAGAACTCTTGCCATGTTTCTTCCTGACAGGAATAGCATAAAGCAGCAATGCCCAGGGCCCATTATGGAAGGATCTACAAGCAGAACGGTGGTTTGTCACTGGCTTCTCAAAATACACACATTGTTTATGACTATCTGAAAGCTTTGGACCACCCAGAGAGGGCACACAGGTCTCTGTGATCCGTGTGTTGGGCTTTTCATGGTTAATGAGGATGAACACAACGCGATTTCTGAGAGATTTCCTAAATATTTCCTTGGTGGTCTTTCCCCCAGCTTAATCTCCTCAATTTTTTCAGGGCATTAACTTCTTGTTGTTGTTAATGCCATGGGAGTTTGGCTGTGCAGGATGAGCTCGCTCTGTGCTCTGCAGCCCCAAACAAACGGGGGCTGGTGCAAACGGGGGGCACCCCAGGGCACCCCAAAGTCTCAGGGAGTGGCTGTGCCATGGCCAGCTGAGCTCCACCTCCATGGCCCAGCATTCCTGCCTGTAATCCAGGCCCAGACTCACCACCAGATGTCTGACCTCCTCACCCTCCTGGCAACACTAAATGTCCTTTCCTGTAAAGTTCTGCGGGGTTTTATTTTCCTTTCTTTCCCAGCCTCCAACTGCTGGTTATGATCATTATTAAGCATAAATGGCCTCTTTCACACTCAGCAAGGCGAGTGCTCCTATGAATAAAGCCTAACTAGCGTGACAGGGTTTGCATGATGATACTGTACAGGATTCAGAGTGCCCTGTAACTAAATTAATAAGAGAAAGCAACATTATGAACACATCTTTCATAAGCCAGGGGATTTTCCCATATGCTTGGATCAGGAATGTATCCCATATTTACTTCTGCAAAGGGAAAAAACAGACCAAAGCAAAATATTTCCTTAGGATAAGGAAGGTACCAGAAGCACAGGTGGGAAGGGGATCTCAAAAACTGAGTAGTGGGAAAAGCATTAAGATGTTAGTCCACCTCCCAGCCCAAATGAGCAGTTGTTTTTCAGGGGTGAGTGTAATTGCCTACAAAGAAATCTGGCAAGACACATCCATCCACAGAACCTTGCAAGGATAAAACCCAGTATCTCTCTGCCACAGAACAGATAGGGATTGTCCTTAAGATGTACTTTTCATTTATCAGCCGGCACATCTGTGCACTAAGGGCAATCTGAATGCAAATGTTCCTTTTATTTGCATGAAGGGCTGAAAATAGGTGGATGCAGGTACCGAACCGCCCTCATCCTGTTACAATTAATGACCTGTGCTCGTTCCCCTTCCCGCTGCGATGCCCTCAAATATCCCAAATAAGCAGAACCAGGCACGATCCTTGAGGAAAGGAGAGCTCTGAAGGATCCTCTTGTGTTGGGAGCACGGATCGCTCCGAGCTGGCGTTGCCCTGATTCCCAACACAGCCGTGGGACAGGCTGCTGGACAGGAAAAATTTGGGGTCTTTTCTTTTCTTTTCTTTTCTTTTCTTTTCTTTTCTTTTCTTTTCTTTTCTTTTCTTTTCTTTTCTTTTCTTTTCTTTTCTTTTCTTTTCTTTTCTTTTCTTTTCTTTTCTTTTCTTTTCTTTTCTTTTCTTTTCTTTTCTTTTCTTTTCTTTTCTTTTCTTTTCTTTTCTTTTCTTTTCTTTTCTTTTCTTTTCTTTTCTTTTCTTTTCTTTTCTTTTCTTTTCTTTTCTTTTCTTTTCTTTTCTTTTCTTTTCTTTTCTTTTCTTTTCTTTTCTTTTCTTTTCTTTTCTTTTCTTTTCTTTTCTTTTCTTTTCTTTTCTTTTCTTTTCTTTTCTTTTCTTTTCTTTTCTTTTCTTTTCTTTTCTTTTCTTTTCTTTTCTTTTCTTTTCTTTTCTTTTCTTTTCTTTTCTTTTCTTTTCTTTTCTTTTCTTTTCTTTTCTTTTCTTTTCTTTTCTTTTCTTTTCTTTTCTTTTCTTTTCTTTTCTTTTCTTTTCTTTTCTTTTCTTTTCTTTTCTTTTCTTTTCTTTTCTTTTCTTTTCTTTTCTTTTCTTTTCTTTTCTTTTCTTTTCTTTTCTTTTCTTTTCTTTTCTTTTCTTTTCTTTTCTTTTCTTTTCTTTTCTTTGTTTCTTTTTTTTTTTTTTTTAAGGAAGGGTCTTTTTGTCTTTTCCCTTAATTACGACTCAATGTACAGCTCCTGCATCCCAGTATTTCCCTGGAATGGCCAGGCTGACACATCACTATGCCAACGTGCAGTTCATCCCTCCAAAAGCTGCTTTGCTCCTCTCTAGAGGGAGCTCCTTCTAGGCTTAAACACAACCCCTCCCCTGTGACACCGAGCTGTGACACCCACAGGTGAAGGGCAAGGAGCACACGTGAAGTGCAATGATGTTCAACCACTTCTCCAAGAGGGATTGTGAGTTTAAGTGTGGTCTTGGAAAATCCATCCCATAGAAATGTCAAGTACAACGTTCAATAACGAGGAGGAGGTTCAATCCAGCCTCCCAGGTCTTGACCAACCCCAAAATTCAGATGCAGAAACCCCTGAGTGCAGGGGTTTCCTCAGGGCTGCCAAAAGTCCCAGTTCCTCAGTGTGCTTTATCCCCAGTTTCAAGACCATTTTGCAGAGGTATCAGGACATGTCTAATCCTTAAAAAAAATGCGGACATCATGGTCATTCAACCAGATTCTCCCCCTTCCCCCTTCCTTTTGTTCGAGCAGAATGAGGCTGGACAGACTCTTGTTTACAGTCCCTTACAGTGGGTTCTTTGCTGCCAATGCCACAAATGATGTCATTTGTTTAGCGGGAGACTGACTATTAGAAATGCCAAATGCAATTAGGATCTTTCCTTTCAACTGGGTTTCCCAAACACTGATGGTGAGAAATGGCTCCTACCTTTTGAACTTTCAGACTAGTGGTGGGATCCTTGCCCTGAGAGGCCTCTTGGCAAAGGTTTCAGCCCCGGGAGAGAAGAGATTTCACACGGTATTTGCAATTCTCTGAATTTGGAAAGTTCGTAAGTTTTCAGACGGGAGTGACGTCACTGAAAACAACTGTCCTGGGTGAAAAAAAAAACCCCTTATTAAGCCCTAGGGATTGCAGAGCCAAGGTCTGCCTGCTTCAGGTCCTCCAAGTCTGGGAGAAATGGGGCCGAGCCTGGCCAGACGCTGCCAGCTGGTTTGGAGCCAGCGCTGGGATCTCCACCCATGACACTTAGCGAGAAACAAAGGGTGTAAAGGGTGTGTTCGGGGCAGGAAGAGGCGTGATGCTTGTGACTGTACTCCAGCTATTCTCCACTGTCAGGAGCCCCTGAGGGAGGGAGGAGGTGGGAGGAGGCCAGGGGAGGAAGGCCGGGAGCAGATGGCATTAATTTAGCACAGCCCAAGGCTGCTGCACAATATGCCAAAGCTTGGTCCTTGTTTAGAACCAGCCTTAAACCCTGCAGCCCTGTCCTTGCAGGCTGCCTTTCTGCCCATCATGCAAGGAAAGGAGACTTGGGCACATGAGCCAGTCCTGAAATTCACCCAGGGAAGCTCCAGCTGACATCAGCCATGAGTTTGTTACCATGCAGTGAAGCTCTGGGGGCCCATCCAGAACTTGCTGACGTCAATGGAAACCTTTCAGTGGACTTCAGTAGACTCTGGATCAGGCCCCTGCTTTGGAAATGTGGATGTACAAGGTTTCTCTCCTTCCTTCTTCTGACCAGAAGTGGTAGAAAGGTGTACAAGATGTCTGCTGTTCAACAGCTCTGACTGTTCCAGCACCTTCCTTACCCTGATGGAAGGAGAGTGTAACCAGAGAAACACGATGCAGACACTTCCAGACTCGGGGCATCTGCTTTATTGTGCTTTAGTTTAAGCACACTCAGCATGGAGAATGCCACTCGCTGGTGCAGCTGGCACTGAGGTGTCCAGCCTTGCCCTCTGCCCTCCCCTTCTTCAGCAAGGGTCAACTTCTCAACCTGATATTGCAAAATTCACCAGGACCTATTTTCTTTATTGGGTCCTGTCTGTTCTGCTGAGAAGATAAAAGCAGGTCACCCACCAGAGAGAGCCCAGCCTGGGACTGGGAAGCTTGGTGTGGATGTGAAGAAGTTTTACTCAAAACACTCTTAGAATCACAGAATGGATTGGGTTGGAAAAGACCTCCAAGATCATCAAGTCCAACCCTTGGGCCAACTCCAGTCCCTTTACCAGATCATGGCACTCAGTGCCACGGCCAAGCTCACCTGAAAAACCTCCAGGGATGGGGAATCCACCCCCTCTCTGGGCAGCCCATTCCAATGCCTGAGCACTCTCTCTGCAAAGAAGTTTTTTCTTCTCCAGCACCAGCTCCATGTTCTCCTCAGGCTGTTTTCTTCATCCTCTGGAGTCCTCCCACCACATCTTCCAGGGATTTTTGTGCAGGTTATTTGAGAGCACAGGTACTGGAGTGGAAATCTGGTGATGCAGCACCTGTGTTTTGACTCTGCACTACCTTCTGCTGCTGGTTTTAATGTTCTGTACCTTCCTGTGTGATGACTTTTTCTGCATTCCCTCTCTTTCATTGCAAATGCAAATCAGTGCTGGGGTGTCATTAATTTTCTTCCAACTGATAAAATATCTGGGAGGCAGGAGGGAGCCCGAGGTCTGGTCTGTCCTCTGGGCACAGGCTGCATGCAGCCAGCAATTTTAAAATCCTGTGGTTCACAGTTATATCCACAACAAATGGATCAGAAAAGAAAGGCTGGTTTTATTTAGAAAAAGTGGGAAAAAGTTTTCCCTCAAAATTCTCGGAGAATTGAAAGGAAAGGGATTTGTTATCAACATCATGGAACTAAGAAGAAACCAAGCCACTGTTACCTTCATGCTGCTAAATTTACTGAACTGCTTCTGCAAACCCCAGCCACTATGTGGAATCCTTTAAAAGGGCAGCTTAGATTTATGGTGAAGAACTTCCACAAAATTTCTCATTTTTTTAGTCTAAAAATGCCATTAGATTTTAGGGACCTCGTTCCTTCCTTTGGGTTTTGAGGCTAAACTTCCTTTCAGCTCTCCCCAATATAGTAAATGAATGACAATTCAGCTTGAGGACAGATCCAAAATGTTTTACTGCTTTTCTGAAGCTTTTTGATATTATTTTGGTGGTAGCCCTTTAGTTTGCACATCCACACCACTGACTCCATTTTAATCAGTCCTGAATCTTTTTCTGCTGGATCAATGGGATAATATTGTATTGTCACTCTTAGGATATATTGTAGCCAAGGGCTAAAAAAAACATTCCCAGATCAAGCCATAAGGAGAATACTGTAAATGAACTTTGTCCTGGGGACTTGCAAATCAGCACAGACCTGTAGAGGTTTAGGAGGAGGGTTCTCAGTGTCCTGGTTCTGTGCAGGATGTTTAAGTCCAGTTCACTGCCAGCTTTTTTGGAGAATAACGGACTGATTTAAATACTACTTTCCCCCACTGTTTTTCACTTTAGGGGCAGAAGATGAGATGTGAAGCTCATCATGGCATGGAAGTGATTTGGGATGCACTGCCCAGGCCAGCCTGCAGCTGGTGCAGCACATGAGCTGGGAGCACAGCTCTGCTTTCAGGGGAGGGGTGGGCGTGAGACCACTAATTTCTGGAGGTCCAACACCTCCACATGGACTGTGAGTTCAGGCAAGGCACAAGCCAGCACTGCTACAGGGTCTGTACTTCATGAGCCTGCTGATCACACCTGCTGGCTACCAGCACCCTGGTGCTGGGGATGCTGAGTGGAGTGAGGGACCTGGCAAGGGTGCTTGAACCTGGCCAGCTCTGGGTTTGCTAAGCAGACCTCTGGATGAGCTCCATGCTCTTGATGCTCCTGATGCTACTACCAGGAGTAGCACCGAAGTGAGGGGTGTCAGCAGGACAGCTGTGCCCCTCCCCTGGCTGCCAGCAGGAACTGCTGGGGCTGTGAGGGCAGGAACTCCTTTCCTTTGCAAGAGCTTAGCTGGAGATGCCACGGTGGGGCCACTCTTTGTTCCAGGCAGAAAGCTGGTGTAGGATCCACTTCCTGGAGACAGGGAGGAAGGAAATCCTAAGGAAGGAAGATGAACAACCCTCTGAGTCACGACCTAAGCCTCAGTCTGCCTCCAGGCAGCTGGTGTAGTGCTCACCATGAGTGGGGTTTAGGATGAAGTGAGGAGAGATGCTCCAGACTCAAGTGTTGTGAAGAAATTGCTTTGAGGTTTTCAACTTAGTATTCTAGAGTTCAGTGTCTAGACTGTTTTTAAAGGTAGACATCTGGGAGAACATATAATGTCATGGCTTATTTAAGAAATGTTAGCTATGAGAACAGGTCAGAGCATAAGGGAAGGTACCAAAGGCTGTGCTGCTGCTCATGCACCGTCCCATCATGTACCATCAGAGCTGGTGGCTTTGAACAACCCCCGAGAGATCCAAAAAACAAACTCACTAGGAAGGTGGGGGTAAGCCAGAAGGACCCTATCAGACTGAGAACTTGGCAAAACTTTTGTGACTTGACTTCATCTTGTGAATATATAAAATCCTTTCATTGTGGACATACTTGTTTTTAAGGGTGAGGAAGAGTCAGGAATGCTCAGTAACTTCTGGCTTGAACTGCACTGGGAGGAGCTTCAAGAGGAGGAAAATGCCCTTTCCTTTTCTCCCTGATGTTCCATCCTTGACCTGTGTCAGTCCCTTCCAGGCAGAGCCATCCACTCAGGCTAAACAACCTTCACTTATTTGATATTATGAAAGATTTGGGTGTTCCACTCATCAGAGACATCAATTAATAGAAGGCTTGGGGCAGTTATTTAGCTGAATGTGGTAGTGAGTTCTTGTAAGAGTAAAAATGGCATATCTGACATTTTCTTGTGTTGGAAACACAAAAGTTTTAAGGTTATCAGTAAAAGTGTGTCAGTGGAGCTTTGCCAGTGGATTGCCCTTTGCTCTCCCCACCTAAATTCTGACACATTTATCCTTCAAAGAAATCACAGAAGAGGCAAAGTTGTCACAGTTTGAGATGAAATCAATACCCAGGTGAAAACAATGCAAATTTTTGAAAACAGTGGCAGCAAAACATTGAATGAAGGTAAAAACTCTTTGGCTCTCCAGCCTCAGATCTCTGCAAAAAGTTCAATAACTTAATACAGAGATGTTCTGGTTTGTTGCTTCTCTCCAGTCATTTGGAAGTTAAAACACATCCTCCTCCTCCAGACAGTCTAAGGACAGTGAAAGCAGCTTGTTACAAAACATGGTTAAGAATGTTTAAATAAAAATATGTAGAATAAAGGAGGAACTATTCATGCTGCATCACTCCTCTGACAGGCTGTGAAGTTATTTCACCCTTCAACACAAGTGCTAAAACATAATGGAATCCCTACTGAGTGTTTTCATGCCTACTAGAACATAAAAAAAAAGGACAACCAAATGCCCAGTGTGCCCCTAACTATGAGCTTGGGTGAGTAAGGAGGGCAAGAGAAAACCAGTGGCACTGTGGGAAATATTTGTGGCAAGGGAAGGAAACAATAATTGAAAGTGATAAAAGTGGCTGATTGCCCTGCAACCCCTGGCCAGGGCAGGGCTCTGTGCCCCGTGCCAGGGAGGGCACTCTGCAGGCACTGCAGCAATGCAGACTGGAGGGGTTTTCTCCCTGCTACCATAAAGAATTTTGAAAGCCAGATTGAGATTTCAGAGAGACCTCCAGTTGGGAAAGGAGGTAATTTTTTGGGTTACAAAAAGGAGCAATTATTTTCTGAGCAAAACTATGTGTGAGATGCTCAGAATGCACCATTTTAATCTATTCTTTTTGGCTTCCAGCTGACCTGAGAACGTGAAATGGGCACAGCTGCAGCATTGCAGTGTGCAAGAGTGGGGCACTGAGTGGTGGATTGACACAGAGATGGATTCTGCTCTCCTTAATCAGGCCCTATTCAGCAAGAAAGCAGCGAGGCTTCTGCCTGCATGAAGAAACCCATAGTCCTTGGCCTGGAAGATCACAGAATCACAGAATGGATTGGGTTGGAAAAGCCCTCCGAGATCATCAAGTCCAACCCTTGGGCCAACTCCAGTCCCTTTACCAGATCATGGCACTCAGTGCCACGGCCAAGCTCAGCTGAAAAACCTCCAGGGATGGGGAATCCACCCCCTCTCTGGGCAGCCCATTCCAATCCCTGAGCACTCTCTGTGGAAAGAATTTTTTTCTGCTCTCCAACTTCAATTTCCCCTGGCAGAGCTTGAGCCCCCCGTGCCCCCTTGTCCTATTGCTGAGTGCCTGGGAGAAGAGACTTCACTGAATGCACTGAATTTTATGAACTCAGAGTGGCTGTTCAGGTACACATTAAGGGAGAACAGGCTGTAAATGATATTATGCTCCAAAGAAGTTATTAACTCTTACTGCTTTTTTTTTCTTCCCCTCTGATTCACAGTTCAGACTGGGAGTGCTTCTGAAGCCTTGCATGGTATTTGATGTTTAAATATGAGGAACCTGTGAAGAATTGTCCTGCATTATTATCATTTACAACAAGGAAGTGAACTTTTATGGAGGCTCCAAGGCCTTTCTGTACTCAGAAGTTGGGATGGTTGAACTTTGCTCTCCCTTCACATCGATGTAGCTTCAAAACCACCCGAGGGGAAATGATGGTTATAGTGTTGTAAAACTGGTGGAAATAACAGGATTATTTTTGACTAACCACAGGGTTTTCCATGTGAGGAATTTGAACAGCCTGAATTCATTCTGCCTTCTGATTTTTTATTTTTTTTACCTTTTAGAAGAAAGGACTAAACAACATCCTTAGGGCTTATACGTGGCATTGGAGTGCAAAGCCTGCAAAAGTGGAAAGGACAAAAGGGAGCCATGGGGAACATCCAGCCAGAGAGACACCTCTTCAAACCAACCTCAGCATTTCTTCCAGTTAGGAAAAGGTATTTGTCAGTCAGATGAAGGGCAGGACCTGGGGATCCCATCCTACTCAGCCTTATGCTGTCTGGAAATTGTGGAGCCACCAGCAGCACCACCATGTTTGAATTTGAAAGAAAACCCCTCAGTGCTCATTGCAAACTTCCCATAGTCTCACTTCATTTATATTCATCTTAACTTTCCTGCTGGCCTGGAGGAGGGAAAGTCCACTCTCCTTCCACCTCCCTGGGCTGGACCAGCTCCCTGGGGTACAGGATGGGCATCCTCAAGGTGTGTTGGTTGTAGCCAAGGTCACATTCCAGTTCTCGCTGCTGGTGGAGATTCTCAACTCTCCAACTGGTGGTGAATCCCTCAAAACTCTTCAAAACTCTTGCTTTTATTGGTACCAAGTTTGCTGTCTGAAGTTCTCCCAGTATCTGTTTAGTATTGTTGTTTTTCAGCCAGGAATGCTACATGAAAATACAATATACAAATGGGAATATGCTACATGCACTCGAGGTATTCTTTCATACTGAGCCTTGGTTAATGTCATTCCTCACAGAAGGAATTGTATGGAACACAGAAATTCCAGTTGTGCCAGGCTTGCTTTTGGTCTGGTTCCATGAACACTCACAGTGTCAGAAAACACTGAAAGTCTTTTATGTCACATTAATTGAAGTAACTATGACAACGTAACTCAATTTATTTCCTTTAACACTGAATGGTGGAAAAATTGACATTGTTTTAGGTCAGTTCACAACCTGCATCAGAAATAACCTTGCCAGTGGTTGAAGTTGGTTTATACTCAAAGTTTTCAATTATTCTTTTACCTCTTTTTAACATGGTCACTTCTCTGCTGAACAGATCAAGTGTTAATTACATTTGAAAGGTTTGTTGGGGGTTTTTTGACCCATGTAAGACTTAATAAACCCACAATTTTGCATTTTATTGCTTCAGTGGGGGGGAAAAAAAATCTTAATTAAGAATGTCATGGTAAAGAAAACTACTTTTTGGCTCTGCCTACCAACTGGTTTATTCTGCTTGTAAACAATGGGTCCCAGTTAATGACCAGACCATGCCATATTTACTGGCCAAAAAGCATTCCCAGACCTTGTAGTTTTATGTCTGTGAAACACTTGCATATTATGATCTCACCTCATGACACAGAATCTCTCTATTCAAGTTTCTACATGACGTGGAAAGGCTCTGGGATGTACTCTGAGGTGTAAAATTGGTGTAATCCCCCTGGAATGAGAGAGATGTGCCACTTTATACCGAGAGGAGCTTCGGCCCAAAATGCCCCAAAGACCTTTGCCTTGGTCTGGAAAACAAGCAGACAAACCTTCTTCATTTCAATGGAAAACAACACTTGTGTCTGTCCTTGCTCCAGTCTAGGAGGAGATCAAAGATGGCACAAACTCCTCTTGCAAGGCAGTTTTTCACTTCCAGACAATTAATGTGATAGTATCAGGGAAGTGAAAATCTGTTCCGTTCTGGGTGTTTCCCCTCGTGGCCTGGAAAAGACTCAGTTTATCATTTTCTGTCTTTAGGCAAAAAGCGAACTCATATTTGCATGTTTGTCAGTTTGTGCTTGAGAGTACAGGATTTACTTAAAAACAAGCTCAGCCAGCTAAATGAAATGCCAGTGGTCTTATTATCCTGGGAGAGCAAAGCACTTAAGCCCAGGATTAAAATGAAGTTAATTGAATTTCAGCGTGTGCTTAAAGTAAAGCACAGCCATAAATACTGCACTGAATAAATGGGAGACAATTCTCATGCTTAAATGGGAGCAATAATCAGTATTTCCCTAAAACTGGAGTTTATAGCCTTCTATCAGCAGTTCCAACTATCCCACTAAGAAAACCTGGCACCAAAATCAGAATTTCTCTAAGAAATTTGTTCCATAGAAGGAAAATCAAGGTGCTGCTTATATAATAAATTTAAAAAGTAGTTTGAAACAAGAACACAAATATTAAAGTCTGGGTGTGATGAGTTATGTAGAAGAAAGGCAGGAAAGAGCTTATTTCAAGTTGAATTGTGTGGCTTTCTCAGAAACACCTTCTTGGCAATGGAGAATGGAAACACCTCCTTACTCTACAACCCCCAAATGGCAATATTTAGGGGGTAGTAGGGACTGCAGAGCAACCACAGCTGCTCTGGGCTTTTACAATCTGCATTTAATGACCTTTAATGTTTTTTTTTTTCTTTTGGGAATGTGCTCTCTCCCCAGTTCTGGTTTTGAATTCATGGAACATTCAGCACTCGCCATGTTCGGTGGCAGAAATGGGAACCCCTTATCACACTTGGGTGAAGAACTACCTTTTTCTTCTCAAAAGCCTGCAGGTAAGTTTTCTTTTACCTCCTCCAGAACTGGAAGACAAGATCTTCTCTCACCTTCCCTTTTCAATGTGAGGTTTTTGCAGGTATCTGTAATGTCCCTCCTCAGCTGTTTCTTTGCCAGCTGGAAGAGCCTATTTAGCCACGCTCTGCATGGGACCCACCTGATGCTGCAGATCCCTCTTCTTGGCTTGTCTGTACCTCTGCTGGATGTAGTATTTCTTTTTTGAGATGGAGAACCAGCCCTCTGCAAGGCACCTGAGATGCAGGTGCACCAGGAATTCCCAGCATCTTTGCTTTGCCTTTCCTTTTGCAGCAATTCCTGATACTCAGTGATCAGGAATTCACACAGTTCCTCCACTGAACTATTACAAAATGTAGTCCCTGAGTAAGAATATGTTAGAGAATGTCCTCTTGGATGTAAATTTACTCCCATGTGTGCTACTTTACAATGTTCATACCAAATTTTTGTTTCACACTCAGTATGGGGAACTTCTCCTTCAGTTCTTCACACCAAGTTCTCATCTTCACTCTCCCAGACGACCTCGTTACCCACAGATCATGGAACTGCCTTTCCCAGCTCCCCCAGAGCTGCTCTGAGCAGCACCAAAGTGCACACTCGTGTCTGTGGAATTCCACTTCCCTCTGCTGTGAAAAGTAAGCAGAAGTTGCCACTCTTTGCTGCCTTTCTGTTGAGCAGTTCCACCTTTTAGGAGACTATTTCCCCTCTTCCCCTGGCAGATGATCTTCCCCGAGAAAAGTGGGAGACGCTGCCAAGAGTCTTTCAGAAATCCATCAAGAAGAATATTATCTTCCTCATGTTCTGGTTGAATCCTTCAAAGAGAACCAGCAAATTCTGACTTTCCTTTGACAAGGCAAGACCTTACAGGGAGGGTTTTAACCTTCCTTTTTACCGTTTGCTCCAATCTTGACAAAATTTTGGAATTCTGGCCAGGTAACTCGAGCTTGCAATGAGAGGGACACACAAATTGAGGGCTGAGTGGCCATTTGGACACAGCTCTAGTCATCTTCATGAAGAAAAAAGGGCTAATGATTAGACATGATCATAATAATCTCATTATTTTAGTAAGAGTTGCTTTGATCCTGCAAGCATCTCATCACATACATTTTATTTTCTATTTTAAGTGATTCTAGAGGGTGCAGCTGTCAGACTGTCCCTATTAACTGGACTTTGAAACGTCTGTGAGCTCTGTTGTCAACAAGACTAATCAGCTTTTATTGTGTTTAGCTCAGCAGATACCCAGAGAATGATCTGCCTTTTGCAGACTCATATTCTCATTTACAAATGTTACCCCATTTGTGCCATCTTTGTGTGCCCACACAGAGCAGTAAAATGCAAATGCAGAAGGCCTGGTGTGAAGAGCATTCATACTTTGTCATTTTTACCTGAAAAGCACCATTATCCTAATTAAACTGCCCCATTTTGGGGGGGAGGATGAGCCTGTGAGCATGGACATACCACGTGAATACCTTAAATCATAGAATCCATTGGGTTGGAAAAGACCTCTGAGATCATGAAGTCCAACCCTTGGGCCAACTCCAGTCCCTTTACCAGATCATGGCACTCAGTGCCACAGCCAAGCTCAGCTGAAAAACCTCCAGGGATGGGGAATCCACCCCCTCTCTGGGTAGCCCATTCCAATGCCTGAGCACTCTCTCTGCAAAGAAGTTTTTTCTGCTCTCCAAGTTCAATTTGCCCTGGCAGAGCTTGAGCCCCCCGTGCCCCCTTGTCCTATTGCTGAGTGCCTGGGAGAAGAGACCAACCCCCAGCTGGCCACAACTTCCCTTCAGGCAGTTCCAGACAGTGCTGAGGTCACCTCTGAGCCTCCTCCTCCTATATATACACATAAATATGTGTATTTATATCTGTGTGTGTATATATGTGTTATACATAGATATACATTTCTATCCACTAAATGCATCCAGACTGTGAGTGTTGTGCCAATGCAGAGTGACCGCAGCTGTTCCCATTTTTCACCCCAGATACATTAACCACGGAGAGGGCTCAGCCGGCTCTGGAAAGCCGGGATTTACACCGGGAAAACCTTGGGATTGTAGGAAAGGCAGGGCGCAGAACATGGCTGCGTTGCAAGGGAGCCAAGGGCGTTCTGCCAGCCTGGAAGGAGGGAGCAAAAATAGACTCGCCCCGCGAGTTGTGCGGGAAGTTTGCGGAGGGAGCGGGAAGGGGAATTGTGCGCTGACCGGAGCCCCCGCTCGGCTCCTCCCCGGCAGCTCCAGCATGGCAGGGAGAGCCGGGAATGCCTTGCAAGGGAGTGGGGAGAGGATGCAGCGGAGAACACGGAGCTGCGGTGATTGCGGGAAGGTAAAGCCCCTCCGCTCCTCGCTGCCTTCGGGGGGTCTGTCCCGCTTGGAGGCACCGCGGGGATGGAGGCACTCAGGAAAGTTTCCAGATTTTACTGAGCTTCTTGTTTGTTTCCTTTCTTTTAAAAAATCTTTTTAAAGAGGGGGGGTTGAGCTATTTGTAATGCAAGTGGGCGATGTGGCTGGCGGCTAAATATCCCCCCTGAGATAGCGGCACCGAGAGCCGGGGCTATTGTTAGCTTTGGGGATGCCAATTAAATCCTGCAATGTTAAATATTTATCTAATTACTGCAGAGGGAGCAGGAATTCTCTCTGACTGCACTAATGGAGTCGGAATAGAGCAGTAAGGGAGAGTTTTTTCTCTTATTCCCCCCGGCCCCCCTTTCCAAATCTAAATAGCTGTAGACAAGCACAGACTAGAATGTGAACATTAAAGGGGAAAAAAAGGTTCAGCTTTGTTTTAGGAGTTATATTTCAGTGGGTAAGCAAACTGTATTGCATGTGTTTTTCCATATCTTCAGCTCACTCCAAACATAACATTCCAAAGGATAAAATCTGTTACAAAATAAAACTGACTTTGTGACAGCTGAGCTGCTGCACCGAGTCTAAAAACTATCTAAAAGCACCTCAAGAATCCCAAATGTCGTTCCCAAGATGTGGTGAATTGTAATTAGGGCTGGGAACTATTTTAGTGGCAGTGCCTTGCATGGGGCCCAGCTAAGCAGCTGGAGCGTTTAGGAGCTTAGTTTTTGCCCTTTATTATGGGACATATGAAGGTGTTTAGACAGTAACAATAATCCTAATTTGTTTCAGCAGCAGGTTTGAAAAAAATTCAAACAAATTTGAAAATGTGTTGTTTGCCTTTTGATTTTCCTTCCTGTATTTCCTTTTAAAACATATGTCATAGGGCAGTGTTTAAACAGGGCAAGAAAACTCATCAACAATAGAATAATGAGAAATAACATTATTATTACTGGTTTGTCATTTTCTCATCTTACTGGCTTTTCCAAAAACTTTTTGTTTTAGAAGATGACCCAGTTCCCTTTTCTCCTAACAAAGAGAAAATAAAGGGAAAAAAAAACCCCAGCCTTCTGTGGAAATTTTGGGAAGAGAGAGCAAAGAGCTTGCAACACACCATGCCCAAAAGCACTTTAATTGAACAATAGACATTATTATGTTTGTGTGTACAGATCTTGATATGAGAGAGGAAATTATTAAACCCAACTATTTGGTCGTGAGGGTGGAAAAAACCCAAAACTTGTGTCCCTAAGTGTGCCACAAAATTTAAATACAAGTTCTAAAGGCCCAGCGTCCTGTGACTTGGTGACTCCGCCAGAAATACACCCAGAAGGAGAAAGTCAGGTCCTGTCAGCTCCTCCCGGAGTGCTCTGCACTGCCCTCTCTAATTGCTTTGTGTTGGGAAATCCCGGGGTGATAAAAGGGCTGTTAGAAAGTTGCCTTGTGAGTAATTAAGTGTAGGTCTAGCTGTTAAACCCTGATTTGTTACTCAGAGGTTACACTCATCTGCTGTGCCTCCTCTCAAGATACAGATAAACTCAGGGTTCTTTTCCCTGGTCTAAGCCCAATGAATAATGCAGAGATGTCAGCTCTGAGTAATGTTCAGACATAAACAGTGGGAAGAATTACCTTTATTGTAACAGGTACAATTATTGTCACAGAGCTCTTCTTTTTCAGACTATTCCTTTTGCCATTCCTTTTATTTATTTCCATAGGAAATGCTGGAGGAGGTGTACCTTTCTTCATTTAAAGTTTAAAATATTGATTTTACCCATAAGCAAAAGCTTCTCTTTTTCAAAAAAATTTAATTTCTGTTTCTCAGTGTCTCTGTTTATGACACTCAAACTTCTCCATAGAGTGGGTGTAACCAGGAGAAGAATTTGGCCCATGATGTGAGCTAAATTTTCAGTGCTTCCACTATTTAGAGCTCCGTTGTGCTAAAAATAACTTTCCTGTGGTTTTGGCCATGGAGCCACAACTGCAAGTTTTCAGTGCACAGTTATTGTGGATGTTGGGCCCTGCTGTTGCTGCAGGGAATGGAACTCCAGCTCATGACTGTGTCAGATGATCCTGCTGAGTGGGAGGCTGCATTTGGATCTCCTCAGTGACCCAAAGGGAGAATGTGTCCCCCCTCAAAAGCCAGACACCTCCAAAAGGGACCAAGGCAGTGCCTGTGCTGGGGAGGGAAGAACCCAAGGGAAAACTGGGACTGTGCAGGAGATGACATTGAGGAACACACCCAGATGTCCCCACATTTGCCTAGCAGTGAGGGATGTAAAACAAATGGAAGGGAAGTAGTAAATCTTTGGGGAAATACGACACAACTTTGTTCATGGCTAATCTGGAGCAGAGTTTTCATCAAAGAAAAAGAGCTCACAGTGATCATGTGATTGTGGCGTGTACAGGGAGCTCACTGTGATGGAGATTCACCCTCTTTCTGCACTACATTTTCTATCCCACTTCCATGGTCCAGCTTCTCTGTTGTCCACAGGAAATTGGTCTGGTTGTTGCAGACAGCTTTTAGGAGGTGAGGACTAACTTTTTTCTGAGCTTAGTAGTGGGTGTCAGACTCCAGAAAGTGTTCTCATAGTGCGAGGTCATGTTCTGGAAATAGCTGAAACCGACTGATTGAGAGGAGTGAGAGCATGACATGTTTCTGTACTGCTGATGCAACGGTGAGGGCAAGCTGGGGGTGGGCCAGAAAAATGGAAATGCTGGACTGCTACTCAGAGGCATTGTGCCATTTAAAATTATTTTCTTTATCATTTCCTCTCTGAGAGCAGTGTAGTATTTTGTGTTAATCAGCTGGGACATTTTTTCCATTCCTCTGGGGAGGTTTCAACACTCTGTCCCAAGAAGACCCCATTTACCAGTACTGTGCCCTGAGTGGACTCTGTCCACAGGTGTCAGTGGATGATGGTTCACACTGTGATGTGGACTTTACAACAGTTCTCAGGCAAAGGCTTCTCTTATTGATGACTTCATACACATCTTACTCATCTTGCAGTGTCCCTTTTCCTTTCTTAAGATTTTGGCTTTTTCATATGTTTTTGAGACACTTTTTCTTGAGCTGTGTGTTCAGTTTTGCATCCTTAGCTGACTCTCAGATCTGTCCAACCATCTGCACTATATTGACAGTTTTATTCTGTGGTGTGAAAAGAGGTAGTGGAGCTGAACTTACAAAACCTTTACATAATCATGTCCTTGTTTCTAACCAAACCTTAACACGATAATGTGTTTGTTTCCAACATCTCCACAGATATACCATTATTCAGTTACACATCTCACCCCAGTTATTCTTCCAGTCTAGGCAGAAAAGATGGCAGAAAAGCTGGCAGCTTTAAACTTGCTGGGCATTATTGCTTTGGCTTCCCTTCCCTCCCTCCCCAGTCTACAACTTCATTTTATCATCTTCTATCTATAGCTTCAGGAACAAGACTAATTCTTCTCTCCCTTTCTCCGTGCCACTGAGCGAGGTGTCCCACAAGGTACCCAGAAGTGTGGCTGGAGCAATAACAGGGTAATTAATTTATCCTCTGCAAATTCAAAGCCTGAGACCAGCGAGTGTAACTTCAGAGGAGCCCACACCTCCCAGGCTCTTGTCAATAAACACTCTGAATATCTTTCCCCCAGACACCAAACTCTATTTCCATTTTCTTACACCAAAGTACACAATGTTTGTCTTGCCTTCTTGTTGTGAGGCAGCCACTCACCACCTACTGCTGTTCTCAGCCTGCTGTAAATTGTGGGCTTATTTAGGAGCACCAAATGGCCAGAGCCAGTGCCCCCTCCCTCCCTCCCTCTCCACTTGAACTCTGCTCAAACACAACGCTGTTTTTCTGCCTCAAAAATATACATAAAGGTATGTATAGTATGTTACCCCTCCTTAGCCTTTCCCACCCTGAAACTTTTCAAACAGGGATGGCATGTTCCTCTCTTCGCTGCCAAAAAAAAAAAAAAAATCCTTTTGCAGCATTTCCCCCTTGCCCCATTTCTTCCCAGATGACAGCTGGGAGAGTGGAACTTTCTTGAGCTGTCCTATCCATTTCCCCCAATTCTGTTTTTAAGCTAGATTTGGTTTAAATCCCCAAACCATCTTTCACCCTATAGGATATTTTAACATAGTTACAAAGTGGCTTTGCAAATGCTTTATGTGGGTAGACACATGACAACTGTTTATATATATATATATATTTTTTTTTAAACAATATTCCTCCCTCTTCCTCCAGCAATCTAGAAAGTTGATAGGGTATTAAATTGAACACTACAGTCATTTTAGAAATCATGGAAAGCCCGAAGTTTCATAATAAAGCAACTTTTTTTCAAAACTGTTTCCTTATAATTCAAACTACATATTTGATTTTTAAACTATTCACTTCTAACCAACCAAAAATCTCATTAAGAGACATAGGGATCCTATTCAAAATCTGGAGAGGAAAATGAAAATAATGGAATTTAAGATACTTAAACCAGCAAGGCCTGATACCTTTAGGTGGTTCTTCAGCTGGTTGTTTTGCACTTTGATCAGGCTGGGAGGTTGTCACTCACTCCAGTATGAACACCCGCAGTAACCCAGCTCTGCCAGGGGAAATTGAAGTTGGAGAGCAGAAAAAACTTCTTTGCAGAGAGAGGGCTCAGGCATTGGAATGGGCTGCCCAGAGAGGGGGTGGATTCCCCATCCCTGGAGGGTTTTAAGCTGAGCTTGGCCGTGGCATTGAGTGCCATGATCTGGTAAAGGGAGTGGAGTTGGCCCAAGGGTTGGACTTGATGATCTCGGAGGTCTTTTCCAACCCAATCCATTCTGTGATTCTAAGGCAGATTTCTGTCCTCACTGCCATTACCTGAGCACCCAGCAGTGTGAGACAGGTTCTGGTACTGCAGTTGACTTTACAAGGCAGGACCCAAAGTATAAACATGTGCAGTTGTCTCTGCAGAATCCAAACCAATTTAATACACTAAAACATTCAGGTAAGAGGCAGGGTAGAGAGTCATTGTTCCTTGGATTATCACAGCTGCATCCTGTGTGTTGGAAAATCTGGGCTTGATGTTAAAATAGGACTGATGGTGAAATTCATGAGTTGGTGAAATCACAGGATTTCTGGGAAAGGTGTTCAGGATGCTTTGAGTCTCCCTGTTGTGAACCTTTTCTTGAACCTGATGTATTATTTGAGTGGACCCTCTGGAGTGTGGCACTGGAGATCCAAGGGATGGAAACCATGTATGGACAGGCAGTGGTGAAAGTGATGTTAATTTTCCTGTGACCTTAAGGACAAACAGACCTGAATCATCACACAGCCCATATCACTTCCTTGGTCCTTTATCTGTCTCATGGGCTGCAAGGAGATAACTTCACTTCAGACACCTGGGGTTTGCCCACTCAACATCAGTCTGTGACAAAATGGCTTGGGAAAAAAGCAAACCTATTTTTTGGCTGGTATATCACAGTCCTTGCTACCACACTCCAAAACAGTCTGTGTGTTGTGCTTAAGAATCAGTGATCTCTGAGGAGGTGAAAGCAAGACATGTCTAAATCACCTGTAGTTTTAAAATGAGAATATTTTGGAAAACTTGAGAGTTTTCCTTGTCCTCTCCCACACTCTTGCCTGCACACCTTCAGCTTTCCCCATCCCCAGAACTCCAGGCCCTGTGCAGCAGGAAGCACCTCAGAGCTGTGCATTCCCCCCACAGTATCCAACTGTTTTGTAACTCCTCAACAAGGGAACATTTTGTTTTGCAGAGACATGATGGCTGGCACATGAACAACACCTCAAATGCCTGCTGCCAACTTGTTGTTTGTTACTTGGTTTATTAATTAAGTTACACAAAAGATCTGGAAAAAGGCCAACAGTTGTTTCTTTTTTCTTTTTTTTTTGTCCCATATTTTGGACTGCCTGGCCAAAGCAGAACAATTGCTGGTGCAGAGATACAGAGGAGTCCCCAAAGGTTATCTCTGTTCTGAGACTAAATTACACCAAAGCCTTGCTCCTTCCCTGCTGCCATGAACTTTAGTAGAGATATCCTGCTGGGCTATTAATTGACTTCTTAAGACCTTCTGTTTACATCAAAAATAATGAGCCAAGTAGTTTTGAACCAAAAGAAAATTTCTTTAAAGCTCAAATATATTTGAAATTGAAATTTCAGCTTGGCTCACTGTATATTTTTCCCTGCTTCTCTCAACTCCATATTGCTTTTTCTTCATTATTTTTCTTTTTTTGATAAATATTTTACCCTTTATTTACACAAGCAAGACATGTGGTTTCATTTTAGCTTAATTATATATGAATTTGTATATATACATACTTATATATATATATATATATATGAAAGAAATTAGTTTTCATTACATTTGCTTGTTTCAATGTTTGTTCCCAAAGGAATCTGACAGCAAGATTCAGTTGCCATTCCAGATGCAATCAGTGCACCAGATTTGTAACTGCTACAAGATGATGTGGTAACATGTTCTACAACAGAGACACAAGTTTACATAGAAATGATGATTTTGCCCCATATATTTGTTCCTATACAATTTTTTTTTCCAGAGGAAGAAACTCTTCTGTAGGAATGTCTGTAGTGGATCAAACTAGGCCTGAGCTCAGTTGAGTTGTGTCTGAGATCAGCTCCAATCTGCCTCCCCTGAGAAAGGCAGCCTTTGGGTCATGAAGTAATCTTCCTGTAGGAAAAGTTTCCTCTTAAAATCACTTTGTGGGCTGAAGTGTGAAATACTTTCCTCTAATTGTGGATGTTCCTGTTGCCCATATAAAGCTAAACTTCCCAAAGCCAGCAGAGCTCAGGCCTCACCAATCCCTGTGGTGAGCAATTCCACCTGGTTGTGAGCTGAAGGCAAACAAGACTTGGCCAGTCCTTCCCCACCATGAAGAGCCTTTCCATGGACAACTGATTTTTGTTATTGATTTCAATGGAAGTGAGCACAGTATGCAGATTTAGTGGAAATTTAGGTGTCTAGAGTTCCAAAAGTCAGTTGTATATTGAGGGCAATTTAAAATATGAAAGTAAGTGTTCTGACATCAAGTCGTGGTGTGGAACCCAACTCTTTGACATACTCTCCTATCAATCTATTTGGCTGAAAATGACAAGAACCACTCGTGCCCCCCACAGCGTGCTTAGCCAAGGTCAGGCATTGCTGTGGCACACTGGAGGTGTCTTTGGCCTGGTATTTCTCTAGAACTTTCTTCTGTGCTGTTCAGAAACAGCTTTGGGAAACCAGCATTCACTTTCATTTCACACAATGAGTCTGTCCCATCCTTGGCATTGCACACAGTGTGACAATCCTCATCCATGTGCTCCTTTCCAGAGCCATTGCTAACGATGCTGACACATTTTCTTAAAGCTTTAAGTGTGGTTTTATTAACTTACTCTGAGATGCACCAGTGTGCTGTGGGCAACATCCAGTCCCACAAAAGAGAAGAGGAGGCTCAGGGAGCACCTTATCAAGTCTCCCAACTCTCTGAAAGGAGGGTGTAGCCAGGCAGGGGTTGGGTAAAAAGAAACAGGACAATAGACATCGTCTTAAGCTGCACTAGGGTGGGTTTAGGTTGGACATCAGGCGGAATTCCTTCACAGAAAGGGTGATCAGACACTGGAAGGGGCTGCCCAGGGAGGTGGTGGAGTGCCCATCCCTGGAGGTGTTTAAGGACAGGCCGGACGTGGCACGCAGTGCCATGGCCTGTCTGACACGGTGGTGTTCAATCCTAGGCTGGACTCCATGATCCCAGAGGTCTTTTCCAACCTAACTGGTTCCATGAACACAACCCCCAGGCGTGGGGCCGGGTGGGTGCGAGCTGTCGATCCGGCACAGCGAACGGGGCCGGCCCGAGGCCTCTCTGGAGACACCGACCCCGCACGGCTGTGCATTTACATTCGCTCACCCCGCTCTCCCAAGGCCCGGGTCTCCCCACAGATCCGCTCCCCACACAGATTTGTTCTCCCCACAGGGCCCAGCTCTCCTCACATGGCCCCGCTCCCCTCAGGGCCCAGCTCTCCCCAGAGATCTGCTCTCCCCACCCAGCCCAGTTCCCTTGAGGGTTGCTCTCCCCACAGGCTCGCTTTCCCCACAGGACCCAGCTCTCCCCAGAGATCTGCTCTCCCCACCCAGCCCAGTTCCCTTGAGGGTTGCTCTCCCCACAGGCTCGCTTTCCCCACAGGACCCAGCTCTCCCCAGAGATCTGCTCTCCCCACCCAGCCCAGTTCCCTTGAGGGTTGCTCTCCCCACAGGCTCGCTTTCCCCACAGGACCCAGCTCTCCCCACAGCTCCACTCTCCCCACAGAGCCCTTTTCCCCTCAGGGCCCAGCTCTCCCCATATGGCCCATTTCCCCCCACAGCTCCGCTCTCCCCTCACCATCCCTATCCCTTTTCCCGCTTCCTCCTCCCGCGGCGCGCGCGCGGCCCCG
>VWZD01012265.1:402690-471383 GCA_013396695.1 Sakesphorus luctuosus
CGGTGGGTCGGGATGGGCCGGGTGGGGGGCGCGGGGCACGTTCCGAGCGGGCCGGGGGGACCGGGCGGGCCTTGAGGAGCGGGGCCGAGGCCTCGGCGCGGGGCCAGGGCACAGGGTGGGCACGGGCGGGCGGGGGAGGGCACGGGCAGCGGCGTGTTGGGCGAGCGGCAGCGCCGGGAGGGCGAGCGGGGCCGGGCGGGAGCGAACACCGCACAGCCCGCACGGCCCAAGAGGTTGGTGCCTTGGTTTGTGCTGGTTTGGGGGTTTGGTTTGGCTTAAGGCGAGGACTCGTTCCTGGCTGTAGTTAGGCCTGACCGAGCGAGAGGAGAGCAGCAAACCCGCACCGGTGGGAGGCGGGAGGCGATGAGAGGGCAAACACACAGACGCAGAGACACACACAGATTCACACACAGACAAACAAACACAAACTCACACACAAACACAAACTCAGGAACGCACACAGACACACAAACTCTCTCACACACACACACACAGACACAGAAGCTCATACACACAAACTCAAGAACACGCAGAGAGACACAAACTCTCAGACACAGAAAACTCACAGACACGGAGACAAACACACAAACACACACACAAACACACACACAAACTCAGGAACACACACACAGAGACACACACAAACTCACGAACACGCAGAGAGACACAGACACAAACTCTGACACACAGACAACTCACAGACACAGAGACACAAACTCACACAAACTCAAGAACACGCAGAGAGACTCACACAAACTCACGCACACAAACTCACAAACACACACACAAACTCACACAGATACACAAACACTCATACAGATACACAAACACACACACAACAGACACAAACACACACTTGTCCACCTGGGCCCTTCTGGCCCAGCCCTGACAGCTGCCTGACAACAGATGTGAAGCTTCGGTGATTTAGGACAGTGATTTAGTGGTTTTTTTTTGTCTTGTGCGGGTTGTAAACTTGATAGAGGAAATATGGTCTTGTGGTTAAAAGCACAAGACTGGGAATCAAGTGATCTGTGCCCTGTTCCAGTTGTGGGGTTTCTGGTGTGACTTTTATAATTGAATAGTATTTTGCAGTAAAGTGAGGGGTGAAGGGAAGAACTGATAGAGCGGGAGTGTTGAATATATTGTTGAATAGGTTCAGTAACAGTTGTTGCATCTTATGGTGGAATCTGTAGGGATTTAGGCATTCTGCTCAATGAATCACTTGGGCTCACTGCTGTAACAGGCCCTCCAAGGAATAACTGTCAAAATTTGCATCAGCAAAGTTTTGTCTGTCATGGGAAATCAGATTGTCAGTGTGTGATGGCTTTGTATGAAATCTTTTGCTGGTTTTCATTGCTGAATTAATTTCAGATAATTACCCTTCCATGGGTGGCTTTAAACTACTGAAAACTGAACTGAGGATTCATTGCATGTGTCAGCTGTGGAAGTTCTGCACGGAATATCCTCCTGGTGTTCTAAGGAGTCACAGAATTTGATTGAAGAGGAGTAAAGAAAAGGGTGCAAACACTTGCAGTCATGTGCTCATCAAAAGCTGTAATGCTTTATGAAGTTGGCAGCTGTGGTAGTGGAAGTTAATAGAAGCAGCAAATAACTTAATTGAAGATGTTTCATAATTAGTATGTTGTAACTTTTGAGAGTGCCCTGTCTCTGTTGGATTTAATGTCTTAATCCCTCCCGTTTGATAGTGGTTTACTCCTACCTCTGATATTGAAGTGTTGTTCACTTGGCCTTGAAAGTGCTGTTAATGCCTCTTATATCTGCAGAACAAACCCCCAACAAACCGTGCGCTTCTTGGGGTACCTGCCTCTGTGAAACATTTTAAGTGTAAAGGAGAGAATTCTGAGGGAGGAATGTTCTCTCTTTTTTCCTAAAGAGAACTCTCTCAGTGGAGTCCCAGATGGGCAGTGGTGATGGGGCTGAGAAAAAGGGAAGGAGGAAGAGAGGGTTCCTCTGCATTTCTTTCTCTTGCTGACAGAAGCTCCCAACAGCAGGGCGTGCTGCTGTGTCCAGCTGTGGTGGGTGGGGTTTTTATTTTGAGGTTTGGAGTTTTAACCTCTGATGGAACTTCAAGGAGCTGTAACTGTGTTTCCCTGTGCTATTTGGTACTTGTTATGAAGTCAGATTTTTAGTCTTGCCCCTGGAGTGGGTGGTCTGTGCAGAGTTTTGGTGATCACAGAATGTCATTTGAGCTGGGAGGAGTTTTGTCTCCCAAGATGGAGTGCTTGTGGTCAATTAAGTGGCTTGGGGTTTATTTGAATGTTCTTTGCAAATTATGTTGTGATCGTTAATATTTCAGAGGCAGTTAATTTCAGAAAAATAACTTATATTTTCTTTATAGTTGTCTTAAGCAAATGCCAAGAACTCTTTGATTGCTCTTGCTGAATTACATACCTGCAGAAATACCAGGCACTCAGCAACAGGACAAGGGGGCACGGGGGGCTCAAGCTCTGCCAGGGGAAATTGAAGTTGGAGAGCAGAAAAAAATTCTTTGCAGAGANCAATCCATTCCATGATTCTATGAAATAATAATGCTGTGGCAATGCTATTCAAGTCCCCATATCTTTTCCTGCCAGTTAAGGCTTTGTTTTTGATTTTCTGTGGTTTTTAATTGAAGTACAAGTTTCTTCCAATGTCTCTGATAGATTTGCTGAAACAAATTTTAATCTGTTAATGTTTCTTTAAAGACCTGTACGTGATCTTTTTCTAATGGCAACAGGTGAGGAGTTTAATAACAACAGGTGAGGAGTTTAATAGCAACAGGTAAGGAGTTCATGCCCGGAATGAAAAGATTGGTTCTTGAGTGAGCTGAGAGCACTTCACATATCTTCATGGCTAACGATAAACAGCTCATTAAAATCAAGTAGAACAGTAATTTAAGACTTTTGCAGTCACCATTAGTCACAGTGCAAGTTCCTGCCCTGTGTTCTGGGAGCTGTTTTAGCCTCTCTCCTGTGACCACGTAGAGAGGTTTGGCTGGCACTGGGCGCTTGCCCGGCGTGGGTTGGCAGGGGCAGGACTGCCTGCCAAGTCTGTATCCCCACTGACCCACCACAGGGCTGAGCTGCCAGCACTGCCATCCCTGACAGAGGAGCTTTGTCAGAGCCCCTGCCACTGATACACCAGCTATGAAGTAGTGTCTCTGGATTCTGGGTCACTGCATGTCACAAACTGACAAATTTAGAATACTTTGCCATTCATTCATTCTGTGCTGGCTGAATTACCATTGTCAGTGTTCCCTCCAATCCTGGGGCTTTTGTAAACTTGTCACAGTCTTAATGCAGTTCAGTCAGAGTGGAATTGTATACACACACACACACATACATCTTTATTTTATTTCCTCTTTTAAAGCTTTATGAGAGTGTCCCTTCTTTCAGGTTATGCTTTTTGGTGCCAGCTCATGTAGGATCTTAGTTTTTAATGAAGATCTTGCACATAACCACCCTGAGATCAGCTCAGTTGGTTAAAACTTGGTTGGAATAATGCCAAGGTCATGAGTTCAACCCCCTGTGTGGGCCATTGACTTGAGAGTTGGACTCGATGGTCCTGGTGGGTCCCTTCCCACTAAGAATAGTCTGGGATTCTGTGATTCTGTGAACATCTGAACTTTTGGAAGGCTTTGTCCAGCTTATTAATTTTGTAGCATACTTTAGTGTTTGTAAAAGGTATAAGATGCCCTTTATTTTCCCATTTTTTTTCTCCAGCTGTAGCATCGAGGTCATTCCTCATCACTCACTTGCTTGTTCACGTTGACCAACCTCCCAAAGGAGGCCCAGGCTTTGTTGGCATGTTTAGTGAGGATTGTCATGTAATATTTTGGGAAATAGTTTGAGGGATTTTGTTACATGCAGCGTTATTAAGAGCGTTAATTGTTGATGTTAATGAAGGGTTTGCTACTCGATTAAATGGTTATGAAAACGGGAGATTTTAGGGTTCCATTTTGAGGTTCAACTGTGGGGTGTCCCAAATAAAGGCTGAGAGGCAGCAGAACCAATCAGGGGGTGTGGGGTTGGTGATGGGGACTGGGAAGGAGGGAAGAGAAAACCAATCAGGAATAATTGTACAGCAGGAAAGTGCCCATATTAAGAAGATCAATGGGAATATGGAGGATCAATTTAGCAACAACCAATCCCTACACAGAAAGCAAATAAGGAGGGAGGAACAGGGAGGAGTCAGACAGGTACAAAAGCAGCAAACCCTCCCCTCGTGGGGGTCCTCCTTGGTCCTGGTACTCCATGAGGTTCCCTGCATATGCAGTTAATAAATCTTTGCTATGCTTATTTAATTCTATCTTCTGGAAATTAATTAAAACCAGAGATATTTCTCACAGTTTTAATAAAGAAATAGATGTTAACTTGTAGTTATCTGCTTTGGTTCTTAAATAACCTTCAAAACGTGAGGCAGTTTTGGGCTGACTGTTGATGGTGGCATTTTCCAGCATAATGCTTCTATTGGAGGGTGCCAGTTAGCTGAAATAAAAGGGTGAGAAAATGTACAGTTGTGACAAAGCACTCAAGGGAGAGAGATTTTGATTCTCTCTACAGAACTGGTAGTTTTTGAGGACTTCTACAAAAGCTAATTGCTCACTAATTAGAGCATCTGCAGGGACCAGAGCCATAGGAGTGTCTGCTTTTTGTGTGGATGCTTTAAGAAATACTAACTTTTTTAGGCTTTGGAAGTTTTAATCCTTTCTCCATCCATCTCCCATCCACTGTATCACAGTTAAACTCAAGTTTTGCCATGATGCAGAGCAAATTCAGAAAACTCTGTTCTTTGGTTATAATTTTTCAGAGCTTTTCTTGGCATCACGTGGGGTGAGGTTGCTTTGGAAATGCAGTGGAGCTCTATTTGTGACCTCTCTGACTCGACCTCTCTTGTGATATTAATCATTGCCATTGGTATTCTTTTTTAACAGTGATTTTTGAGAGGACTTTAAGAAAAAACAAACCCCATCACTTTGCTATCTGAGCTACATGGCTTTTGTTTCCACTTCTTCCATATTTGTTGCTTTTGTTTCCCCCTCTTCCAGGTTTGTTGTATCACTTGCTGTTTGTGCTTGGCCTCAGAGTCTCTGTGAGGTTTCTTGTAGGACAGTGCTGGTTAAATACTTCTCAGCTGACAGAGCTGAATGCTGTTATTTTGTTAAGCTGTATTAGATGGTGTGCAGATGTGGAAATGAAACAGTATTGTGTGAGGAAGCCCTGTCTGAAATTGTCAATGTGTGTTTCTGTTTGGAGGGCAGTCACAGTTAGTAAAAGTTTGGAAGATACCAGACAGTTCTTTTCCATTCTTGTTTCCATGTATTATTAGTTAGACTATATTGCCTTACAAGGCATGTTTGAAGCAAAGAAATGTAGTGTTGGTATAAAACCACCATGGATTCTGGTCAACTGAATGTACATTTAGATATGCAAACCCATTTCTGATGAAAATACCACGAGTTCCTTCCTAATAACAATTTATGATGTCTCCTTTCATCTTTTACTCACCCTTAAGGGGAGGAAGGGGAAAAAAAAGTTTTATCACTGATGATATGCTTCATGGCTGAGAAGAAAAATATTTTCTGTGGAGAGGCCGTGGCATGTGGGCTCTTCAGGTTGCTAACCAAGTTTTTTAACCAAGGTGTAATCTTAGGATTTATTTTATCCTTGATGTGTCTGGAGAAACTTTCTTTTATATGCTCCACCATGTGCCATTGCAGGGGACTGTGCTGGGCTGCAGTGTGAGCTGCAGAGTGGGGAAAATGATAATAAAACCCAAGCACAATCCTGCACAGTTCCTGTCAGGAAATTTATAAGGAAAGAAGGATTTTAATAAACCCAGCTGAAACTGATGTGTGAGGTTGCATTTTTAAAGAAAGTATTGATAATTTTATATAGCATAATGTGCTGCAGTTGAGTTTCTGAGCTCTCTGTATGAATATGTAGTATGTTAATATGTGTATGGAGTCCAAATACCTGAGCATTTCTGGGTTTGATGGGGCAATAAAGTTAAGCACAAGAGCTGAGTGCAGAACAGTTTTTAACTGCAGATCTGCAGCAGCTCTAATGAACTCCCAGTTGTGTTGCTGGTTATAAGTGGGGCTTTGTTTATGGTCTGAAATCGAGTCTCAAAGCAGCTTCTAATCATGAGCAGTGAAGTTCCTTATTTCAGATTGGGGATGATGCCACAGGAGGCTTCCTGAATCTGCAAACAGGTAAATTAAGCAGGAAAAGAACAGTGTTTGTCCTGCCCCACGAGCTCAGGACTGGCAGGAGGAAGGGATGAGGATCATGCAGTGGTTACCCCTTTCCTTCTGGTGCTGGTGGAAGCATCTCATTGCCAGGCTGCTGGGGATGATGCTTTGCTTGGTTGGTGATACTTCAAACTTAGATTTTACAGGTGGGAAATCAGTTTGGAATCAGTGGCAGAGCATGGTACATGAAAAGTGCATCTCATTCAGTAAGTGCACTGTGTTTGTTCTGCAGTGAGTCTTGCTCAGGCCCTTCAGCCAAAAGAAGATTCCTTGGCACAGAATCAAGTGAATCTACTAAACTTGCCCAGTTTAATGTAGTAAGCTAAGAAAATGTCACAAGAACCACCCAAAGGTAGTCAAGTTGCTGAGGATTTGTGATGGCAGATGGAAGGTGATCTCTGTCTGTGTCTCCACAAATGACATTCAACTTACAAGTTCTGCTGTTGGCCAACTGTTTATATCTGGCTGGCTGAGGTATAAGGAGGGGGTTCAAACAATGGACCTGTTCACACAGCAAGTTTCCTCTCATTTGCTGTAGCCATTAACAAGAACTTACAATGTATAAATAATGCCTGCCCCAAAGTCTAATTTTGATACAGTGATTACTTCCTTTTATACTTGCCCATTAAAAGCCCCCTCATGCCACTCCATGCAGTTCATTACACTCACTCTTTAAAGAGTGTTTGGAACTACTTTTTTAATGTAATGGCTTGTTTTTCAGTCAATGTTCTCTTGTAGCTCAGCTGAAAAAAGTTATTTAATAAAAGAAGGTAATGCATAATGGACCCTCTGCTTCTTAAGGAAATTTAAGCAAGCTTTTTTCCCCAGGAAAGTTGTTACCAGCTGTGTCTGGAGGTACAGCAATATGAGTGATTTGTGCAGCACTGAATGAAAATGGGACTCTTTAAAGCATTTGTTCCTGTACTCAGAGCTTACAGTGCTGCAATCACAGCTCGTAACAGGGAACAGCTTTTACATGGAAGAAAATGATTGTAAATAGAGATGATCTGGTGAGGCTGTTCCTGGCAAATGGCACCATCACTTAGAAACCTTTTGAAAATTAGGTGGGGAAAGTTCAGCAAATGCAAGTAAATGTTCTAAATGTGGTTTATGCCCCTCATTCAGAATTTGAAAAACCCGACATGAATTGCAGTTTCTACATCAAAATGTGAGGCTCCTGCATAAATACCTGAATGAAGCTGCTGCTTTGTGGCCTTAAATAGCTCATGATTCACGAAGCTGTTTAATTTTACCTTGTTTTCTTAAGAAAAAAGCCTCAGTATTTTTGTTCCAGGGTGAACCTCTGAAAGGTGTAATGGGATAAATTCAGCGTCGTTTGTGCTTCTCAAAGTATTTTGTTGCAGGGTTTCTTTTTTGCCCTTGCTTTTCATGAACAGGTAAAAATCTGCTTCAGTAGAAGAGTCTTGAAAGCCTCATGATTGGCCAGAGTGGAGTTACAGTGAAAGTTATAACATTTAAGCCTGAACAGTCAGTGGTCATAGTACAAGTATGTGTGTGGAAGCTTCTTTTTGAAGAAGTTGAAACACATTTGATCAAAACTGTTATGGTGCTTTGGAATATTTTTTGGCTTTTCTTGAGAGGCCCTCAAGACAAATGTAAAGCTTTTAGAGTTAATTACGTTATTTACTCCAAGCAGATAATTTCTAAAATCATAGTTTATAGGACAGAGTCATTTACCAAAATTCCCTTGACACTTGCCCTACAAATACTGGTCACTGCCAAACATCATTTTAGTAGAACTGTTCCAACTTCCTTTGCTTTTAGTTGTTTATTCCATGAGCATACTTGTGGGTAAATGATGTTGAAATTATATACAACCAATAAAATTTCTTTCCTAGTTGATGCACTGTGCTCAGAATGCTAAAAAATAAAATACAATTATACATGAGCATAGAATAGAATTGTAGATGTGTGGACTTGATTGGTTTATGCAGATGGGGCAGGGAAGCTGTGATGGGATAGACCAGAGAGGCAGCAGCCAAGAGGCCTTGCTTAAAATCTCCTTTGAGCTCAGCTTAACTCTGGGAATTTCATAGAATCCTAGAATGGATTGGGTTGGAAAAGACCTTCGAGATCATCAAGTCCAACCCTTGATACAACCCCACTGTGATCCCCAGCCCAGGGCACGGACGTGCCCTGGGCTGGGGATCACAGTGGGGTTGGATCAAGACGTGGTGGATTCTCACTCAGTGCCACATCCATAGAAACAGAATCATAGAATGGATTGGGTTGGAAAAGACCTCAGAGATCATCAAGTTCAACCCTTGGGCCAACTCCAGTCCCTTTACCAGATCATGGCACTCAGTGCCACGGCCAAGCTCACCTTAAAAACCTCCAGGTATGGGGAATCCACCCCCTCTCTGGGCAGCCCATTCCAATCCCTGAGCACTCTCTCTGCAAAGAAGTTTCTTCTTCTCCCCACCTTCAATTTGCCCTGGCAGAGCTTGAGCCCCCCGTGCCCCCTTGTCCTATTGCTGAGTGCCTGGGAGAAGAGACCAACCCCCACCTGGCCAGAACTTCCCTTCAGAGAGTTACAGACAGTGCTGAGGTCTGGTGCATCTTCTGCCTTGATTGATGATGCTCAACATTCTTTGAAAGCACAGCTGAGAAACAAAGGTAGAACTTTTGAGTTGTGTCCTTTCTGCTCTGAGACTCCAGGTGGGTTCATTTCCTCTTTCAGAGCTGTTGTCTTGCAGCTACTGAAGGTGTGTAAGGCTTGAAAGTGAGTTGCAACTACAAACAGCTTTTACTTTTTAGTACAGTAAACTTTTATCCTCAGCAAAAGAACAAATTTAGTCTGAGTTCTTGGCCAAGTTTATCTCTCTTTATGTATTTCCTGTTGCTTTGAAGGGTGCAAAGGTTCTCATGTGTAGTAGTTCCAGGGAACTAAAATTAAAGTGCAGACATGTTGGTATTTCTGAAGAAATAAGGTGATATGTAATTGTTTGAGGGTTTTTTCTTTTTCAATACCTTCTTTTAAGGACTTACTGAAGTGGTGGGAGACTTCCATTAATTCCTTTTTTTCTTCCATTTTGTTTTGGTATAAGAACTTAGGAAGAAATGTCTTCAAAGAGTTTTTCAGTTTGTTTTGCTTTTCCCACTTTCTTTCCATATTAGTAAAACAAAGTGGATAATCAAAGAGGTACCAATGGGATTAAGCTGCTGTGTGAAATAAAGAGATTTTTTTCTGTAAAGACACACCAAGTGTCCTTGGGTTTGTTCCCTGCTTTCCTCACCTTGAAGAAAATCCAGGATGGTTCCACGTGGGACATAAACATCCTCTCTGGGGATGTTTGCTGGATCTTTGCTTTATGGTGGTTAGTGTATGTTTCTGTTACAGAAAAATATCTGTCCAGGTGTCTGAGTGAGCTCGTAGATGTGCCCAGACACTTGGAAAAGCCTTATCAGATGACTTTTAGTTAATCAAAGATGGGAAGAAGAAAGATCTTCTTGATTAAAGGTAGCAGTCTAAGACAAACAGCACCGAGGTGCTTAAATCTTGCTTCCGAACAACCACCTTTTTCTCTCATGTGCAGATTGAGTGTCTGGGGCTGTGGTAGGTGCTGTAATTCACCGTGATTTATCAAAAGCCCAGAGACAATGTTGTTTGGCAGTCTCTGTAGCAGGAGAGGAAGCATCTTTTGTTATTGACATCCTTTCTCTTAGCTCTGCTCTTGCTTTTTGCCAGCTGCTCATTGTCTGTACTTGCTTATTTAGTATTCACAAGGGATTTTACAAGTTCTTATCAGTTCGTTGCCACAGCACATCATTTCCTCTTGTCATCGGTACTCGGTAAATTGGTGGGGGGAGGATTTGCTGGAGAGCTGGGGAGTGGTGAAACACCATTCATGAGTGCACGGGGGTGTTCTGTCCTCTCCTCTCTGAGGCACTTGGTAGTAAAGGTCACATTTCTAGTCCTTAGTCTGCCATGCCTTCCCCCCCCCCCCATCTTTTTCTGGGGAAAAGAAAACAATTTTGTCTTTTGCCAAAGGCTAAAAATAACCAGAGCTTCAAATATTCTTCTTAGAAGATATAAGGAAGTGCAGCATAAAAATAGCTTCAGCTATAAAAAAGATTGACCACCTTTGTGAGTGCTTGGGGATGGGTTGGTTTGAGCTCTTTATGGGGTTTTTCTTTTAATTGTCTTTTGTTTTCTCCATCTGCAGCTTCTTCCTTATTTTTTTTTAATACTCTGAAAAACACTAGAACTCAAGAAAAAGCAGATGCTGTAGGATTTTCTCCTTTTGGGAAATAAAGATGCATTTGAAAAGCTTAGCACTTCCCTGCAGTGCTGGCCTTGGAACTGCTGTTCCACTCAGCCTCTTCTCTGTTCCTGCATGGCAGGTTTAGTCTTTCAGTGAGGCAGCATGACAGGGATATACTGTTAGTTTTAAAGCATATTCCACAAGCCTTGTCTTCTAAAGGATAAAGTCACGGATTTAAGGAACATTACCAGGAGCTGTGATGTCTGTGTTATAGACTACCTGAAGGGAAGTTCTGGCCCGGTGAGGGTTGGTCTCTTCTCGCAGGCACTCAGCAAGAGGACAAGGGGGCACAGGGGGCTCAAGCTCTGCCAGGGGAAATTGAAGTTGGAGAGCAGAAAAAACTTCTTTGCAGAGAGAGTGCCCAGGCATTGGAATGGGCTGCCCAGAGAGGGGGTGGATTCCCCATCCCTGGAGGTTTTTCAGGTGAGCTTGGCCGTGGCACTGAGTGCCATGATCTGGTAAAGGGACTGGAGTTGGCCCAAGGGTTGGACTTGATGATCTCGGAGGTCTTTTCCAACCCAATCCATTCCATGATTCTGTCCCATCATCCCTTGATGGCCCCTTTTCCCACTAGTCAGTAATGCAAGAACTGGAGACTCTGATCTCTTTTTTGGGGCAAGCTCCTAGTTCTTCTGTGTTTTTGTTTTGAAATAAAATCACGTGGAGTGGTAGGGTTGAAACAGGGAGTCTTTTACTATTTGCCCTTTTGTTTTACCACAGCCTTTACTTGTTTGCTAATTCCTTGTTAACTTATCTTTTTAACAGGACTAAATTGGAGGCCTTGATCATCAGTTTTGATGTGAAGATTTCACCAGTGACATCTCTATGCTCATTTGTCAGCCTCCAAGGAACAACACAGCTCATCACTGGCAATAACTGACCTTTATTTGGGAAAGGCCAATTAACAAAAACCCAACCAACCTTTTGAGACTTTGTGTCAAATGACGTCAATGGCCAGTTTGTTCTCCTTTACTAGCCCAGCTGTAAAGCGTCTGTTGGGCTGGAAACAAGGAGATGAGGAGGAAAAATGGGCCGAAAAAGCTGTTGATGCTTTGGTAAAAAAGCTGAAAAAGAAAAAGGGTGCTATGGAGGAACTGGAGAAAGCCTTGAGCAGCCCAGGCCAGCCCAGCAAGTGTGTGACAATCCCCCGCTCCTTGGACGGGCGGCTCCAGGTGTCCCACAGGAAGGGCCTTCCCCACGTGATTTACTGTCGTGTGTGGCGCTGGCCTGACCTCCAGAGCCACCACGAGCTGAAGCCATTGGATATTTGTGAATTTCCTTTTGGATCTAAACAGAAGGAAGTCTGCATTAATCCATACCACTACAAGAGGGTGGAGAGCCCAGGTATGTTTGAAAATCACTGTCTTAAAAACTGCACAAAATCTTCAGTAACCACTCACTGTTCACTCCCTGCTCCAGTCCTGTATAACTGATTGAAACTGGTGTGTGAGGCAGTTTGGGAGAGGAAGTTCAAAGTATATATCACTGGTCGGGTTTTGGGAGGTGTGTTGTCCATTCTGTACCAGCTGTTTCCTTTGTGATTATGTATTTTATATCATTATTTATTATTATATATTTTCCCTCCAGATCTCCTCAGCCTGCTACACTTAATGTTAGTAGCAAAGTCCTCACTTGTCATAAAACAGAAAGCAGTGCTGAAAAGACTTCAGATTCTCTGAGAAACTTCTTTACATCTCAGTCCTCGCAAGGAGGTTGATGATTTTATGTCAGGGGCTTGCTATTAAAGTACTGACATGAATTGAGGAGATTAAAAAAAGAAATAAAATTCTAGGATGGGGGAGTTCCCCACTTGAATTCCAGTTAGCAAAGAGCAGAGATGAACAGAACCAAGAGTGATACCAGAGCAAGGTTTGTACCAAATCTGTGCCAGGTAACAGGCCTGCTGTTCAGATGTGCTGTCCTGGGAGAGGGTGAGGAGGGCTGGGGTTCCAGGTGTGGGAGATGAAGGATGATGGTGCTCTGGACAGCAGTGAGAAGTTGTTTCTGTTGTTCCACAAAGTGGTTGTAACTGCTGCAACCAACTGTAGTGCTGCTGCTGTTGGACTGGAATGCCAGACTCCAGCAGCCCTGGGTTTAAAAATTAAAACTCCAGCTTAGCAATACTTCTGTATTGCAGTATAGATTTTGTTTGTCTTCAGTAAAAGATGACAATATTTAACCATATGTAACCATATTTTGACTGTAGGAATACAGACTGTATTTCCATTGTCATGGATTTGCTAACATGCACAGTGAGTTTGGCGCTTCCACATCAGACTGATTTGCTTTGTTGGTTTCTTGATTTAAAAAAAAAGTCATCTACCAGTTGCATGAAATACGTGTGTGCTTTTGTGATTTTTGCAAGAGTAAAGTTTGTCTTTCATGAAGCATAATGTAAAGGAGTAAAGGAGAGGGGATAGGGTAAAGGCATTTCAGATTAATCCCCTGCTCCTCTTTCCACCCCAGATAGTGTTGAAATTATCACCATGAGCAGAACAGCACATTATTTATATCTCTTTCCTTCTTTCCCAGTTCTTAATCTAAACTGACCTGGTTTTATTTTTGGCTTTTTTTCAGTTCTACCTCCAGTGTTAGTGCCTAGACATAGTGAATTCAACCCCCAGCACAGCCTCCTAGTCCAGTTCAGGAACCTCAGCCACAACGAGCCCCACATGCCCCACAACGCGACGTTTCCCGACTCCTTCCAGCAGCCCAACAGCACTCCCTTCTCCATTTCCCCAACCAGCCCCTATCCCCCCTCCCCAGCCAGCAGCACTTACCCCAGCTCCCCAGCCAGCTCGGGACCATCCAGTCCCTTTCAGCTACCTGGTAAGTCCAGCTTGATTGCCAGTTTAATAAAAAAAAATTGAAATGTCACATGCTGTTATTACCTCAGAAATTCGTGGTATTTACAACAAAGTGTTTTCATTCTAGTTCTGTCACTGGTCAGAGGTAATTGTTGCAGTTTTATTTTTCAAAATGTTTTTTTTGTGGGTGTAATAGTGGTGAGTTATTTTGCACAGCTTCAGTGTAGAATAACTGATAGTTTAAAATAATACCTAGCAAAGAAATGAAAACGTGTAAGAGGCTGAGCAAAAGGTGTTTATTGATGTCTTTCTAGGAATGGTGTTTAACTGAAAAAAGTATCAAATTTTTGTTGGAAACACATTGGATTACACTGATCCTGAGATCAGCTCAGTTGGTTAAAACTTGGTTGTAATGATGCCAAGGTCATGGGTTCAATCCCCTGTGTGGGCCATTGACTTAAGAGTTGGACTTCATGATCCTTGTGGGTCCTTCCAACTCAGAACAGTCTGTGATTCTGTGATTCAGTTTAACTGATTTGGGTCAATATATAGAGAAAAACCAACAATTCATAGGGGCAAAGCAAAGAAGTGTTGCTGATTCTCTCTGGTCATTTGGTGTGGTTTATAAAGCCAAGAAGTTAATAGATTAATGATTTTGTGTTTCTAATACCCTTTGGCCTCATCTTTGTTCTTACTGGTTGCTCAGTTCCCCAGAAAGAGTGTCCCAGTTAGAGTATCTCTTGGCCACTGGGACCACTGGGAGGGTTGTATGGTGTGTTAGTGTGGAGTGCTGTGGAAGAATACAGAGATCCACACCTTTATAATAACCTCAGCCTACAGGAGCAGCAAAAAAGACCCCAAAATTGCTACAGGCCTTTGCTATGCTACAGCAAATAAAGTTATTTCTTCTGCTGCTTTATTTTGGAACATGGAGAAAAGGGTAGGCAAGAAACACTTGTGTGGCAAAAAGTGAGAACCACAGTCATCTTGCCCAGCTGCAGGAGTGCAGTTATTCAACTAAGAAACAAAAAGGAAAGAAGAAAAAAAGCACATTTTTTTCTAAAGTACTCAGTCTTGTTGTTAGTCCCATAGGTAAAACTGCAAATATTGAAGGAATTTACTGTAAAGGCAGCTGGCTGTTTGCAGATCTCTTTGAAAATGGGTCCAAATTTTTTAATATCTCTTGTTAAGAGTATTTCTTACGTATTTACAGCTGTAGAATGAATAAATAAATATTCTAAATTGTTGAGGTTTATTCTTATTTTTTTCGTATTTGTAGCTGATACTCCACCTCCTGCCTATATGCCCCCTGATGATCAAATGGGGCAGGATAATTCCCAGTCTATGGACACAAGCAACACAATGATCCCTCAAATCATGCCAAATATGTCGACCAGAGGTAAGTTGTGTGGTCTGGTGTAAAATGACATAGTTTGGCTTCTTGCAATTCATGACCAGACTGAGTCAGTAACTTCAAATGGACCAGTAAATCTTGCTGATAAGTGGAAGCAGTTCTCCAAGGCAAACTGGGGCTGTGACAGAGAAGATTGAGAAATAAATCTTGCCTTGCTTATTTTTGTCTCTTGTTTTTAAAGTGTGTCTTACAGCAAGTTGATCTCTGTCACTTCTCTTCTACCTTTGACTACTATTGGAATTATATGCACAAAGGCTCTGAAAATTTTGAGTCCCAAAATACCAATTATTACAGATTTTTTTTAAGTGTGCAGGAGAATCTTGTTTTACCTGCTATCACAGTCTTTTTGTGTGTATGGAGAGGTTTTTTTGTTTAATATCAGACTTAAAATGGAAAATAATTGTGAAATCAACAGACTGGCTAAAATGCATGAAGATCATTAAGATCTTAATCAGGATACTCCTTGCCCATCATAAATGTCAGCTGAGCTTTCACTTATATATTGGTGTTTTGGAAGGTCTGCTTTGCAGTCTGAGATTTAGTATTTTACAATTCTGTGACTAAACTGATCCTTCTCTTTGCTTCTCTTCAGACGTTCAGCCCGTGGCCTATGAAGAACCCAAACACTGGTGTTCCATCGTGTATTACGAGTTAAATAACCGTGTTGGGGAGGCTTTTCATGCATCTTCCACAAGTGTCTTAGTGGATGGGTTTACAGATCCCTCCAACAACAAGAAGAGGTTCTGCTTAGGTTTGCTCTCCAATGTCAACCGGAACTCCACCATCGAGAACACTCGGCGGCACATCGGGAAAGGTAAAGCTTCGTTTGGAACTCGGGTTGAGACTCCAAGTCCTTGGGTTTGTTTCAGCTCCTGTGCACTGCAGCAGGGATTATTCTGAGAGGAGAATTCTAGAGGTATTCTGAGATCTGATACATTATCTACCTGTGCAGAATCAGAAGACAACTCTGTTAGGCATGGTTTGATTCTAATTAGTCAGGAATTACATTTTGCTTTGGCACTAATTTAAAAGACTAAATATTACCCTTTTCTTACCAAACTAGGTTGTCACAGGGGCTTGTTTGTTCAGGTAAATGATAATCTGGATGTAGAGCTCTGTGTTTCAGTGCCAAGAAACATTGCAGGACTCCCTGATACTCTACATTCTATCTCCTCCTTAAATCAGATTCTTCATTCCACTGTACAGTATATCAAAGTTTTTTTATTTTGTTGTTGCAAGGTATTGCCTGGTGTCTGTGTTCAAATACCTTGGTGAGTTGGCAGCAGGGCTTTGAAGTGCTAATGCAACACTGCAAGGGCTCATTTGTCTGAGTGAATCCATGGGGTGTGTGTGTGTGTGGGAGGGATTCCTGGACACAGCAGGTTTTGCAAGATCTTCTAGTTTTCCTGTACTGTTTGGCTGATAGCACATAGAGATGCACAGTATTCATCTTTGAAGGAATGTGCTTGGATTATCTTAAATTGTAGTGCTCCTTTTCTGAGTATCTTCTCTTTTTTGTGACTGAGTCAGTCCTGGGAAGAGAACCTTGTTTCTATTGGGAGGCCTCTTTACTACCTAACATCATTGGTCTTGGGTTTTGCTTGAAAATTCATCCTGTCCCTTATCAGTCTTTTAATTAGAAACTACTGTGAAGATGGCAAAATTCTGCAGATAATTTGGAGACTACAGGTTCTGTTAATATCTGTCGGAAACTTGGCTCTGCAGTGCAGTTATCCCAGAAAACTTACAAATAAAATCATGTTATAAAGGGGAACAGCTGATTTCTGGGGCGTGGGTGGTTTGTCAGGTTCTTTTGTTTTGGCTCACCCCTTTCAGTGGTATTGGCAGAGAAATCTTGTGCATCTGCCCAAGGTCAGGAGTGTAACCAGGATCCATCTGCATATTGTAGAATAGTGTTGGTTGCAATGAGCTTTAAAATGTCTGCATCTCTAATAGAAATTATTGAACATAGACTTTGCTTTATGGTAATTGTCTTGACAACAATTAAGGTTGTTTGGGAATAAAATACTATTTATTTATGGCTTTTGTTTGAAAGGTCTTGGGTTTTTACCTCCTTAAAACCACCCAGTCGTTTTTGCTAAGGATTTTTACTCTAGTTACCAACTGGTGGTTCCTGTCTTTTTAAACAAATAGGGTTGTGTTGTGCAAATGCATTCTTGCCCACCCTGGATTTTCTGACAGCTGCTTGTAGTGGTTGAAGCCTCTGTGTAACCTCCCTCCTACCTTAGTCCCAAGTGGCCCAGCAATGTTCACAACAGTTGCTGCTGTCTGAAAGATTAACTTGCATCTGCTGACTGGCTGCAGCCTCAGCTGGCAAAGCACGGGACAGTCACCAGTGGATTCCCAGGGTATTGCAGGGAAGACAGACTGAACTGTATCCCAACCACCTGACAGTGCTGGGGGGGAAAGGAAGGCGAGTTATCTCGACTGAAGTAGCAACAAGAGACTGTGTTTGGACCTTGAAAGGATCAGCAAGCTTTTATATACTGATTTTTAGTCAGTAATAGTGGTGTAGAGGTTTCAATGTGCGTAGCTGAATCCAGAGAGATGTGATAAATCTCGGGGCTTTGTTGGTTTTAAGGTTTGTAAACAGTGATGGTCATTAAGATGAGAAACCATTTGGACTTGTCTCTCCTTTGGCTTGATAAAGTGCTCTGAAAATCAGAGTAGACTGTGGATATACTTCCTCATTCATTCCTATCACTGACCCTCCTCCCAGGGCACCCTTATTTCTGTTGGAATTGCCAAAGGCAGAAGCTACCAGTTGTATAAAACTGGAGTTTTAAAATCCACATAGATTTTCTAGAAAAATAGCTTGAAATACCAGTTGAAAGAAATGTGGCAGTAGTTTTTTTGCTCTATTCTGTTGCTGATCAGAGAAGGACATCTAGTGGCTGAGCCTGCTGTGTTTTGAAATGGGACAGCATGTTATAGACTGAGCAAAAAAGCTTTTCTGAAAAGCTCAGGCAGAAAGTTTACTAGGATTTACTATAACAATCTCAAAATCAGAGACAACAAAGTAATTTGACATGTTTCTATCTTTGTTTTCAAGGAGTCCATCTCTACTATGTTGGTGGAGAAGTCTATGCTGAGTGTTTAAGTGATAGCAGCATATTTGTACAGAGCAGGAACTGCAACTACCACCATGGCTTTCATCCAGCAACTGTGTGCAAGATTCCCAGTGGATGCAGCCTGAAAATTTTTAACAACCAGGAGTTTGCTCAGCTTTTAGCTCAGTCTGTCAACCATGGGTTTGAAGCAGTCTATGAGCTCACCAAAATGTGCACCATTCGGATGAGTTTTGTAAAGGTAAGTCATTTTGAGGGCATTTAAGTTTATTGTGAGTTGGGGTATTTAGTAGCAATTCCATTAGCACTGTAGCAAAGCTATTCTGACCTGATGTGGTTCTTTTCAAATTGAAAATGCTTAATTTGGGAAAAGGGAAACCAAGAAAGGAAGAGCAGAGATTGCTGTATTGAATGTTGGCCATGTATTTAATTAGTTCAGTATTCAGGACAGGGATTTAATCACTGTGGTTGCTGTAATTTTGTTAAAGGAGATTTGAGCTCCTGCTCTGAATTTGAAGGAATAAAGTGAATAACAAGTCTGTTCAAGTGAGTAGAAAGCAGCATAATTGATTGCAGAAAATATTCAAATCCTTCCAATTGATTAATATTATTGAAAAAAAATATTATGGCAAAGAGACTGCCTTGAATTGATGAAGGCAGGCAGTGTTGTTCTCTCACAGGAGTTCCCTCAGCCTTGTTTAGTGACAATGCTGACCATCTCAGGCTGGAATCTCAACTGGGGCCTTCCAGGGTTTTTTGGCATCTTGTCCAAAGATGCTGTGTTGGTTTTGTCAATTATGATAAATCCTGTTCAGTTTGAGAGTGTGGAGGATACGGGAGCAGGAGGCTGGAGCAGAAGAGAGATGAGGCCACGGGCAGGAGTCCTCCTGGAGTGCTGGTGTGGTCACTCCAGGGGTGCAACAGGCAGGACTTGATTCGTAGAATGGATTGGGTTGGAAAAGACCTCCGAGATCATCAAGTCCAACCCTTGGGCCAACTCCAGTCCCTTTACCACATCATGGCACTCAGTGCCACGGCCAATCTGCATTTAAAAATCTCCAGGGATGGGGAATCCATTCAGCTTCCCTCCCTCCTGCTCCTTCGCAGCCTCGGGTTTTTTCCTTTAGGTACGAAGTGTTTCTGGATTGTGAGTTGCCCTCCGTAGGTATCTTAGATCGTGACTTCCTGCTTGTTGGCAGTGGTTATTGGAGCAGACAGGAATGTCCTCCCGCTGATCGATGACGTTTTGTTCACTCTTGCAGGGCTGGGGAGCTGAGTATCACCGGCAGGATGTCACGAGCACCCCGTGCTGGATTGAAATCCATCTCCATGGGCCCCTCCAGTGGCTGGATAAAGTACTGACACAAATGGGTTCTCCTCTTAATCCCATCTCATCTGTCTCATAGTGCTGACATTTTATCTCCAGCCTCACTTTCAGCGAACTTATTCTAACTGTAGAGAAACTTCCAGTGGATACTGTGAGCTATATGGAGAATGGATCTTATGGTTTAATTCTTTTTTTTTTTTAAATCCCTTTGTGACCAATTCCATTGTGTATAGCTAATCAGTTTTACATTTCAAATTATTCTTGTGATGCTTAAGTGACAGTTGAGCCCTAAGGGAAAAATTAGTCTATTGAAAAAATCAGAACACTTTTCCCTCCTTCTCCCAGAACTTAAACAGACATATGTCTTAACTGGAAATCCTTTTTGTCCTGTAGGGGCATGAATTATGAAGACTGACTTCAGCAAATAAATACATATCATAGTTTGGATTTTTTTGGGATGTTTATGAAACTGTTTGAACTTGTGCAGCTCAGGCTTACAAGCTGTATTTTTTTGATTTAACATCTTAAAGGTTGACATCTGTCATAAACAAAATTAGACTTTATTATGGCTAATTTGCCTCAGATTGAACAATGTGATTTTTTAAGTGTACACATGAGAAATATACTTTTTACAAATATTGGAGTGGTGTAAAAACACTTGCATTTTCTGTTGGAAAACGCTGTCATAAACGCACTGTATATTAATGCAGAATAGCAGTTCTTAGCCTTTCCCACTTGGGGTTTGAAATATCTCTTTTAACCACCATTTAAAATAGCAGTTGATACAAGGTAAACATCTTGCACGTTTCTGGAGTAGTAGTTCTTGTTTTGCTTTGATTTACACTCATGCCGTTTGGATTTGGTTGCCAAGGCTCTTTCTTTTTAGGTACCCTTCTCTATTTTAACATAAACACTACTGTTTGTAAAGGGCAGTGCTTACTACTTTTTGGAAGGAGTAAGTTTTTTGTTTTCTTTTTGATGTTCTAGCTGTTTGTTTTACCTGTCTGGAATTGATCTGTGTAGGCCTTTATAATCTCTGAGTAGACATTACTCAGTATTAGTGAGTACACTGTATTTCCATTCACTTTCAGTATGAATTTGAGTCTCTTTGGAGAATTTGGTGGCTTAGCAAATGAGTAACTGAATGCAGAAGCTTCTACTTCCAGATCATGTGATTTAATACAGACCTGTACAAGAGAACATCAGGGTTCTGCAGAAGTGTTACAGTTTGTTCCTTTAAGGCATTTCAGAAGAAACATTTTAATGTAAACAACTTCAATATAAACAACTTGAATCCTTTAAGAGCATTTGTTACTCAGGTACCACACGCCGCACGACTTCCCCATTTGAGCAGAAACTGTCATTCAGCAGAAGACACAAGAACTTGTCTAAGCAATCAATGTCTCAGGATGGCAGGAATTTCTGTTTTACTTGGTGTTTTGGTTTTTTGTGTTTTGGGGTTTTTTTAAACAGTTCCTCAAGTGTGTTTGAAAACAGACGAGTGCATCTTCAGGAGAAGGGGAGTAACATTTGCCACTTACCTTTGGGCTCTTCTCTTTCATTCTCTGGAGCTGCAACCCACAGACAGTTCTTTTGATTGAGTGAGATGCCAAGTCAGTTGGCCACAGCATCCAGCTTTTATTTTCTTCTCCTCGGGACCTGACTTTTGTCAAGTAGCTGAATATGTATATTTGACACTACAGAATATTATTTTTCTTGACTAGCTTTTGTAATAAATGACATGGCACGTTGAACTAAGGAAAGATTATAATTGTAGGTACAAGATTTTACTTTATCCAAAATGTTTTTCACCTGGCTTCATCTCTTCACCTGTGTGCTTCTGTGTGGCCAGTGGAGTGACTCAAGAATGGGTGCTGAAGTGGATGTTTGTGAGCCAGAGCTGTGCTTAGTGCCAGTGTTGTGGTTAGATTGGCTACCCATGCACTGAACCATAATTTCTGCAATAATACCCAGTTAACCCACTTCTGATGCTGTCATTAAGTACTAAAGTGCTCTGGCATTTTTCTGCTTGTGTGCATGTTCTGGAACTGTGATACCTGCAGTGCTGGGATGTTGGGCTCACCCTTTGTCGGGGTCAGAGGAGGCAGAGACAACTCAGGCTGAATGTGGTCAGAAAGCTCACCGAAGACAAAGGACTTTATTTTTAGTAACAGCTTCACTTTTACCCACTCCTGCATACGACATTGGTCAATAGTTCACCTCACAAACATGGAAAGATTCTACTGGTTACAAGGCATCCACATTCTACAGGTGGCCCTCTGGTCCCTAAGGGGGCATCCATCAGTCACCTCAGACCTTAAGAGATACTGTCACCCCGACACTGGGACACCCTTGTGACTGCTGGTTTGGCAGGGTAGGAGCAGGAGCAAGTCCAGGAAGATTTGTGTGCATTCTCCTTCTTTGTGCCTTTAAAGCAGGGCTTTTGGGGGGCTTTCTACTTAGCAAACTTTGTGTGCTGCTGGTTCATGGTGTTCCAAATCCTGTTTAGTACGTCTGTGCTGCTGAGAAAATGAGAGAGCAGTGCATGGGTCGTTTGGATGGAGAGCTGTTTGACCCTAATGATGTTGTCAAATACAGGGAGAGCACAGAGCGCTGCTCCTGCTGCAGCATCCTGGGTGTAAATCACTTCTTCATCCAGACGAGGGGATGGAGAAATGGAAACAGCCAGTAAATAGTGGAAGTCAGAGCCTTTGCAGTGTGGCCCAGCTTAGACTGAGTGTTACACTTCAGTGAACAATCATTTGGCTTTTGTGGTGTGTTCTCTTATTTCTGGGCATCTCCTTTGCACCAGCCACGGCACTGACTGGCAGCTTTGGCAGTCCCACAGAGCTTGGAGCAGGCTGACATGAATCCTTCTGGGATTGCTTTTGTATTCCCTGAGATAAGACAGCTTGGAGATTGCTCCTGGGGCACCTCAGCCTGGCTAGCAGTCAGTCCATCAGTGCCTTGTGTTTGACACTAATTTTGCTGCATTAGGCATGAAGTAATTGGACATGAAGGACTGACGTTGGGTTGTCTATAATAATTACTAGGTTATAGCACCTCTAGGACCAAAATACACCTTTCCAGTGTGACTGACCAATGAGACAAATGTAACAGAATAGCCCAGGAGGCAAAAGAATCATGGAACAGCCCAGGTGGTGGGACTTGGGATAGAATTTTTTGAAGTATGGGAATTCTTTGGAGTTTTTGCTTGAAGCAGTGATTTTCCCCCACAGTATTAAACTATGAAAGTTGTCAGTTCTTGGTTGTAAGGTTAACTTGGATTCTTGCAGCATGACTTTAAAGGACATTAAATGTATCAGGTTTTCTCTCTAGTCTGAAATAATAATGTTTTCAGGATATTGCTTTACTTGTCCAAAGTTTTGCTAGTGATGGTTTCTAGAAAAAACAACCAACCAACCAAAACAAACCATTTTCTAAACGTTTTGCTTCAAACAATGAACTTGTAACTGACTTTTTTTTTGTAGCCATAAAGTTTCTGTTTAGGAAGATTTCCCATTCTGAATTCAAATCAACAGACCAAACCATCAGATTACAACAATATGTTGCTTTCTTGTGCTGCTCCATAAGCTGCTTCTGTGTTTGGTGCAAGCATAACCTTTATGCTTTTGTTTACATTGTAGGAAACACAGTTCTAGCAATGAGGGTTTTTTTTTCATTTAACTCTAAACATCTTTTTATTTTGTTAATTTTGAAATTGTTAGGTTTTGCTATGTTATGTTTTTAAAGGTATTTTTTGCATACTGCTGCTCATATTTCAATAAACAAAACAAAAACCCCACAGCTTTTTCTGATCTCCTTTATCTGTAACTCAGTGTGTCTCAAGAATTTCACCAGGGTTATTTTATCACTTGTAACTCCTCCTGCTGATGCCTCTCCATGTACATATTCCTCCTCCTACAAAGGTGATATTTTAAAAATACTTATTTTTCTGGAGTTTTTGGTGATGCAAAAAGGTGCTGTGGTCTTGGAAGCAGAGACTAAATTATTTCATTATCTTATTTAAATGTTCTTTTCATGTAGAATGCAACCAGCCCAAATGGTATCAATGTTAGTATTTATAAACCCACTCAAATTGGTAGTACAAAATAATGTTTATCTGTCAGACTTCAGCAACAATCTGATGACTGTGTTGGGGGTGGTTGGGGTTTTTTTCTACCACTGTGGGCAACCATAACATTTTAAACAACTGTCACCATGTCTGAAGGTGTCAAGCTTTGAACTGCTGAGCAGTGCCCTTGCATTGGAATGAAGGCTGTGCAGACATCTCTTGAAACTCCAGTTCTGCTGCAATAAAATGGAAATTTAGGAGAAGTTTAGTGAGCTGTATTTTAGCTTATTTTGTAACACTGAGGGGGAGGAAACTTTTCCCCTGTTTACCAAGATAGTGCAGAAATAGAGGTTGAAAAGTAATTAGTGGTGGTGTGCATATTAAATCTTTTTTCTTGCAGAGTGAGTACAAAAGCACTGAATCCAAATACCACAATGACAAATGGTCTCATTAGTATAAAACTGAAATCAAGGTGTTGTTACAACTTATCTGGTCTGGGGTTCCTGCTCTGAGATTTAATTTGGCCACCTGCACAATGCTGTGAAATTCCCTCATTTCTCACTAACAAGCATTTTTCCTTTGAACATGAGAATCCAATCACTCAGGTAATAATTTATTTTTTTATTTTCTCTCTTGATACTGCTTTATATCAGTATCCCCTACACTTTTTTGATGGATTTGCTTCCAAAACAGGGATTGCCAGGTAAAGTCCTCAGAAGATTTACTGGGACAGTATTGCCTGGATAATCCAGACTCATTTGTGAGCAGGATCTCAGATTAAGTGTTGCAGTGGCTTGTGGGTTTTCCAGCAACTTCATAGGGGCTTGTACCAGTAGCTTTCTATATAAGTAAAAAGCAAGCAAACAAAATACCTTGGTTAGTAAAAGTTTTAATTGTTTTATAGAAATAGAAGAGTTTTTGGTGAATCCTACTGGTTTTTCTGGTGAATTTAGAGATACAGTAATGACTCTGAGTAACCAAAGTAACCTGAAATTCTTCATTCATGAGGGTTTTTTTCAGAAGGAAAAAAGCTTTGGGTGAAACAACCCCTTCCACCTCCTCTCCAACCTACATTGCTAAATGAGTCAGAGGCTACTTCTGTTCACTGCCACCTAAAAAGCAAATCTCTCCCTGGCATTTAAGATAATTAAACACTGAGTGTCCTGTACCCTGTGCCAACAGACATCTTCCTTCCTTCTCCTGGAGTGCTTCCTTCTCTGATTTCCCAAGAAATCCTACTCATCTGGGATAACAGTTTCACAGAAATCAGGAAAACTTGGGAAATAACTTTTAGTAGAGATGCTCTTCAGAGGTCCTGGTGACTGGAGAGTCAAATCAATGCACTAAAAGAGCCTTTTTCCAAATGGTTTTCCTGAACTACACACTTGGTATGGAAATCCTGGTTCCATTTAACATTCCAAATTCAGCCTTTTGGCCTGTATGATTTAGAGCTTGTGTTTCAGCATTAAAAAAATCATTGGACTGCCCCCAGTGATGGTTCTGGCTCTGGTTTTCCTTGAAATCTGAAATCTCTGGGAACAGCAGAAGTCAAATGGGACTGTGCCAGCCCTTTGTTATGGTTAGACTCAAATGTGCACTCTGGCTTTTTCTTTGCCCTATATTTCTATATTTAGCAGTGTTCTCCTCTAAAAGACATCCTGAGAGGTCTCCAAAGTCCACCCACATTGTCAAAGGACTGGATCACAGGATACTGAATAAGAGGCTTCCAGCTGATGGAATTCCAGTGGTACCTTCAAATGAAAAGAGGGAGCACACCCTAAAAAAGGCAGTCAAACCCATGCAATTCCTGTGTAACAGGTGCCTCAGGGTTTTACTCTTTCCAAGGGGTTTCATCAGGTTCTTCTTGGATATACTGATTGTGTTACCTGCCTTACAGGTTCAAGTATTTCTCTAAACAACATTCTGTAGTTGAGTCTGAATCTGAGGGAAGCTCTGGCTTGGGATGCTCTTAATCCTCCTGTTGTGGGATCCTGAAGGTAAGTCTGCAGTTCATCAGCTGGGAAGTGCAGGTGTAGGGCATGGGGAGTTCAGTTAAAAACAAACACTGCAGCCAGTGACAACACAAACACTGAAGTTACAATAAATGAAACCAGTCTGTGAGTTCATTCCAAAAATCTGGAGGCAGGAAATCTATCCCAGCAGAGAAGTGTTGCCAGGCAAGACACGTATTTTTTATGGTTTTTATTTCACAAGGGTTAAATTATTAACCCTTTTATTTCACAAGGGTTACCTCGAGTTTGTGCTGGAGTGATAATAATCTGCTTTTCTAAGAGTGGCAAGAAGCCAGATCCCAAGGGGATCCTGATTTGTGGGTCTGATGGTCACACCTGATCCACAACAAGCACTTGCTCTTGGCCAATCCCACTGTGAGCAGTTCTGGGTGGAAATCTCCATTAAAAACACAAAGTATTCACTGTAACGCGAGAAATGACACAAATCTATAGAAAAATCACACAAGCAGCACGTTAAATTGTCTTTTATCCAGAATACTGACCTCTAGGCAAAATGACAGGCAGGGTTTGTACACAGCAGCAGATCAGTGTGAAATCTCAGGTTTCTTCAGTCTTAAATCTCCAAAAAGAAAAGAAACTTCAAATTTGTGTTCAGAATTTTCACCCCTCTGAAGAGAAACCCTGTAAAAAAATATTTTACTCCCACTGAGGTGTGAGGTGAGGGCTTTGAGGGGTGGAAGCTGTTGGGTCACCTCCATTCTGTGTTCCCACTGGTTTTTCCATAAGACATTGGAAAAGAACCCCAAACTTTAAAAATTGGCAGCTCTTTTGTCCTAAGGCCGCTTTTATTTTATTCTTTATGAAGATCTTTCTTTCCATTCTCTTTTGGAGAAATAACCATACTGTTTGCTGTAACAGAAGTTATTTTCAGGACTAAATAAGAAATGCTGTGTAATTCAGTTACTCCTGCAAAATCTCATTTTCTGAAGTGTTCGAGACAGAGAAACTGCTGTCAGCAAACCCAAGAGCCTCTCAAGGCAGTTTGGGCTGTGTGGGTGGCTTGGACTTCAGACTCAAATAGACAAAATGGGCTCTTTTCTGTAAGAGCCAAATGGAAACCAGTTTTTCTGAGGTTTGAGGGGTCTGGTGAACAGTCTTACTAAGAGATTTTTATAGGAGGAATTCTCCTTAAGTTTCCTCTAAGAAATGAGAGGTAAGTACAGTATATTAAATGTAGAAGTGAAAGCTTGGGAGAGATCAGGTTGTGTCCATGAAGGGAATTCTCCAGGGGTACTTCATGCACTGCCTGGGCAGCTGCTCAGCCCTACAGGGAGGGATTTGATGTTCCCAGGAGGGCAAAATAGGGAGAGAGGAGGGAAAAGAGCTTGCAAAGATCTGACTGTGTAACTTGCTGCCTGGGAGACTTTTTGTATGGATTAATGGATTTAAACCAAACTTCTCTGCTTATACCTGGAGTTTCTGGAAGAAATAACCTCCTAAAGACATTTAAATGTCCTATGAACACAAACCAGCTCTCTCTTCCTTTCCTCTTCGCAGTCTGATACATCTGCCAGCATTTTAAATGTTTCAGATATCAGGTAGGTAAAGTTTCTGTCTCCCAAAAGCTGTGGGAGAGCCCGGGCAGGGCAGAGTTGAGGGGGGACCCTGTGCTTTGGCACAGCAGGACTGAGCCCCTTGCCCAACACGTCCTCTGGGGTCAGCTCTGGCCACACTGCTGACATGGAATATTTAGCTTTTAGGATTTATTTTTTACCTTTTGCCTTGCTATGCAGTTTAAGTGATTTGTGAGTCCTCCAGGTGAGTCCTTTCCAGGCATCATGTGATGGCTGTGAAGTGTGGGGTGTAGACAACCTTCAGCTCCTGGTTTTTGTCTGGGGAGAAAGGGAAGTGCAGGAGGAAAAATGCCCACAGAGCAGCTCACCTACAGTAGGAAACATGGAGATGGGTCCTGCTGCATCCCCAAAATGTTACCAAACCCAGTGTTCAGGCAGAGCAATGGCAGAGTGAGCTCCCAGTTATGGAATTCTCTCTCAGGAACATTGTGCTGGTGGCTTCTCCTTGGTTGCACAGTGCCAGTGCTGCTGCAAACTCCCCTGGGCACTGTCTGTGCCAACAGCTTGGGCACATGGACTCAAAGTCACCCTTGGGTAAGAGATTAGTCAGGCATTGGAATGGGCTGCCCAGAGAGGGGGTGGATTCCCCATCCCTGGAGGTTTTTAAGCTGAGCTTGGCCGTGGCACTGAGTGCCATGATCTGGTAAAGGGACTGGAGTTGGCCCAAGGGTTGGACTTGATGATCTCAGAGGTCTTTTCCAACCCAATCCATTCTATGATTCTGTGATTAAAGCCAACAGATGAGTTGTAACAATTTTAATAATCCATTGGAAGGGTGGCATCAGGTGCTTCCAGGTGGGAGGCATGGGTTGTTTCCCTGGCCTGGAGGAGAGTTAGAACCTCATTTTAACAGGCAGGTCCTGACTCAGCAGAGCACTCAGACGTGTATTTTAAATGTTGCTGGAGCTGCTCCTCTTTGGAAAGCAAAGCATGTCATTGAGAGTTTCTCTGAACTGGGGCCACCCTGCCTGGTGTCCCAGATTGCTGCTGCTTTACTCATCCTTCATGTTTCAGTGGATTATTGACCTCTGGTGTGCCTGGAGGAGAAGCCACCAGGAGGCTGCAGGGCTGGGAGTGTGCCTGGAGAGAGTGGGACTGGCTGAAGGACACCCAGGGAAGGGTGTGTTTGTCTCAGGGACAGGAATGTGACTGGCAGAAGGTGAGGGGAAGGGACGGAGAATCCAGGTGGGACCCTGCAGGTGTTGTGAACTTAATAAACCAGTCACAGCAAGGGAAGAAATGCCTCCTGGTTCTCTTGTGCTTGTGGTTGGAAAAGAGATGTTTTGGTCAGCTTGAATTTTGAGCCTGGGCAAACCAAATTTGGCAGATGTTTTCTACAGGTGTGTTTCATACATTGGTTAAAAATTGGGGCTGCCCCATCCCTGGAAGTGTCCAAGGCCAGGCTGGACAGGGCTTGGAGCAACCTGGGCTGGTGGAAGGTGTCCCTGCCCATGGCAGGGGGTTGGGATAAGATGGGCTTTAAGGACCCTTCCAACCCAAACCATTCTGAGGTTTTATCACCCTGATTGTCATTAGTAGACCTTTCTTCTGCAACAGAAATAATTCTGGGTATTGACAGCAACACAGAAAAGCTTTCCCAGAAAATCAGCTAACACTCTCAGCACGACAGGTTCTTTTGGAGTGTTACTCCAACCAGACTGCAGAGAAAAATAGGATTATTCTGGAGTTATTCTTGAACAGTTAAATGAAGAGTGCAACACAACATGTGCCTTGTCAGGTTCTGAGGTCTTGCCAGCAGAAATTCTTAGACCCAACTCGTTATGGCTGAGAGCTGAAAACAAGCTGTCGTTACTTAAAAAGAAATAAGAAATGCCTGATTTGATAAAACTTGATTTATTCAAAAAGGGCTGAGAGAAACACACTTGAATTTATTCTTGCTTTCTACATTAAATACTCGGAACTACACCAGTTAAATTTGGTTCAGAGGAAATATTGGCCACCTATCAAGGAATAAAATATTAAACCCAGTTATATAGTAGTTTAACTTGAACAAAATAAAACATGGTAACCAAGACAATAACATGGAACTGTTCAATTCCTGTGTAGGAAAAAAAAAGCTTGCAAACAGACTCCTGTTTTGTCTGTGTGCTCGAGTGCAATCTGTGTATGTGTGTAATTGCATTGTAAAATCTCCTCTTCTGAGTGAAATATAAATATATATACACACAGATCCTCTTGCACTCTGCAGGTTAAGAATGAGTTTAAGGGCACAGCATCTGGCACCGCTGAATGGCACCCCATTCCACTGACAGATGATCCAATACCCAAAACTGCAGCTAAAATCGGGTTCAGGACTCGGTGTTTCTGGAGAGCTTCAGTTCTGTTGTATCTTGAGCCTTTGGGATCAGAAAAAGCAAAGAAAAAAGCCCTTTGCCCACTGTTTGTGGGAATCACAGATGCTGTTCTGGGGCTCGTGCAGCTTGGGCTGGAATTGTGCTGTAACTGCAAGTTCACAAGATAGAAAATAGCATGTCAGCTCCCAGGGTTAAGCAGAAGCTTTTAGAAGAAAATCAGATAGTTAATAATTTAAACTGGTGCTGTTGAATCAAGCTGTTGCCACACTGATAAATCATGCTTCTAACTGGGCTGGATTTACAGAAAGAACAAGGAGTGGGGAGACTGTGCAGAAAGCAAATGTCCCTGTAAAGCTGTTTTATGGCTTTCAGAAGTTCCCCACTTTGTGCACTGAACTCCGAGCGCTCTGCTCTCCCCTGTCATTAGTTTACATGATATTAATGATATTCATTTTCCTTCCCCACCTCTCCCCATCCCTGATTATTTTGGTTTCACGCCGTGGCAAATGATTTCCTTTGTAGCTTACGGAAGTTGAACACAAAGTCCTTCGGCGTTAAGTGTTTCACATCATTGATGGACGGCGCATTCAAACATCAAACCCACCCTGAACAGAATGACAATCAGAAGCCTAAAGAGCCATTTTTCATTTTCTCCCCCTGCCTGGCAGGCCTCCCCCAGCATCCCCCTGCAGTTCCAGCAGCAGTTGGGAGAAACGGGGCTGGGAAGGAACCTCATCTTGGTGTGGAGCTGGCAGGTAAATACACCGTGGTCTTTACATCTGATGCTGTAGTTTCATAAACATGGGGAGGAAGCTCCACCAGATGCCCAAATCAGAGGCTGTTGTTAATGCAATTACCCCTGTATGGACACTGAATGGGTGGATGATGACATTTGCATACATACAGAGCTTAGGCTGGAGTCACGAGGCGGTTTTTTCACACCAAACTGTATAAATTTGCTAAAGCATCCCCTCCCTAACAGAGGGGTTTATTTACAGCCTGTTGGATTTGCATACAGCATATTTCTTCAGCAATCTCCTCCTGCCCATTACTCTCAAGGGGGGGCCACATCCATTCCCTGGCACAGGGCACTAACTCCTTTTTGCCCAGGGATTCTCCTGCTGGGATGAGCCGTGTCAGACAGCTTGTGTCCTCCACGGGCTCCTCGCTTCCCTCAGCGATCTGTCGTAAGGAAGAGTGGCAAAAAAAGAGTTTTTCAGCTGGCAGTTTATGAAGAGCACAATGAATGTCACGGTCAAGAGCAGAAAGAAAAACAGAATGATGTAAGTCACCAGGTCTGGCTTATTTATTTCCCCTTCTTTTAACACCCTGGCTGTGGACATGTAAAGGGCGGAGGAGCTCACAGGTCTCGGGGTGCTGCCCAGGTAGGGAGTGTTGGTCTGGATGATCAGATGAGCTTCAGTGGCACTGGTGGAATTTAGCAATTCACTGTACATGTTCTTGCTTAAATTTCCTCCACGGTGGAAGTGAAACAGGAGGGCAAACGCAGTCAGTCTTTGGCATAGGAAAGCAATAATGTTCCTGCTTGTAGAAGGCTGCAAACCAGCCTCATGTTGTCTGAAAGCAAATTAATTAATTCACTCCCATGGCTCGGGGACTTTCTTTGAAATCTTCTTGGCTCATATTTACAGCATTCATCCACAAATATTAATCAAAAATGATGGAGGTACCTCGCGTGTCCTGGCCCTGGTTCCCCCAGCACGCCTCCCTTGGGGAGATGCTCTGGCTCATCTGCTGCTCAGCCGGGACGTGCTGGGAGCTCTGGGAATCTGCTGGGAGCTCTGGGAATCTGCTGGGAGCCCCTGGGATGTGCTGGGAGCCCCGTGCCACTGCTGCCCCGCATGGGCTCGGGCACAGCCTGTTCGGGCGCCGCTGCTGGCACCGGGCAGGGCACCCCGGCCGTGGCTGGCAGCGCTCACTGCCCGAGCCGGGGAGGCACGGTGGGTTTGCAGCCGAACTGCACGAGTGGGATGCGCATAAATCCGGGGTTCAGTGGCATCTGCGGGGAGAGGCAGCCGGGAGAGCCCGCTGGATGTGCCGCCGCCGCCGCTCCCTGCCTCGGGAGGCTCCGAGCTGCCCAAATCCTGGCGCTGGGAAGCATCAGTTGACTTTCTCAATCCCGAGTCAGCGGCGCGCTGTGGAGCGAGCCGGGGTTAAAAGGCTGAGCTTTCTTACTTCGGCTTTCCAGGCACTCCTTCCAATCGCTTTGAGAAAAATTAATTTAAAAAGAAAAATAAAAATGGAGTAATGCCCCTTTGTTAAAAAAAAAGAAAAGAAAAGAAGCACTAAAAATACCTCCCAGGGAATGGGAGAGGGTGAGTCCTTTGGAAAGCTCCTCAGCCCAGCGGGGCTCTGTCCAACATGATTTTCCCACCTCCAGAAGCCCCGGCGCGGTGTCGCTCGCTCCGTGCGGAGGGAGAAGCGCTCGGTGGTCCGACCAGCCCCGCAGCCCGCGGCGCGTCTGGCACTGACACGATGCTAAAAAGGAAGAGATCGTCGCAGAAATTCCCGTGAGTGCCTGAGGCTCCGGCTGGAGCTTTTGAGCTTGGGGGAGGGTAGCAGAGGATGGGACAAAAAGAAGAAAATTGCCTTAAAACCTCTCTTTCTTCCTCAGACCTTTATTGCTATAATCTAGAGTAATCAATATCTTCTTTTCTTTTTTCCCCCTTCACCACGATCCCCAGCACCCTCTCCAGCCTGACAATTAGCATGTTAATTCTTTTTTTTTTCAGTAAATTGCTTTATGCTGCTATTAGCTCCTGGCTGCCTGCCAGCTCTGTCTCACAATCTCCCATGCATCAGATAAGCGCCCTTAATACTTTTATTTTAACCGCCTTGCAACTTGAAAAAGGGGCAGGGGACAGAGCTGGAGGCGAGAGGAGCCAGGAAAAGAGGAATAACTGGGCAGAGGAAAGGGTGAAACATCTCCAGCCCCAGGGTGCTGATCCCAGCAAACACTAAAGCTGCTTATGATGAGCAGCCAAGAGTCCCCGTGGTTAAACATTTCACTTAACGTAATAAATGTTTCTGCTGGGAGAGGGGGGATGAAGAGAAGAGAAATCTTCTGGCCAGTTAGATTTGAATCAAATCAAATCCCTGCAATGCCCTCTGGGGCCATGGCCAGTGTGTTCCTCATCCCCTGCCAAGCCCCAGGTGCTCCAGTTAAACCCCCTGTGCCTCCAGCAGCTCTGCTGGGGAGGTTGGGAGCTGGCACATCCCTGGCACATCCCTGGCACATCCTCCACATCCATCCTCAGGAAAGCCATGACCTGCATGGTTACCTCCTGGTCTTGGGGACTTTTTAATTCATAAGATCTTCCTCTAAGGGAGGTTTGCCTGATTTTTGTTTCTCTCTCTCTTTTTTTGCCCCTTTTTCCATCCAAATGCTCTGATTCTTCCACGTGTTGTTCTCAATTCCTGCCTCTATCCAGTGCTCCTCCTGGGGACACATCCCCTGCCTGCAGAGCCACAGTAGTTACACTTATTTACTCTGTGTGGGTTCAAAGAACAGGATGCCAGGCAGGCGGCCATGGGGGCTGGAAAAATCAACAGAGCTATAAAAAAGCTGGGAGAGTTTGCAACTGTCTTGTTGCAATGTCTCCTTTCATGTCTCCTTGAAACAGGAGGGTCTGTGAACAGCAGCATGACAAGGCTGGGTGTCTTCCCAGCACTGTCCCATCTTCAGCTCCCTCCTCCCTGAACTGGTTTTGAGTTTAACCAAACTTTCCATCCTTTTTTATTTATTCCTTCATTGTTTTTATTAGCCTGTAGGAAAAACCAGAAGGCATCTGGAGCTGAATCCTGCAAATAGTGTGGACAGTCTTAATGTTTCACAAACAGGTTCTCTGCAAATGTTACCAACTCTGTAATAGGGGGGAAATACCACAAAAGATGCACATGAATGTCATGGTTGCTAGTGTGTTTTCTTCCTGCTCAGAAATGGTTTTGGGTTTTTTTGTTTGTTTGTTTTTTGTTTTGGTTTTTGTTTGTTTGTTTGTTTGTGGGTTTTTTGTTGTTTTTTTCCTTCTTCTTTTTTGGCAGCCCCATGATGCTCCACTCAATGGCTTGGAGTCAAACTGGGCAGAGGTGGAGCAGGAAGGGGCTCCTTGGCAACATCCCCCTCGCTCCTCTCCCCAGGCCTGTGGGGAGCAGCTGTTGGACATATCCCTGAGGTGGATGGCACAGTCACGTGCCTGGGATGCTTTGCTGGTTTCCTGGGGCTGCTGGGAGAGGGCAAAGGCGGTGTTTGCTCTGCCAGGTCAGTGCCTGCAAACACAGGATGCTCCTCTGAGCCTCCTCTCCCCATCCCTCTTCACGTGCAGGTTGCACATAGACACAGAGCCAGAACCTTTAGTTTTTCCCTTCTGCTCCTGCTCTCTCTCATTCTTGGAAGGTTTCTGCCCCAAAGGTGCAGTAGTTCAGCTCCAGAGCCAGCACTGGGGACTGGGGACTGTTGCTGATGGTCCCAGTCCAGATGCCTGAGGTGGGGATAAATGCTGAGGGTGTTTTTCAGGAGCCTTGTGTGCAGCCAGGGAGCTCTGAGTGCACACACCTCCTCCTGGTTTTTGGCTGCCTGGCTGGCACTCATACAGAAACTGAAGAGAAGCCCTGGGAGTAAATCAGATGTGTTTTCTGCAGCACTGTATCCAGGCTTAATCAGAAGAAAAAGCTAAATTGCCATAAATAACACCTTAATTGCAAAAATAAGAGCTGAACTTTTCCCTTTGTTCTCTTTAATTTGGAAGAACAGTTAAGGTCTTCAGTTGCTTGTAATTTTTCCTCATTAACTTATTTCTTATTTAGTAATTTTGTTGATGTAGTTTCTTGCTTTCTCTTTTTTTTTTTTTAATTCTTTCCCAAGGCTTCCAGCACTTAATGGCTTGTTTTGTTAGTTTTTCTGTGCACTGTGAGGACAAACACTGAGCCTCTGACACTGGCTAGAGTTTAATGATAATAAACCTTTGAGTGTTGCAACTTCCTGGCGTGTTGGGAAGCTGGATCAGCTTCACTGGCTCTGGTGGCATCGGAGGGATGTGATGACACTCCTGTGTCACCCTCTCTCTGGGTCTGTCTGCTCTCAGCTGCATTCAAGACTGAGCAGTTTTGTCTCAGATGTGTTGGACCTTAAGGAGTTTATGGATGGTTGTGGTGACTCAGTAGCAGTTCTGGTCTAGCCTTGCCATAGTGGGAATTAAATCACAGAATCACAGAATGGATTGGGTTGGAAAAGACCTCCCAGATCATCAAGTCCAACCCTTGGGCCAACTCCAGTCCCTTTACCAGATCATGGCACTCAGTGCCACGGCCAAGCTCAGCTGAAAAACCTCCAGGGATGGGGAATCCACCCCCTCTCTGGGCAGCCCATTCCAATCCCTGAGCACTCTCTGTGGAAAGAATTTTTTCTGCTCTCCAACTTCCATTTCCCCTGGCAGAGCTTGAGCCCCCCGTGCCCCCTTGTCCTATTGCTGAGTGCCTGGGAGAAGAGACCAACCCCCACCTGGCCACAACTTCTCTTCAGGCACTTCCAGACAGTGCTGAGGTCACCTCTGAGCCTCCTCTTCTGTCCAGAGCTGAGAGAAGGGAGAGCAGAGCCTGTGCCCCTCAGCCCCATCCTCTGTCTCTCTCTGGGCTGGCAGGACTATCACATTTTCTTCACCAATCCTCCAGCCAAACCACCACCAGACCCACCCCGAACTGGGAGCTGCTCTGTGCTCATCCAGACTGGTAAATAATGCAGGATCCCTCTCTGCTCTGCTGCGCTTACGCAGCCCCTGCCACGATAAATACCAACGGAGGGAAATGAAAGTGCAAAGGAACATTATCTTTCTCACTAATGCAACCATTTACAACGTGTGTTACGATCCTCCTGCTCTGCAGAGCCAGCAGCAGGCAGGGGGATGTTTCTATTAGCAGACCAGAATGCAACAAATCACCGCCTGGAACTTTCCAGTGCCGCAGAAAAGCAGCTTAAAACCATATAAAGGAAAGAAAATGAAAAAGAATATATGGGGATTATTTCCTTTTTTAATCACTCCAAAGGAAAATACTTATTTCCAGGTGCCTGAGATTCGGATATTAAGGGCCATATTTTTAAGTGCAGGGCCATAAAACTTAGCACTAGACACCCAACGTGGGAATCTTGCCTTTAGTACTTAAATATGGGACAAGATGCCTGAAAAAATTTGCTCAAGTGCAGAGAAGTCTTGAAAATATTTTGTTTCAGAAGAGCTTGTGTGTGGTATTTAAAACTACCTCCTGCCATTGGGTTGCTCAGTTGGTTAAAACTTGGTTGTAACAATACCAAGGTCATGGGTTCAATCCCCTGTGTGGGCCATTGACTTGAGAGTTGGACTCGATGGTCCTGGTGGGTCCCTTCCAACTCAGAATAGTCTGTGATCCTGTGATTCTCAGGACATGGTTGCAGCAGCTGAAGCATTTAGGAAGTTTCCAGAGGAGTCTGAGGCAGTGGGGTTAGAACCAGATGATCTTGAGCACCTTTCCAACCCAAACCATCCTACAATCCCATAAAAGGGAGCCTGTGTGAGTTTGCTCAGTGCTCTGTCCAAATCCTTTGTTCTTCTCCAGGTTTTGAGGAGCATCGTGATTCACCGAGGCACATTCCACTGGAGGATGGGGAGGAAGCATCCCACACCTCCTGCCACCCCAGGGAGCTTTGCCACTGCTCAGGTGGATGTGGGGAGGTGAGCCTGGCTGTTGGTGGGAGCATCCCAGCCCCCTGCCCTGGCAGCACTGCCCCAGCACACTGGGGGGAAGCTCCACGCAGCTTCCAAGGGGGGTTTGCAGGGTGAGGAGCTTCACCCACAGGGAGAAGTTGTATGTCCTTGTGTGGTGGTGGTATGTGGGTTCCCTGTGTCCTGACAAAAACGCTCATTTTCTCTTTGCAGCAGCTTTCCTGGTGTGTGCAGAAGGCAAAGCACAACCTGATAGTTTCAAACAGCCAGGAGTGTGTGGGTGGGCACCCAGTGATGCTCCAGAGGAGGCAGCTGCAGTACAGCCACACACGTAGAACAGGAGCAGGAGGCTGTTTGGGAAGTGAAAGGAAAAGGTGTAATTGTAGAGTATGGTTGTCTTTGGTACCTCCTTTACGCTTAAACTGATTTCTAGTCACACAGCACTGGTTTGTGAGCTGAGCTGGGAACAAAAGGGGGTGCAGATGCTGTGCTGGGAACAAAATGGGACCCAGATGCTGTCCTGGGAACAAAATGGGACCCAGGTGCTGGGCTGGGCTCTGTGGCAGGAGAAAGGCTTCACCCACTCACAGGGGTGTGTCAGCTCTGTCCTGGGGCAGAGCTCTGTGCTCTGAGGGCTGTCTGGATGTGTTAACTCAAGACTGTCAGTCCTGTCCCTGCAGCAGGACAACACTCCCTGGGACTGTTTGTGGCCCAGCCTGTCCCAGGGAGGTGTGTCCAAGAGCAGGTGTGTCCGAGGACAGGCATGCGCATGAACAAGGCTGTGTGCTCTTCCCAGTGTGTCTGTTCCCAGCACTTAACCCCAATTATTGAGAGTTGAATTTTAGTTTAGAAAAGAAAGGCTGAAATGTTACAACTCGCTAGGAGGTTTCAGTTTTGAATACATTTTGCTCTTGGTGCCAGCAGGCTCTTACCAACCTGCAATATGAATAAAAGGCATTGTCTGTCCAGTCCTGAACAGACTCTCTGGGGATCAGAAGCAGCTGTGGAAAATTGTGCTTTTCATCTCTTTCCTCTTCATGGCTCTCCTCAAAGGGAATAAAGTGAGTCTTTCTCCAGGCTGCTGCACAAAACACATCCCACCTGTATGTGTAGCCCTCCTGTTCCACTGGTGTGCTGTAGAACTTCCTGTTTAACCATAATATTGGCTTCACTTGAAGGAATTCAGATCCCCAAGAAGGGGCTTGGGGGTCCCCATCATCCTTTGAAAAAGTGTTGAACTCTCGGGTAGAAACCTGTGGCATTGCCCTCCCTCTCCCTACCTCAGCTTTGCCAGCATTATGTGCTTGGGATGAGCCAAGATCGTTGGTGGAACTTCACAGGGTTCTTTTATTATCAGAATCTGTCTTTATTTAGGGCTTTTTTCTCGTACAGCTCACCTGTGTGGTGTCAGAAATCCCTCCCCCCTCTTGCTGGAGCCTGGCGTGGTGTGCCAGGGGTGGGAGCTGCAGCTGGGTCTGGCAGGTTGGGCAGACAGGGTTCCTCTTTCTTCTCTGCTTATTGATTTTTGCTTCAGTTTTCTTGAGGTTGATGTTGCAAGTTTTGAGAGGAGTCAACACCAAGCAATAAGGAGGGTTATTAAATCTGGGTGATCCCCTGGACATACATCTGGAAGTTTCTTTCACAGCCTGGGGTGCTCTTGCCTCTCTGCATGTCTGGATCTCTCTGATCATGTTCTGTCAAACAAGCTGTTTATTCTGCAACCTCCTTCTTGGTTTGAAAAACAGGCCTGGAAATACTTCCTTACCCTGCAGGGATCCAGAGGATTAATTAGGGAACGTGGCAAGATGCTCTGATGTAGCTAAAAAATTATAAAATAGTAAAGAACCATCTAAAACAGGGTGGAAGAGGGGGATGAACCCTGGGAGTGATGGAGCTGAAATCTTAATAAGGTATTGACACTCTGGAAAGATAAACCTTCATCCCACTGAAGTCCCAGTCTCCCAGTGTGTTTGGCTACTGCTTTGAGACATATTTCCACCTATGTCTGTGCAAGAAATTAGGAGAAAATTGAACAGTGTGTTCCCCAGCAGGCCAGGGAATTGGGGAGTTCAGTTGTTTGTGTGCTGCTTGAGAAACAAAACCAGTTTTGTGCTTTCTAATTTGTCATTCAGAGCAGTCTGACTCTACAAACCATATTGTTTGTTTTTAACTCAAGGGTCTTTTTGGTGCTAAGATAAAAACCTTCTCTCAAACACACAGAGCATCTCTGAAAGCAGGTGGCCTGCCCATGCCAGGGCATGGTTGGTCCTCAGCAAAGCCAAGGTTGCCATCAGCTGAACTCTTGTTTCTCTCACAGATTGAAGTAAGTTATCTGTAGGATGGCAGGGGGAAAAAAAGAGTTTTTTTCAATTTATTTTTTATTAAGTCCTTAATTGAGAAAAGCAACATCTTCCCTATTTTTCTGCTCTCTAAAACCACCTGCAGATGTACAAGAATAAGGTAAAATTGTCATTTCTGTTCTTACAGCAGAGCTGATCTCAGAGATTTGCCTTGTTCACTGAAGATATCCACCCAAAAAGGGAGAAAAAAGGCTCCTAGACCTGTTGTACATAAGGTTTTTCTGTCTGTTTATTCCTTGTTCTGTGGTGGAGTCTGAATTCTGGTGAGGAATTTGATATGTATTATCAACACTCTATATTTTGTATCCATTTAATTATATATGACAATACAATGTCCATGTTTGGAGCAAACCCAGCCTTGAATCAGGGAAAATGAGTCCATTTTTCTGGTGATCCACATTTCTAAGTCTCCCCATAAATGCAGGAGCACCCTCTGCTTGATCCACATTTCTGAGCCTCCCCATCAAACCAGGAGCACCCTGTCCTTGTTTCTGTGGGAGGTTTTTGGTCAGACCTTTGTGGAACACCAGAAGAAAGGAGAAAGCCCAGCTGTCAGGGAGGGATGGGAGGAGAGATCTGTGAGTGGCAAGCCCTGCTGGAATGTCTGCTGGAGGGGAATCCACTCCTACTCATCTCCTTGGTTGGCAAAGCTTCACCTTGGGAGTCCTTTGCATCCTCTTCATACTCCTCAGTAGCTCTGACAGCTCCGTGTCTTGGCTCTCCTTGCCTAAGACTGTAATTAGCGTTAATCAAGGCAAGGTGTCTGCCCACAGTTGTCAGATGAGGTGGGAGTGCAGCCTCCTGGAGAGCCTTGGAGAAGGGCTCCACTGGAGGGTTGGGGCTCATCCCTGACCATGAGGCATCCTGGCACTCACTGGGCACCCCCAGGGAATCTGTAGAGGGCAAAGATGGACTGAAACTTGTGCTTGTTGAGTATACCTAGAAGGAAAATCCCTCAGCATGTGACAAGGCTGATTTCAATGATCTAAAATCTTATTGCTCCTGGAACATCAGCTCTTCCATGGGGCAAACACACCAGTTTTAATGTCATTGTCAGGACATCATGGAAATAAATCTGAAAAACTCAAAGCCCTGTACCAGTTAGAAAAACGAAGTTATCTTTTTCACATCTGTGCCAGTGCTCACGAAAGGAAAACTGCATGAAATATAAAGCAAATAGAAACATTTGCAACTAATTTCTCCCCCTTTGTAAAGTAAAACTCCAGCTGACTTTTAACTTTGCAGAGGAAAGCAGCGTTAGCAAGTGATGGTTCTTATGAGATAATGGAAGAAAATGTTGTTACTCAGTCGTGTTCCTTGCCTAGATGGTGGCAAAGACATTCCTGCTGTATTTTAATTAGTTCTGATCCTATGGTGGTGAGGAGTACAGCACAGTATTGTTATTAAAATTCATCTTTATCATCAGAACAGTTAGTGCAGTCTCTGGGAACAGCAAGGTAAAGAGCTTTCAACTTTGGTTAACAGTGGCATTACCAAACTCCTGCTCGCACTTAACCCATTGCCAAGTTTTCAAGTAGAAACGTGGGATCATAAAGCGGAATCGTTGCATTAAGATCATAAAGAGAAAGGCTGTGATCCTCCTCAAAGGCTACATCAGGCCAGCCATTAATTATGAATGCTCATTAATTATAATGGATTTTCTGCCACGGCATCCCTTCAGCTGAACTCTTGAACGGAGCTGCAGGAGGACAGCTGGGACAGAGGGGAGGATTGCCCCTCCTCAAAGGCTCAGGGCTCCTCTCTGGTGGCATCTGCCTTGAAACCCAAGCAAAGAGACTAATGAAGTTAAGAAACTCATTCTTTAGAAGATCAAAGCCATAAAATTCTGTTAATTCCCTTTGAGACGAAACTATCAATTAGAGCAAAGAGATTTTTTTCCCTGCGTCTTTTTGTTGCATTTTAAGACTCTCTAATTGTTCCCCAGGACAACCTTCCTTTGTGTTTTGCTGTAAACTGATTTGCTGAAGTGTCAGGACCCTTAAAAAGGGATCTCTAGGACAAAACCTATCATGTGTTCTTCTTAAGAACCAAAGTAACACCCTATTGTTCCTTAACAGAAACCAGCACAGGCAGCACAGAAACCAACAGGGAGCTCTGCTGGCATTCAAATATAAAAGATCCACGTTCATGGAAAGAGGGGGATGAATTTGATGAGTTTTTTTAGCATTTATACCTCTCATCTTCTATCTGAGCTGCCTCCATCTCCTCTTCATGTAGTTCAGGACTCTTGGCTGAATTTTTATAGGACAAAACTCAGCTGAATGTGTTAAAATCCCCCTTCCCAAGTGTATTTTTGTGTCCCCATCCAGCTTTGGGAAGCCCTGGGAAACAGGGAGTGCCAGAGACATTTAACCACATGGTTGCAATACAACTCAATTTGGCTGCAGTTTTTATCTCACTTGACCTGCAGCTTTTAACTCTTCCAGTGCCAGGTTGTTCCTGGAGCTGCTGCCATCCCTTTTTCACTGCGCTGTGTTGCATTTTGGCTCCGATATCCCACCCTGTGTGGTCCCCACTCTGTAGCCTGGAGGTGCCCATCACTTCAGTTCCTGACAGATTTTCTAGAGAAGTATTTTTTATCTTTGATACTTTAGAAAAAAAAAATCCTAGGATGAAAATGTTGCATCAATATTTGTAACTGTTATTTAGAGAATGAAGTGTTTGGACATGCTTGAAAATACTGCTGGGCACCTCTTTGCATGTGTAGGTGCCTGAATATCTGAGAAAAACCAGCCATCTGGTGTCTCTGGACTTGGAGCCTCAGAGAATATGTAGGCTACTGAAACAAAGAGAATTGAGGCACACGCATTTCTTTTGATGGTTTCCTCAGCTCTCAATGCCTCTGTCTGTAAAGTGTGGAGGAAGAACCCACAAAAGGCTTTGAAAGGCTCTGCTGCCTTTGTGCTGTCTGTATGTGTTTCACAGATAATGTTACGGAAAATTAGCAGGAAAACCCATATGTTTTATCCACGTATTCTGTCCTCCACTCTCAACATCCCTCCGAGCTCTTGCTTTATAAACTCAATAATTGCCTACCTGGTGCCTAAATAGCATTGCTGATTACTGCAAAGCCAATTAATGTCTGAAATCATTTCGAGCTGTCTCAAATTGATCCCCCTCCTTCAAGGTTTATTTTCTTCCCTCCTTTTGAGTAGAATTTCAGATTTGGCCTTTTCATTTCTGTGACACTCCTGCCTTGGCTCTAAGGGAGGATTTGGCCTCAGAATGTGGAACACAAACCGTTCTGATTTTAGAACTGAGTCCTGCTCTGGGCACACCTTATCTTGGGGTTTATGTTTTCTGCCCTGTGCAAAATGTCACTGCTCCAAAGCAGCACAAAATCCTCTGTTTCACAGCAGAAAATAGGGGTTTGCCAGATTTGGGGGGAAGTTCTCCCTGAGCTCCAGGGAACTCCCAGGGGGTGGCTGCCACCAGCATTTTGGGGTCCTGGATGTTTGGTCACTACATCAAATGGACACTGAGAAACACTGGCACAAAACCACTCCTAGCAGGTGTTCCAGCATCTACAAAGGAAATCTTGGGATGGGGAATTAGTAAAATTATTATTAATTCAATGCTGACTCTTTAAATATAGGGCAATATCTTGTTTCTGAATCTGTTACATGACTTTCTTCCTGCAGCTTTGACAGTCTTTAATGCCAAAATTAATGAGATCCTCATTGATGCTGGGCCAATTCCCTGACTTGCACGTTGTCAATCAGGTAGAAATCCAAATGTTCACCCACTCTCTAAACCATTTTATGTCTCTGCCTCCATCAGAACCACATGACACCTCTTGTGGAGCATGTGGAATAAAAAAATCAGATATTCTCTCCTTTTCACTCTGATGGGAAAAAAAAAGCTCCCCACAATTCTCAACTGTATAATCGTTTCCTATAAAATAAATTGCTTTATCTGTCTTAATACTGTCACACTCCTGTTCTCCAGTGATCTCCTCCTTCCATCTGTGTGCAGAGCTGTAATCTTCCCTACACCTACTCTATGTATGCTCTGGTGTCAAAATCCAGCCTCAATCATCGCTGTCAGGAGGCTCCTCTTCTTGCTGGGATGGAGGGCAGAACCCCACAGCTCCTCAGGCTCCTTTGGCTGGTTTCTGGGCTCACTGGGCAGAGTTTCCACGAGCCTCAGCATTGCCACATGATTGAGTTTCGGGTTGGTTCCTGTCACCTGAAATTCTCCTCTTGTAGCACGACCGGGTGTTGTCGTTGCTGTGTGTGTTGTTCCCACCCCGAGGGATCTGCAGCGAAGCGGAACTTCAGGAGATACCCAGCAAGTCGACTTGCTGTTTCTTGTTGAGTAATTCTGGGTGACTCATCCTTTGTTCTCTGATACAGTTGTGGGGTTTTTTTTCCACTCATCTGCAGAATATTGTTCAGACAATTGAGCTCACTCACATCACCATCTTTTGTAGTGAGACAGTGCAATCGTTTTCCTCTTTCTCGAAGCCCCTGCAGCAACAAGGAGGTGACCCATAAGTCACCACAATCTTGTTTGCCTTAAAATACAGATTATACTTGGCTAAACAGAATAACTGCAGGAAAAAAGGAACCCTCTTGGAAGCTCTGCATCTTCGTGGTGTGACGTGCCAAGGTTCTTCTCCTGCTGAGCCCTGACCTACTTTGCTCACAAAATGCTCTCATCACCTTGCCCCAGGCACGAGGCTGGTGGAGCCTCAGGAACTCCTCACCTCGGGACCTGAATTGTCCAACACCAACTCACAGCCCTGCCATGGTTTCCCTGGGAATCAGCGTGGCTGGGGCTGTGCTGCTCATCCTGTCTCACCCCTCTCCTCCTGCAGCTCTTTGCATCGTTCCTTGTCTCTGCTCCACATTCCAGGCTGTCCTCACCATCCACCCCTCAACTCACAGCTGGGCAAATTGAGATTTTGATACTTCTTCTGTGTCGGCTCAATTAAAATGTTTTGCTCTGGTAGTTCAAAACATTCCTCTCTCTTTTTTCCCCCCCTTTTCCTTTTTTATTATTGAAAAGGAATCCTTTTCCCCTCCCCAGTGTATTGTGTGCATCAGGATGTCTGCTCATGGGGAAACAGGAGGCAAGAGTTTAAGCATCAACAGCGGTGGGAATGACCTACAACATATGGGATATTTGGTAATTATCCAGCCTGTATTATGTAAGACATAAAATCATGCAGTTCTACTGAAACATGTAAGTAGAGAGGAGGAAAATGATGGCAAATGACTGGTTGCAAAGATAAAGATCCTTCACTGTAGGTTCAGATGTTTTGGCTCTTCGACAAATGCCTAAAATGAGCTTGTTGAATTCAAGTTTGTTACATAGCAGAGACTTGGCTTTGAAGGGTGTTTATTGATAAGAGATTTTTGCATCATAAATATGAACAGCTGAGAGTGATTTGCAAATGTGTGAGTGCAGGGAGTGGCTGTAAAAGGAAGCCTGGGCTGGGATTTCTCTGCCCCTGTTGGAGAGAGGGGAAAATTTCTGGTGCACGTCAGCAGACAGAAGCTGTGGGCTTTCAAAGCCCTCCCATCCTCCATGGGTGGTGTTTGATGTCCAAATGAGGCAGGCATTTGTACTTCCAGAGGGGTGAAGTCATCAGAGTAGAGCAAACTCAGAGCAGGAAGATGTGTGGAGTTATGTACTGAATGGTAACAAAAAATTGGGTCAGTCTGTCCCACCAGTGGTGGGTGTGGAGTTGGACACTACAACACCCCAAGGGAATGGGATGGGGCAAGTGTGCAGGAGATTTAACATGTGGCTGCTGTTTCCACTCTCACACTTTAGGTCAGAATTTCTAATCAAAGAACCTGCTATCTGCTGACCTGTCTTGGAAATGTTCTCTGCAGCCCACAAAGGTGTGTTCACAGCACTCACCTGACTCGAGTTCCTCCATCAGGCTGTGCATCTGCAGCTCACAAAGGTACCAGTCACAGCACTCTCATGGTTGGGGCTCTGAGCAGCCCAATCTAGTTGGGGGTGTCCCTGCCTATGATGGTTGGTTTCTTGTAGCCTCGTTGTGCTGTGTGCTGAAGGATATCTGCAATGATATGGAGCTTCTCCTGGTCTAGGATTATTAGTCCATTAACCCAGGAGAAGTGTGTGCTCAGTGTTTTACCCCGACCATGTGGTCTCTGAGAGCCCCCGAGGAAGGACACGCAGGGACTGCTGGTCAGGGCAGGAACAAAGAGGAAGTTTATTCAAGGGAACAAGTTTATATGGACTTTGGAGGGATGCAAATTCTCCAATGAGGGACAAGAGGGAAGTCCGGCTTCAGGCCAATAAGAGTAAGGGGATTTACATTCAGTGGGAGAGAGTTTCAGATAACAGGAGGTCATTTTCTGTCTCTCAGCCCCCTGGCCTGGCAGGGGACTTCTGGGAAGAAGACAATGACTATGCAGTTTTTACATTCAGTACATTCAAACCACATTAAAACCATCAGTTGTTAAGGCATTCTCAGTGGATGGCTGATTTCCTTCATCAGCCCATTTCTGGCATGACATCCTCCAAGCCGTGTATTGAGAGTGCATTGCTACACCTGCCCATGGCAGGGAGTTGGATTAGAAGACCTTTAAAGGTCCTTTCTAACCCAGACCAATATGGTAATAAATAAGATGTGTACATGGGTGGCAGAGTGAAGGCCAAGGGATTCACAGGTCCTGTGTTTCACAACACAGCCCAAATGATCAGTCCTGGAGGATTCTGCCCCAGTGAGGCCCAGCCTCCCATGTTTGAAATGATCAGAAGCCACCCTTTGCAATGATTCTCAAGCTCTTCACTCAGTACTTAGGAATTCATGTTGTGTTATGCTCTGCCTGTTCATGGTGTTGCTTTGCTGGGATTTACAGGACTCATCCTTGCACACAGAAAGAACTGTCTGTGCTGTATCTTCTAGGAACAAAAAGCTGTAATCTGCTGTCCTTGGGTTAATCCATGTTTTATTATTCCCAGTTGCAGACATTCTCCTGGTGAAGCTCAGCAGCTGTGCCTGCTGAAAGCAATGCCTGAGTCAAGGATGGAAATTGTCTTCCAAGGTATGAGAAAAGCACATAAACCAGGACTGACCTTCCTCAAGAACCCCCCAAACAATTGTTGAAGTGTTGCTGTGCTGTGCTTTGACACTCTATTGAGAGAACTTTATAAGAAATGTGACATATAACAAATAACTCCTCTCTGAGCTTGCAGGAGCTTCAGCATCTTCCACTCAGAAGAGCCACAAGGTGAAGTCCTGTGCTGTTCTCACCAAGGAATGACACACAGCTCCTTGAGCAGGAGGTAAAGCCATTTTTTCACTGTGATGGAGGGATGACAACCAGATCCCTCTCACTTCCACTGCTCTGGACTCCAAGGGGTGAGGGACAGTGCAAGAGGAGGAGGATGTGGGTTGGATGTGGAACTTCTTCCTTTCTCATCCAGGGCCATCTTGATCCTCAAGAAAAATAGTTCACCCAACTGCCAGTTAAAAAAAATAATTATTTGCATCAACAATTTTAGGCTTGGGTAAAAGATTTTGAGTTGTTCTTTACAAAAAAAAAAAAAAGTGACACTACCCCTCAAAATGCTGTGGAGTCACTTTGCAGAGATGCAATTTTCACTCTATTGAAATTTTTGACATATGGTTATGTAAAGCATCCAAGAGCAAACTCTATCCATTTACACCTTCCAGAAGGCAGTGACTTCAGGAGTTAATGTGGGATTATTTTTAGCATGTATTCAAGTTTATTCATGCTGAAAGGTGGTACTTATCTTTTGTAATTTTAGAGTAGTTATTTGAATAAAAACATGAGTGTGGTTCTATTTTAACTGTCATGTGACATCTGGGAGCTGGTTCAAACCTCTCCCTCTTGGGGAGGTGAAAATCTCAGCCTTTTTTCTTCCCAGCATCTCAGTGGTGCACACAATACCTGTGTATGTGTTTGGATCTATGGAAATGCATAAAGTAAGAGTAATTTCCTAGACACTGAGAGAATATTATACCAGAAACAAGGAAAGCATCCATGGGCCAGGAGAAAGTGCAATTTTCAGTGTTCTTTGCTGAAGTTAAATTACCCCTCTGAGTATAAATTCCATGTTAAACTGTCACCAGAGATGCTGTTAGATAAAAATCTGCGGCTGAGTATTTTCCCTAGAGCCGGGTAAATATTTCTCTTAGCCAACTAACTGAGCCCTTTTTCAAGTTCAGAGACAATCTGTGCAGGGGTTGCAAGTTTCTCACGTTTTGGGGTCACTCTTTATATAAACCTTCTGCTGTTTCTTCTCTCTGAAGGAACAGTGAAAAACAAGGGGCTGCAAATTCCGTGTGTAGTTTTGGTGGAAGGAGCTGAACTGTTTGCCCAAGAGGACACAAAGGGATTGGGCTGGGACGGGCTGATGCAAAAGCAGCAGCAAAAGGTCAGCAAAATGTATTTTGCAAAGTTTTGTTTGCTCCAAGTTTGGTTTACAGGAAGGGGAATATAAACCTTTTGCTTGGAAATATCTGTGGGTCTGACACTGGGAAAAGCTTTGCAGTAAAAATCATAATTGAGTCATGATGATAATGAGGCTGTAGTTGTGCAATGCCAAGGGATCCTTTGTGCCTTTGCTTGGATATTTAGGGTGATCTGGGTTGCTGCCACCTTGGGCCTGCATTGAGAGGTCTGTGCTGTACCATCTTGCAGAAGAAAATGTAGCAACAGTCACAGAACGATGCCCTTCACAGGCTCTTTCACAAGCAAACCTGTCTTCAAAGTATTTGTATTATGGGGTTTGTTGGCAATGATGTTCGAAGAGGCATTTTATGATGTATTTCTTCTCCTGATCTATAGTTCTATTCAGTGCATTTTGCAAGTGTTTTTTGTAGCTCTGAGTCCTAATGAGCCAGCCTTTGTGGCAGCTTTGGGCAGCTTTGGTGGCTGGGTGGAGAGGAGCCTGGAAGTTCACTCAAATGTGCTGCTAATTCTCAGACTAAGTGTGTGTATCTTCTCCTAATCCTTTGACTGAATGAAATATTTCCATGTTGTTTGTATTGTGCCAGTCTTCCTTGGGAAGGTGTCAGTGCCCCCCTCCTGCCCTTTCAGTGTCCAAAGATGCCGTTTCATCCTCAGACAGAAAGTTTAAACAAAAGGTCCCTGTACTGCAGTCTCTGCCACTGGCCCACCCCCATCCCTGTGGTTTGTGTGCACCAAGAGCCAGAGAAACATCACAGTTACCTGAACAGCTGCACTTTTGATCCCTCCTTGAGGGCATCTCTTCTCCTCTCCAGCCATGCCATGCCATCCCAATCCCATCCCAATCCAATCCCATCCCATCCCATCCCATGACATCCCACCCCACGCCACCCCACACCACTCCAACCCAACCCATGCCACGCCATCCCATGCCATCCCATTCCATCCCATTTCATCCCATCCCATCCCATCCCATCCCATCCCATGTCACCCCAACCCATGCCATGTCATGCCATGCCATGCCATCCCACGCCACCCCACCCCATCCCATGCCATCCCACACCATCCCACGCCATGCTGTGCCATGCCATGCCATCCCTTCCCATCTCATCCCCTGTATCTGTGCCCTTGCTGAGAGCCCCCCCAGCCACTCCTGCCCCGCTGTGCTGCCACCTGCGTGCCAGCAGGACCAGCAGAGCTCAGCCCCAGCCAGAGCACTATTTCCTCCCCCCTGGGCCCTGCTCATTTTGTTCGTCTGTTCACTGCATTAGCACCAGATAAATGGAGGCAATCTCCTCTCTTCCCTCTCCACCTGCATCCTTCCTTTTCCTCCAGGGCTGCCTCACATCACTCCTCCCAGAACTGCTCTGCTCCTGCTGCTGGTCTCTGCATTCAGCTTTTCTCCATTTCTGAAGCAGGGTTTGGAGTGGAATTCCTTAAATCTCAAGCAGACCCATTAGTTCCCTGATGTTTTATTCTTCTGTTCAGCTTATCTTCAAATATATTTGGTGAGCAGTGACGTGGTGAGACAGGTCCAAAAAGCCACTATCAACATGTCCCCAGCTGAAACCCCTTGGACACTGTGGGAAATGTGCCCCCTCTGGCCCCTCTGCTCTTTGCTGCTGACAATTTTCAGTCTGTCAGTAGTGAAAGCAAAGCAGGAGTTTGTCCCTGACCCTGTTGCAAAAGTCTTAATAATAATAATAATAATAAAAAAAAAATCCTGTTTTTCTCCTGGATGGGCTCCAAGCACATGGCACTTGGCAGGAGCTGCTGGCAGCAGGTGGATGGCAGCTCTGGGGCTTTGGAGAGTTAAATGTTGCTTTGTTTTCAGAGCTTCAAGCAAGCAGGAGAACAGCCCAACTTCTGCTTTTGCAGTGACAATGACAGGAGGCTCCTGGCAGGGCCACGATGTTTCTAAATTGATTCTTACTCCCTCTGCCTTTTAAGTCTCATGTGAAATAAATTGGTGTAACTTGTTGGTGAATTAACATAAGGTGGCTTTAGAGATATGAAAGGCCTTTGCCAGGCTTAATCCATTTACGGCTTGTGAGTAAATAATTTAATTAGTGGGAAATAGTTGGACTAAGTGCATGCAAAGACTGTTAACCAGAATCTTATTCCAAGCTATGTGGTGAGTCCCAGAGAGGGCTGATACAGGATGAAGGTGGTGGGTTGGATCCTTCCTCAGATACTTTCACTCTATAAAGAACCCAAACACCTGAGAAGTTTTAGGGAAACCAGAGCTGAGGGCTTTATTCACATGCCTTTTTGATAAACTAAGAAAAATGAGGGGAAAAAACCCAAACTCTCTCTCTCTCTTTTTTTTTTTTTTTTAAAAATCTCTCTCTGTCTTTATTTATACAATCCATCAAGAGGTATCTCATCAACAACATTGTTTAAACTGAAATAGGAGACTCACTATTAGTCTTAAAAATTCAGAAGGTAAACAGATTTTGACATTTAATTTGTTGTAACCAGCGCAAGAATAAATTACTGAGCAAACATTATGCAGAAAATAGTTAAGCAAAGAAGAAATCAGTGTTCTTTCTATGGGAACTTAAACCAGGACCATATATTTTGCATGTTCTGTTTATTTTTGTGTTGGGCAAGATGAAGTGTGCAGTTTGTATTGTTTGCTTAGGGAATAATTTAAGCAGAGCTAAGAATGGAGCATCTGTCGAACAACTCCGTGGTCAGTAAACAATATAAGAGATTTTTTTATTAAACACAGCCCAGCCCTCCCCCTTTCCATCCCTGCTGCTGAGAACAGGAGGCTCATGAATTATCTCCAGCAGAAGGACCAGGCTGGGCTGTGCAGGGAGAAATGGCTGCTTTGTTTCAGAGCTGTGCAGGCATCGACATGATTTGTGCTGGGAAGAGGAGAAATGAGGGGTAGAGCACACCCAGCTGGGCTCCAGCAAAAGCAATCAATGTCAACCAAGGGAATGCCTGAGGTACCAACCTCCCCAAAAAGCAGGAGTGGCATTGGGCTGGGGGATAACAGCGTTTCCATCAGTCTGCCCAGGCTCGTTGCTGCACTGAGATGATGTTGGTACAAAAACGAGAGTCATGTCTTGGTCAGAGATCTGTTGTCACCACTGAAATCCTGCTGAAATCCAGGAATGGCCAATACAAACAGAGGGACAGGGTATTCCCCAAGGGACAAAGGATTCCCCAAGGGGCAAAGGATTCCCCAAGGGGCAAAGGATTCCCCAAGGGACAAAGGATTCCCCAAGGGGCAAAGGATTCCCCAAGGGACAAAGGATTCCCCAAGGGGCAAAGGATTCCCCAAGGGACAAAGTATTCCCCAAGGGACAAAGGATTCCCCAAGGGGCAAAGGATTCCCCAAGGGACAAAACTCACCTGGCTGTGGCATTAAAGGGCAGTTTGGGGCTGTTGGGGCTTCACCCTCTTCATCAGACAGTGCTTGGAGCTGCCTCCTCCTGCCCTGGCCTCCTGCACAAACCTCCCTGGTTTCAGTATCTGGGATAAATCCAACACTGTGCTTAAGGTTTTAAAAGCATCTTCTCTAAAATCTACCAGCTGTTGAGAAATTCTGCCATAAAGACCAGGTGAGCCTGATGGAGGTGAACATACTACTCTGATGGTTTACTTTTCTTTAAATTTTAATGGCTTTTAAAACCTGTTAGCAGTGAAACCCACACTCCTGGAAGTGTCAGTCAAATGAACACATGTTACAAACCGTGGAATTTGGCCTGTTTTTCCTGGTTTGCTCTCCCATTTATTCATCTGCATCTCTCCCCTGCTTCTGACCTGCCGAGAGGAGCTCCCAGGGTGAGCTGGGGGTCGTGTTTGCTGCTACCCTGTGAGGAGAAGACACAGTCAGAAGATGTTGCCCACACACAGCAGAGCTGTTTGATTATTCCCAACGACGCACGTGGAACTCTCAAGTTCGGGTACAAATTAATTAATTACGCTCTTCATTTGATCTAATGGGAGCTGTGGTACAAACAAGGGGGATGAGGCTGGGACTGAGCAGTCTGTGCTGGGATCCAAATATGGAACAGCAGATGCTGGAGATTGGATTTGATGAACTGTTCTGCATTGAGTGCTATAAATTTGGGAGCTGGGTGGGCCAGACCAAGCAAAGAGGTGGCAGATGGGACAAGGGGAACATGATTAATAGGAATATAAACAGGCAGCCTTATATTAGGTCCTGCTGCATGTTTTGAGATGTGGGACTGAGGGTGGAGGGAGCAGGAGGTGGTGCAGGTGGGAAGAGGACTGAGAGTGGTATGAGATAAAACCTGAGCTGACAGTCCCAGGGGTGAAAGTCTCAGCCCTTTGGCTGTTGGGTGTGCAGGGAGGGAGGGAGGGAGGGAGGTCTCTGCCAGAGGCTCCCGCTGGAGGGTGCAGGTTGGAGCAGAGCAGCTCCCATTTCCTGGGTTTCAGTCTGGAAGGAGCACCTCAAACAGAGCCTGAGTAGGTGCTGATGAAGGTTGAGGAAGAGCTGGCAGGGATGTGCTCTCAGAAGTGTTTTGCTTTAGGAGAGTGAAGGAAGCAGGAGGGGTGTTGTGAGGGTGAGATCTCTGGTTTAGGAGTAAATCTGCTTCTCTGTGGCTCCATGTTGGCCTTCAGAAGCACCTGACTGTCCCCACTGCTTACCAAGCTGGGAAGTGAGGCTGGAAAGGAAGGGGGGAAAACAGGAGAAAAGGATAAACAGGATCACAGCCCCCAACTCCCTGGAGCGGGCTGAGAAAAAGGGACAGGAAAAGAGGAGCTGCAGCAGAAAAGCCTTAAATAGAGACCCAGAGAGGCATAATGATAGAGACAAACTTTTAGGTCTGTAAGGAACTGTGAGGATGAGCCTGTTCAATAAAGAGCTGATGACAGGGAACCACAGGGAGAGTATCCACTAAACTACATCATTTACCACTCTGCTTGTTAGCACTCATTATGCTGGAGATCCCATTATGTGCTGCCTAATGCGAATCTGGCCCCTGCTGTGTCAGGCACAACACTCGAAAAGAAGGGAAAAAACTCAATCCTTGCCCCAAGGGGTTGGTGGTGGAGAGTCAGGAGTATTTCTATGGAAGGTGCAATCATCAGTTCAGTGTTGGAGGCTGTGGAAGACAGTGACAAGTGGACAGTGTGTTTCTCAGAGTTCACAGTTTTATAACAAAAGCAAATTATATCTATAAAAAGTGGAAATTGCTGTTGGCTGAGTGCACTGCATAAAACCTCAGAGGTACAGCAATTTCAGGCTGTTGAAGGGAAATGATTCATTTTAGAGATGCTGGAGATTTCACTTGATCTTAGATTTTAGTAGGCTATAAATCTTCCTCCTTTCGAACTCCTGTGGGGTTTGGGCTTTCATTTGGAACTCAGCAGGCCTTGGGAACCACTCCCGCTTTGACATGGTTGCTCCTTCTAGTGAAGAACCCAAAAATTGAAATGTCAGAAAGGAGAAGAATTCAGGCAAAGTCTTGGGATCCAAAATGATCTCTTTTTAAACAGCTCCAGAAAGTCTGTGTAACACCATGGAGTAAGGGAGGAGCAAGAAGGACTGGTCAGGGGGAGGCTGTGGTTGGCCCAGCCCAGGATTATCCAAAGTTTAGCTGAATTTAAGATAAATAAGAGACTTTATTTGTGAAGGAATGATTCCTACTTAACTACAGAAAAATGCATCCCAAGCTTGAGGTGCCCTTAACTACCCCAAACCACTCTGTAAAGCCCCAAATTATCCTGAGATCCAAGAGAGAGGAACTTCTAAATTGATCTACTGTGCTAAGTGGGGTTGGGTAGTCTTGGAGAGAATGGCAGTGTAAGAGAGAATGCTCAACAGATTTCAGGGTACAAATTAAACTCCACAAAGCCTTGTCATGCTTCTCTATGTCTAAGTCTATTTAATTCAGACATTTAATTGGACAAATTCAGGAATGTGCTGTCCTGGCCTCTGTAGGGACTCTGCTACAAACTCCTGGAGAGATATCCAAGCCTTTGGCTCTGCCGTTTGTGTTTAAAATATCTGTTGGAGTCAACCACTGAATGGGTGTGGAAAAGGTGCAAATATTTCATAGGAAAGGACTTTGATGGGAAATTCCTGCCTCCTGGGCCTGGTTGGAAGAAAATGCCTGCTCAGGAGGCAGAGGCTGAGGCCAGACTAAACCCCAGGGCTTAATTCAGTCACAGGGACATCGCTCTGACTCAGTTGCCTCAATTTAGGGTTAAAATTCACGGCTTTATTCTGTAGAATTTACCATATTCCCGTGATATCCAGAAGTCCCCATCAGCTGCAGAAATTTCCCCCTTTGTTTCATTGCACTTGACAACAGCAGAGAATTTGCCTTTCTCAGCTGGCAGATTAACCACTACAGTTCATGAAAAGCACCGTCCAACGGGGTTAAGTCACTCCCCTTAGATGGCTCTGACTTTGCCATGCCAATTACTCCTTTCCATTAAACTCAAAATATGTTTTATGCTGATAAAGCTTCTTAGAGCCTTTTCTCTAAAGCCGCATTAAGCAAAGTGATGCTTCCACAAGTCCTTTGGAATACCTAATGTGCCGTGGCTTTGGCTGGAAATGTGTGCCCGTTCGTTATTCCCACCCAAGTTCACAAGTGGGCAGGTATTGATTACTTCACAGTTCCAAGGGAGGAAACTTGGAGCCTTGCAAAGCAATCTGCTGCTTTCAGCCTGGCCAAGTGGGCCATTATTTCCTTGGATTTCCCACCTTCTGTCTCCACTTGACTTTCCCCGTTTTTCTGCTTTTATGCCGGGCATTACTTTGCTGCCTGTCAAAGGCTCTTTGCTGACAGGATTCGTCTGGAAAACTTTCTCCCCTGAGTCCAGAAAGGTTTTTAACCCCAGGGAAGCATCTCTAAAACAATGTGAGGATGGGAAAAATCTTCCAAAAATGTGAGGATGGGTGGAGGGAACGTGACTCCTGGCAGCTGGGTGAGGATGAGATCAATAGAATCATAGAATGGATTGGGTTGGAAAAGACCTCTGAGATCATCAAGTCCAACCCTTGGGCCAGCTCCAGTCCCTTTACCAGATCATGGCACTCAGTGCCACGGCCAAGCTCATCTGAAAAACCTCCAGGGATGGGGAATCCACGCCCTCTCTGGGCAGCCCATTCCAATGCCTGAGCACTCTCTCTGCAAGGAAGTTTTTTCTGCTCTCCAACTTCAATTTCCCCTGGCAGAGCTTGAGCCCCCCGTGCCCCCTTGTCCTATTGCTGAGTGCCTGAGATGCCCCACAGCAAATCCCCTGGATTTAACAGCTCCATCAGAGCAGCTTCTCACACCATTGGCCCAAATTTGCCCCTGTTTGTCGTGTCTCTGACCCCTCCCTTCAAATTCCCAAAGCCTCAGGGTGAGGAGTTGCTGCTCCAACTCGCCCTGTGCTGAGAATTGTTCTGGGGTGTTTTGTGCACACTGTTACACACAACTTAATTAGTCTGCCTGCTGATTGATTCCCTGCTCCTCTGGCTATCAGACCCAATAAAGCAAGTGAAGAGCTGCCAGGGTGGCATGTCTTGGGCACCTTGGGACACATGGAGAGTGCTGGCTGCTAATGACACTGCTGTCAGCTGAAGGACACTGTGCTCGCTGCCCTGGGGATGTGCCATCAGCTCTGGGGCACTTTGCTTTGCAGCTTTGCTTTTCCCTGTCATTTTGGGTTCCTTTTCTCCTCCCCTAATTGCCAAGATCTTGTGTTCTATGATGGAAGTCTATAAAATCACCTTTCTCTGACTTTGTGCATGATCTTCTCACCTCCTCTGTGGTTCAGGAGGTTCGCAGCCATCCTGGATGTGACCTCCAGCTAATCCTGAAACTTCAGACTGACATACGTCCCTTATTTCTGAGTGTCAGAAAGGAGTTTGCTAATTAGGGAAAACCCAAAGTCTGTCACATAGGGAACATTTGAAGAGATCAGAAGTGTCATTTTTATGTGACAAATGACACTTAGCAACGATAAAATAACATTTCACGGCCGCAGATGTTTTTGCTGCTGCTGGTGGTGCAAAAGTCTGGAACTCTGAAGGGCTGGAAAAACTTGCAGTGTGTTTGCAGCTTCATAAGAGAGGAAGAGGAAAAAGTCAAATATGTGTTTTATTACTTAAGAAAGTGGGGAGGAAGTGAAGGAAGATGACTCTCCTTCCTGCAAAGGGAAATATGTCCAAAGACCCATCTGGAATGTCTGAAGAGCCTTCTTTCATTATTCCAGGTATTATTTCCATTATTCCACCCTCATGTACAGCACTGCCATTTCTTTTGTATAATATGGCTGCATTTTTGTATCATGTCTGTGTGAATCCGTGTGTAGATGTATTTATATATCTTTTTCCATTAGGAGAAAGGTAATTCATGGAGTGATGCTTGATCCAGCCAAGATCCCCACAGGTCCATCGGAGCCATGGGGAGCCACCACAGCTGCACCCGCCGCAGGGTGACACATGGCACCATCCCCGAGGGACAGTGTGTGACATCTTCAGCAATGTGTCACCACAGCATCTGCTTCCAAGAGGATTTCCTCTGGCTCACAAGAAAGGAAGAGGTGCTTCCTTCCTGACACACCATGGACAAGCAGTGACTGGAATCAGACATCAGAGACACCAGTGTGGAGGGGAGGAGGACACCATAGAATCATAGAATGGATTGGGTTGGAAAAGACCTCTGAGATCATCAAGTCCAACCCCTGGTCCAACTCCAGTCCCTTTACCAGATCATGGCACTCAGTGCCACGGCCAAGCTCAGCTGAAAAACCTCCAGGGATGGGGAATCCACCCCCTCTCTGGGCAGCCCATTCCAATGCCTGAGCACTCTCTCTGCAAAGAAGTTTTTTCCTGATATCCAAGGGCAGGTTGGGCAGGGCTTGGAGCAACCTGGTCTAGGGGAAAGTGTCCTGCCCATGGCAGGGGGCTTATAACATGACCCTTAAGGTCCCTTCCAACCCAAACCATCCTGATTCCCCAGTTCTCTGGAGTGCTGGTACTAAGAAAAGATGCTTGCAAAGGTTAAACAAGTGAGTTGTCCTGACCTAGAGAGTCAGAGAAACTTCAGGTTGGATGATACTTGATTTTTGTCCATTGAGGGAGTCTGAGACAGACCCTGATGTATCTGCAGGGCTTGAGCTCCCTCATTCCCTGCAGTTACCTAATGGGACGACTAATGTGAGAAGTGGGAAGTGTTTTCAATTACCAGTTCATTTGGCTTATCAGTGCATTGCTGCCTGTCTGGAGCTCTGCTGCACTCGAGACCCACTGAGGAGCAAAGGGCACAAGTTTGGGTTCAGCAGGTTCAGTTTTGCCAAGTTAGAAGCCTGGGCAACCACAGATTGCCTTAACCCAACTACAGACATGCTCTGTGATTAGAGGTGCTGTTTATGTGCAGAGCCAAGTCTGTTGGGGGCTGTTTTTCTCAGCTGGAAATAATGAAAGAATGCAGCAGCCCCACTGACTGGGCAAATCAGGAGTCACTTAAGTCAGTCACTTTTAATGCTAGGCCAGTGGTCTATCACCAATTAAAATAAACATTCATTATTTGTGGTTGAGATTATTTCCAAGAGAGAAAATACAGTTTGGAAAGGTTTGCAGAGCTGATTTCTTTCCACAGCCTGGGCTGTGCTTGAGGCAGACACAAGGAGGGTCTGGGAGTGCAAAAGGAAGAGAAGGACGAGGAGGAACAAAAGTTGTTGAAATCAATGTCAGGAGTTAGAGAAAGAACAGGCAGGGAGGGAACAGCAAAAGGAACAGAACAAAACCAAAGAAGACAGAGAAGACGTGATTGATTGGGAGGGAGGGTGGCAAAAGACAGCTGAGTGACTGGTGGGGTGACAGCACAGATATGAGGCTGAGAAAGTGGGGCTGGAGACATTGTCACTGGGATCAATAAGGGCAGGCTGGGGAGGCATTTGCCAGGTGTGATGTTGGTGTGGCCCCTGCTCTTTGGGGTGGAGATGGGAGGGAGGACCCTGGAGGTCTCCATCAGCTCTGGTTGTGGTCAGGTATCCCATGGCATCCTTCACCCAGAGGCAGATCTGAGGTAAGGAGGAGGAAAATGTAATAGAGATTCACACCATCTAGGTTGACAAAAAATAATAAAAAAATAAAAGCAAGTCTGTAAAATAACAGTTTTTCTTACTACACGATGTTACACCTACAGAAACCAGATTAAACGCTCTTATAGTCATTGTGGATTTTATTTTGACCAATAACCTGCTCACTTTAATCAAGAGTAAACCCTATTGAGGCAGTGCAAGGTTTGCAGGCAGAGATAATTTTTTTTCAATTGATCTGGTGTTACTGGAAAATTAGGAGAGCTTTTCACCATCCAACTGTTTGTAAATAGGAACAGCAACCTTCAAAACTGAATAGTAATTGGGAACAGTTGTTAAGAACTTACTTGGATGTGCCTCTTAGACAATGATGGGAGGAAAACCAGCAGGTGAGCAGTGAGAGTGACAACACCTCCTCATCAAAGGCTCCATGTCTTGGGTGTTCTGGATATGTCTCAGGCTCCTGCAACCTTTGGGCCTGCTGTTGGTTGAGGGTACAGTCAAGGAGGGAAATAGGAAATCAAGGCTCAACCTCAGCTGCCTCTGGGCAGTTGAGCCAACCCAGGGTGGGATGTTCCTGTTGATGGATGGCCATAGGCACAGGCTGTGCCCGCACCATGGACAGCTGCCTCCTGCCTGGAGGTGGACAGAAGATGTCCTGGGAGAGTGTGGGGCCCAGCTTGTTGGAAGGCTGGAGATCCTTCAGCCAGGGGCAGATTTCAAGGACCTACAGCCCCCAAATGGCAGGATATTTCATGCCTTCCAGTTTTCCCCAGCTCATTCTCATTCCTGTAACCCCTGGGACCTTCCTGCCCAGGGAATCCCATGTCACGGCTGAGCAAGTTTCCATCATTTTCTACTACTGCAAAAAAGCCTTCAGGGATCCCTTGAGATTCCCAGGTGAGTTCAGACACAGGCAGAGCCTGAGCTGTGTGGCCCACATGCCATTTGATAACTGCTTAGTTAAATTCCTTACCAGTATTTAACTCCAGTGGGATTTCTAGTCTTTGACATTGGAGCTGATGGCCAAAGAGTCATCACAATACCCAATGTGAGATCAAAAGTGTGACTTTGCTGGTGTGCTGCAAACTGGTGACTTCTCTCTGAGCATTTGCTCAGCTCTCCTGTTGATGGGGAAGGTTTTCCTTCCTCCTGTTACTATTTCACACTAGAGGGAAATGCAAATCTGCTCTGAAACAGATCCTGCCTGTTTTCAGTGGGGTGTTTCTGGAAAGATGCTCAGCACCTCCTACGTGGTTCTCTGCTGCCCCTGAGCATCAGCATCGTGCAGGATGAGCCCCTGTGTTGGCATCAGTTCCTGGGGAAGCTGCTTCCATAGAACTGGAGCATCTGTTTCTATTGGCAACAGCAGCTTCTGCATTTAAGGGTGTGTTAGTGCATTTAAGCACCTCTTCATTGAATTGTGTTCGTTTGGGGGCTCTGGGAAGTTTGGGGGCTGCAGGGTGAGGAGGGGGCTGCCACAGGAAAGCAGAGGAGGAGATAAGAGAGGGGTGAGCACGATTCCTACATTCACCTGGGGAGGACCCCCCAAAACTCCTATAAAACCTCCTATAAGACAGGGTGTTTTTTCAGCCAGAGATGCACTGAGAGGAGCAGAGGTCAGTGTGGCCCCTGCAGTGTGTCCAGAACAACAGGGTGCTGCCAGTGTGTTCCTGTACTGCCAAATGGAACTTACATTTTTAATTCAGTAGAAAAACTAAATTCTTCTGACTCAAAAAGTTGTGCTGGAATGACTAAAACTAATTGGGGTTGTTTGGTAGCGAGTCTGAAATGCTGGGCCAAGCTTGGAGCAATTCAGCCAAGCAGATTAACATGTATGAGTCTGCAAAGCTGTCAATCCCTTGTACAGGAGTTGTATTGGGCACTTTGGACAGTGCTGGTGAGTCCCTCCCACCTGATATCACCTGCTCACTCCAGGCAAAGTTTTCTGGTTTTCTTGTGGTTTTGTGTTTCAGCTGTTTTCCTGGAGAAGGGGGAAGGGAAACACATTTATGTATTACCATGGTTGCAAAATGTGCCATTCCAAAGGCAAATCAGCTCCCTTTGTGTGTTATTGGGTCAGCTGTGATGAAATGAGGGGCAAAGGATGTCTGAGCCCTTCAGCTTTTGAATGCTGGATGAGAGAAGCATTTAAAGGGCACCAGGAGGTCGGCTGTGATCTTGCAGAAGCAGCTGCAGAAACCACCTCCATTTGATGTTCACAACCCTGATAATGACCACTGTCAGAGCCCAAGCTGACAAAAACTGCATGAAGGCTGTTTCTGCCCAACCAGCTGGCTTATTTTAACAACCTTCATTGGTACAATTAGTGACCAGTTCCCCCCTGAGCTGAGCTGGGCTGGAGGGGGAAGATGTGTCTGAATCTCCAGGGCACAGCAAACAGCCCTGGGGCTGGGGGCGGGGGAAGGAGTGAATGCAACTTCTTCCATTCCTCAGGCAACTGAAGGATGAATCCTCTCCTCTGTGGAGAGGTCTGGCAAAATTTTGAAGGTGTTTTAAGGTGTTTCAGTTTAAAAATGGCACTCTGGTGCAATGCCTGAAGAGAGCAGCCCCTCTGCTGTTTGGGAATGGGCAGCAGCTGATTCCCCTGGGCTTCCTGGGTCTCTGAGCTTTGCTCAGCAGGCAGCTGAGGGAATTCTTTTTGGTAGGGTTGCTGAAAGATCTTGCCTTTGCATGATGTTACAAAGCAGTTGAGAAAAAGAGGAAATGCTGCTGAGACTGCTCGTTACACTTAGAATCATAAAATCAGTTGGGTTGGAAGAGACCTCTGAGATCAGCAAGTCCAACCCTTAATCCAATCCCACTGTGATAACCAGATCATGGCACTCAGTGCCACATCCAGTCTCATCTTAAAATCCTCCAGGGATGGAGAATCCACCCCCTCTATGGACAGCACATTCCAGTGTCTGACCACTCTCTCTGTAAAGAATTTCTTTCTGATATCCAACCTAAACTTCCCCTGGCAGAGCTTGAGCCCCTCTTGTCCTACTGTTGGTCGCCTGAGAGAAGAGACCAACCCCCACCTGGGTACAACATCCCTTCAGGGAGTTGTAGAGAATGAGAAGGTCTCTCCTGAGCCACCTCTTCTCACGTGCTCTGGCCTTGTTGGTGTTAAAACTGAATATTTGCTGCTCTTCCAGCACTAATACTATGGCTTAGTGCTGCCATGTACATGATTGTTATCAACTCTCATGGGTGCTGTTGGTGCTCTTCCCAACACAGCAGATGGCAGCCAGCAAAGGACACTCCTGGGAGACCCTGCTGCAGGAAAATACACATGGGGCTGTCCAGGTGCCCAGGGTGAGCAGGGCAGGGGCTGCCCAGGTGTCCAGGGTGAGCAGGGCAGGGGCTGCCCAGGGTGAGCAGTGTTGGGGCTGTCCAGGTGCCCAGGGTGAGCAGGGCAGGGGCTGCCCAGGTGCCCAGGGTGAGCAGTGTTGGGGCTGCCCAGGTGCCCAGGGTGAGCAGGGCAGGGTCTGCCCTCCCTGCTGCTGCCCACAGGGTTCAGTGAGGTTGGCAGATAATGGTTCAGGCTGGGAGCACAGCCTGGATCATCCTTCCCACCTCCCACGTATCCATCTCTAATCACCTTCCACAGTGAGAAGGAGCTGATGTTGGAACCTCTCTGCCTGGAAATGAGCCTTTCCTGAGCAGCCTGATGATCTTCTTCCTGGGTGAATTGCTATCAATGTGTTTATAATTATTTACCTAATTGCAAGTACTTCCACTAATTATTTTGTTGCAACTTCCCGGGACTGAATTAACATCTGAAGCTTTAGGAATGAAAATGCAATGCAACATGATAGCATGATAACAACACCAAAAAGGCTCATCTGAGTGGGATTAACATGTCAAGATCCCACCAGTGGGTGGGTAGGTGGGATGGAGAGGAGCTCTGAGTGCAGGGAACTGCTCCAGGGATGAAAAGGCAGGGGCCACAGGGAGAAGGGACACTGTAGAAAGGAGGAGAACACAGGACATGAGGAAATAAGGACCATTGTTAGAAGCATAGTCAGGGGTCATGGGCACTGTCAGAAAGAAAACACTTGTTTTCAATTGACAGGCTTTTGTATTCAATTATTTCAGATTCTTTTTTTTTTCACAGTGACAGGTGCTCTGAATAAGCAATCCTGGCTTTCTTTGTCTCTCTTCTCCAGTGATGGGAGAATTGCAGGATAGTTCTTGCTGAAGAAAGACAGTTTCAGTCTGGAATTCTGAGCCCACAGAGGGGAGTTACCTGGAGAAGGAACAGAGGAACAGATATCCAGCATCACTGCCCCAGGGCACAGCCCATGCCCAGCAGGTAAGGCTGGAGGCTTGTCCTCTTTGGGGTGGATTCAGAGGGAGGGTGGAAGGTGCAGAGGTGACACCAGCCAGGCAATGAGGACACTTGGCCTCTGCCTGAGAGTCCTTTTGTTTATAAACCAGCATCCACTTCCCAGGAAAATATTCTTGATGCTGAGTTCAGACATCCTCTCCGGGAGCCTGGCCCAGCCTCCTGCCTGGCCCAGGAGACAATGGAAGGAAAACAAGCACAATAGGGGCATGTGCTAAACACTTTAATGAGCACTTCCACACCATTCTCCTGCATTTCCCCACATCCCCAGGAGTCAATAAGCACCTCGTGCAGCCCTTTAGATAGTGGGTAATAATCCCCAGAGCAGCCCAAACAGCAGCTCTGGTTCACTGAGTACCTGCTGGGGATGGGAACTGCTGTTGTGCGCTGGGTGTTGTCTCAGGGAACATTCCCAGTAATTCCTTTGCCTGGTTGAGCTTCCTGCGAGGAGATTATGCTTCAAATCTTTCAGCTACAATCCTACCCCTTTGTGCCAAAGGCACTGAGGCAGTTTTTGCACCTGCACAAATACCCAGTCGATCGATCTGCACCTGCAAACAGAAAGAGGCCCTTGAATTTGTTGCCCTGTGGCTCTGGAGGACGTGCCTGTCTCTTCTGCCTCTGGTTCCCTTTGAATAGCAAGTTAATGACAGTGCACAAATCACCAGTGATTATGCTCCGGGCTCCATTGCCACCCGACATAATGTCCTCCTCCAGTGGCACTTTGTGGCCATGCTCTGTGATGCTCAGAGCCTTCAATACCAAGTGCTGGAAGTCCTGTATCAGAAAGTCAGCATTAGGAGTAGTTACTTGGGACAATTTTATCTCCTGGAGACAAGGCTTTTAAATTATGACTAATGTGTGGTATCTGGGAGTCTTTCATCTCCAGCTCTCTCTCAGATATTTAGCCCAGATACATTATTCCCAAGCCACTCCTTCTTTCTCTCTCAGTGCACACAAGAGAAATTGGTATGATTTCTGTAAATGGAAAATTATCAGGCTTCAGAAAATGCATTTCTTTTTTTAATAGTGTTTACACACAACCAGTAAGAGGATCTGCAGCAAGGCATGTTGATCACAGAGCCTTGAAAAGAGGAAAGGGATGTGAGCAGAGAGGACTTAATTCCCCTTCATTTAGACATTAGTTAATAAGAAATACGTTTTTTGGGATAAAATTCTGCCTCCACGTCCAATTATGCAAACCCACCGAGACCAAGTACTTCAATAAAGTTGGTCTGACTGAGCTGTGTGTTGGTTGCACCAGCTCAGGACCTGCTCTGATTGTTCCTACCTCTCTGCTCACCCTCTCTGACAGTTTATCAACAGCTTTTCAATTACCTGAGCCTGTGAAAAGCTCATATAAAAATCTGATTTCGTTTAGCATTTTCCATCCTGCTCTAGGTTACACTCAATGCTCATTATCTTGGCATGTTTTGCAAGCATGTGACTACAAATAGAACTCACTGTGAGTCTTCAGAATTAGGGATTGTTGGGAATTTTTCAATGAAATAGCTTTGCAGAAGAAACTTCTCAAACTGGGAATGCACCAACAACTCTCCTGGGAAGGGCTCAGGCTGTGGGAGAGTGGGAGGGAGACATTTTTCATGCTTCCTTTTCCTTTCTCCAGTAAACACTCTCACTTTGCTTTTACAAATGTGGGGTTAGTTTCTCAGTCAGCAGAACCTGTTGGAGCAATTTCATTAATGAAACGGATTTTAGCCTCAATCTCTCCCACTACATCCATGCTAATAAAATCAGCAATGCTTCCTGGTCTCCAGCAACATCCTTTCTCCTCCCCTCTGGCTGTTGGTTTTCTTGCAAAGACAACCCAAGGCTGTGAGGTAAGAGCTGTGACAGAGATTTTTTGACCTCAGTGAGTGCTGTGATGTGCCTGGGCCACTCTCAGCCATGTCCCATGACCTGGCCCTGCTGCTGCTGACACAGGGACCTTCCTTTCATTTCTGTTTGGGGAAAAAGAAAAAAAAAAAGACATTTTTAGGAAGTTCTTAATTTCTCTTTGCCAAATCAGACTCTTCTGAGTGCTTTTGATGGCCAGAAGACTTTGGCAGAATGAGGCTATTCCTCATTGCCCTTTAGAGCTTTAATCACTGTTTTCCCTGCTCACATGATGAACTCCAAAGTGTAGCTTGGTTGGCAGCTCAATATCTCTTTAAATTACTCCTGGATTCTCGTATGTCATTAATATTTTATTTATGTTGTATTAAATTTTGCATCAGTCTCCATGCCAACAGTTCATGCCAGGAGCAATGTCTGACAGAGTAATTTCAGTCCTCAGAGATAGGAGCGATTTCTTTTTGGATAATGTCATGAAGTTGGATTCATTGTGTCCTTGTGTTGCAGTGTCAGAGTCAGGGCTGGACACAGAACCACAATGGTTTGGCTTGGAATGACCTTAAAGCTCATCTAGACCCAACCCCCTGCCCTGGGCAGGGACACCTTAAACTGTCCCAGGTTGCTCCAAGTCCCATCCAGCCTGGCCTTGGACACTTCCAGGGATGGGGCAGCCACAGTTTCTCTGGGAACCTGTGCCAGGGCCTGCCCACCCTCACAGGGAAGGATTTCTTCCAAATATCCCATTTAAACCTACTCCTTTCCAGTTTGAAGCCATTCTCCTTGTCCTGTTTACAAGCCCTTGTAAAGAGCCCTCTCCAGATTTCTTCTGCCACTTCAGAGGTCACAATAAGGTCACCTCAGACCTTTCTCCAAGCTAAGCAGTCCCAATCCTCTCAGCCTCTGCTGTTCCTCCTCTGCCTGCAGTGGCACCAAGGAGGACACCTCTTCATGCACAGAGAGGTGAGGACTGACACTCACTCAGGCTGGCATCACCTCCAACTGACACCAAAAGGCAGAGCCTTTCACTCAACCAGATGATAATTCTGGGAAAACAGAAGGTTTTGAGTAGAAATTCCCTTCCTCAGGACACTCAGAAACTCGTGTCTGTGGAGTTGCACCACTCTGACTCCACTCCCATGACCGCCTTCATTCCCAGGGAAGGGCAATGCATGGAATTAATTCTTGTTTCCCTGTTTATGTTGTTTCTCTGAGCTGTAGGTTTATCTGCTTTGCTGCTTGAGCAAACCTCTCTGACACTGGGCTGGAGATAAAGCCACTGAGGAGGAAGACAGCAGCCAGCTTAACTCCCTCTTAATCACAATCTGCATTGATTTATTTCTTCATTTCTGTTAGTTCAGCCTTTAAGAGATGCCCAGTAAAGAGCAAGGAATGGTGCCCAATCCCAGAGGTTCTCAAGAGGGCATGGCCCTGTTGGCACATCCATCCTGCCCTCTCTGGGATGCTCACACCAGTGAAAAAACAGTGAAAAGTTGAATAGAAACAAAAAAGAGAAGTAAACTATTCAGGTTTATGTAAGAGAAGAATAAGCAGGAGGATACAGCCAAAAATCGATGGAGCCTTGAGGGAAAGAGCAGTAAAATGTATGTGGGGTTTTTTGTATTTAACAAAAATGGATTCCAGGGACCCCTAAAGAATTGCTATTTGAAATGCAAAGTCTGCAAAAAATAATGTATCAGTGGTGATGATCTAATGCCACCCAGGGAAAACCTGGCACTCAAGGCACTTCAGACTTCTGGGGCCTGAGAAATTCTCATTTTCTCCCACCATATCCTTAAAATCCCAAATCTGCAAGGCTTGGGGAATGGCATTAATCAGAGGTGTAGCCAAAGGCAGAGATCCAGGAATCACAAGTGCCTTCCTAAGCCTCTGCAGCAGAGGGGATTACAGAGAAATGAGTTTACTCCAGGAACTGTGCAGTTAGCACTTATCATCCCAAGGAGCAATTTGGCAGGACACAACACATCTCCACAGGTGAGGGCAAGGGAGAGAGAGGCCCAGGCAACAGCCAGGGCTGATCCACAGGGCAGGATTGATTTTCCATGCCAATTAATGCCAGCAAAGAGTCCATCCCTGGAGAGCACACAGCACGAACTGCAGGCAAAATTGCCTCTCCTGAGATTGCAGCCTAGTGGTATCAACCCTCCCTCTTTGCCTCTGCTTCTTTTATTCAAAATCCACAGTGGGAAAGAAACTGCTGCATCTTCCTGTCCTTGAAATGGAGTGGGGGGGAATATCCATCTGGTTCAGAAAGGCAAATCTATCCTCTGTCTTGTTATTTTTGTGTGTTGTTTTGTTCTTTGTGGAAATATAATGAGTGGCCTTGCTTATTTTTGCCAACCAGCAATTACTAGAGATGAAATCTCGGGCAGGCCTCTAACCTTCTGACAGGGCAGGGTTGTGAAAGGCCTGCAGAAGTGTCAGACACACTCTACTTGAAATCTGACAATTTAACAGGTTCCTTCCTCATCCAGACAGTGATGAGTTTTGATACCCTTTTAAAATGCCCTTTTTTTTTTTTTTTTTTTTTCCCTCTGCTCTGACAGGTATTGGAGAAACAACTGAAATCTGCAATCCTTTCTGCGGATGGGAGTGCCTTTGATGATTCACTGGAGGCTTGGAGGTACAAACAGCCATCCTTTACTTGTCTGGGGTTGGTTTAATAGGTAGTTTGCAGCTGTGGGATCATGGCTGGATTTCGTGGATTTGTTCTATTAATAGTTATTAAAGGAATATGAGACCACAGAGAGGGTTGTACTAACCTACCACTTGCTGTATTTACTGGCACCACCCGGGGATTCAAACTGTCACTCTGCAGAGTTCTCCTCAAAGCAGGGGAGATGGGATAAATAGGTGATCACAGCACCCTCCCCTTGCCCACTGAGCAGTAATTACAGATGGAAATGTTCTCCCAACAGGCAGCCTTGGCTCAGGGGCACCAGCAGGCACAGGCTTGGCCCCAAAGGCAGCACAAAGCCAGTCAGAGAACCAGAGAATACCCTGAGCTGGAAGGGACCCACAGGGGTCACTGAGTGCAACTCCTGGCCCTGCAGAGACACCCCAAAATCCCATCCTGTGCTCCAGAGCATCATCCAAACCCTTCTGGAGCTCTGGCAGCCTTGGAGCTGTGCCCACTGCCCTTTTCCTGAGATCCAACCTGACCCTGCCCTGGCACAACTTCATGCCAGTCCCCAAAGGCCTCAGTGGTTCAAAAGTGGGAACTGTTCCATGGTTGTGATGGCCATGGCAGGAGGGGCCAGCAGTACCCTCTTGTGGTTGCCCTCTGGGCATGGAAATACCCTGGGATTGGCATGACAACTCCTTATTCCCAGTGAGCAGGACCCACCTTGGTAACAAGAAGTCTCTCAGTGAGCTTTTGTGATGATTTCAGCTCATTCTGCCACAGCTGCTGGGCATGTTCCAGCCTCTCCAGAGCTTGGTTGGGACCTTTTCACCCAAAGGGACTTCTGCACCCAAGGGAAAACATATTCACCTTGAGCCACTGGGGGATTAGCTCAGTTGGTTAAAACTTGGTTGGAATAATGCCAAGGTCATGGGTTCAATCCCCTGTGTGGGCCATTGACTGAAGAGTTGGATTTGATGGTCCTTGTGGGTCCCTTCCAACTCAGAATAGTCTGTGATTCTGTGATTCTGAAAATAGCATGGGGAGCTGTCCTCTGGAGGAAAATGGGAAGGAGCTGTTGGAGCTGGGATGATGTGGCAGAGCCACTGCTCGTGTGCCTTGTGTGTGTGGGCAGAAGGGGCACAATAAATAATGCAGCAAACACACAATAAATAATTCAGGTGCCAAGGGGCTTGGAGGAGACATATCAGAACCCCTCCTGAATCTGAAGTGCCCCTCCCTTTTTGCACTGCAGGATGCCATCAGCCTCTGGGACCCCTGTCAGTGGCACCCTGAGACTGCTGGTGCCCAGCAAGTGGCACTCTGAGGGGCAGCGATTCCAGCAAAGGGCTGAGTGAGTCATTGGAACATTAATGGGACGTTAGTTTTGTCACCTGGCTGGAGGTGTGTGAGTGCTGCCTCTGGGTCAGTGAGTTTGGGGTGTCCAGGGCCAAGTGGCCTTCATGGTGTTGCAGTTCAAAGTTTGCTGATAAAAGGGGGTTGTGGTGAATGAGAAATGGGATATTCTCCCTTTCCAAAAGTGTGGGAAGTACCAAGGGGAACATGAAGCAGTGGAAGGCGAGGCAGATGCAGAGCTGGATCCCTGCAGCCCCTGTGTTCTTCCAAATCACTGTCTAAAATAAACCATCCAGATGGCTGCAAGGGAAGACCTAGTCGTCAATCTGAGTAATGTTTATTTTGAGTGCATTAACCAGGAGCTGGGTACCACTGTGCTGGATTATGCAGGGAAGCAGAAGCAGGAATATACCACACGTCAGACAGTGGTGGTCCATCCACACCCTTGTGCTGGTCCTGGGCTGTGGGATGGTCCTGAAAAAGGTGTTTAAGGGTGTCTCACATGGAATGTATAGAGAGGAAGAACATCTTGTCTCTCCTACAGCTTTACAGGTTCTGTGATCGCTCAGAAAAATATAAGAGGTGACACTCGGTGCTAAAAAAAGGTAAATGTTTTGTCTTTTCTTTATAAGAGAAGGTGGAGAGGACAGAGAGATTTTGTTATTGTCTGTGAGAACAAGGTGATTTGGCTTTTCAAACAGTGCTGGAGTTCTTTGCCCTCCTTTGCCCTCAGCATGTCCAATTCAAACTTGATAACGATGACATGTGAGAAGCAGCACTGGCAGAGAAAGGCACGACCTGCTGCTCTGCTGGGGCTGCCTGTGGAATAGAAATCACAGAGGTGCTTTCCAGCCTGCTCTGCCCCATCTGGCAGCTTGTTCAGTGCTTGTGCTGCACTGCAGGGCTGTGCTGGGTTCCTTTGGGTTGGTGCACTCAGAGGGATTGGCTGCCTGAGTGGTGAGGAATCCTCCCTGGGATGCTGGAAGGGTCCTGTTGGCTCCTGCCCCTCTGTTGTCTCTCCTGCCTTCACTCCCCAAGCCCTAAGGGCAAAGCTTTCCACAGGGAACCCCCCCCGGCACTCTGGAGGCTGCTGTGAAGTGCCCCCCAATGTCTGGGCAGATGGAGGGGCTGCCCAGAGCTCCTGCCCTGCTGGGCACCTCACACAGCACCCACCTGCCCACCACGGAGCTTCAGCTGAGCAAAATGCCACCCGAGACTCAGTTTGTCCAGTTTCAATCACCAAACCTCGTGTTAAATCACAGCCTGAGCTACAGCAATGGCTTGATTTCTTTATTTTCCTGAATGCCATTTTTATTAGCTGTGAAATCCAGCCCTTGCCCTGGCTGGAAGTACAGGAACAACCTTCATGTACAGGAAGATTAGAGTGGTATAGCAGAAAAATGAAACCATTCGAAGCTCTTGAGGCATAAAGTGAAACCCTCATTAATCTCTGTGTGCTGCATCTGCAACCTGAATTTTTACAGGACGTGGGTGGGATTTTCCAAGGGAGTTGCTGAGAGGCTTGACTTAGATACCAGCATGTTTCTGAAGGCCAGCCCTCTGGCTGAACAAGGAGCAGGCTGTGGTTTGAGCTGTGTGGCACACCCAGAGGGTGGCTGTGTCACACCCAGGGTGTGGCTGTGTGGCACACCGAGGGGGTGGCTGTGGCACACCGAGGGGGTGGCTGTGTCACACGCAGGGGATGGCTGTGTGGCACACGCAGGGGATGGCTGTGTGGCACACCCAGGGGATGGCTGTGTGGCACACCCAGGGGG